>JAWWLV010000121.1:111467933-111493361 GCA_035041135.1 Platyrinchus mystaceus | reverse complement strand
TTTATTCCCCTCCCCCCTTCCTTGTTTTTTAGTGTAAACTGAATTGCTGAAGCCAGAGCCAAGTGATCAATTTTTGGAGATCACCTGAGATCACCTTTCTGCCTGCAAACTGTCATGTTACCTGGCCAGAACAGGTTCTTACTTTTGCTGTTGGATTAAATGTACTGTAACTGCTGCCACCACCAGGACATTTAATAAAAATAGACATTTTTCCACCCACTGCTCTAACAGCTCGGTCTCAAAAAGAGATAATGAATAGATGAGAGGAATTTACATTCTAATATCAGTTTATTTGCTGTAACAAGCTCCCTTCTGTACAGTCTCTCTCACAACTGTCCCTCCAGATGATCCAAGCAGAACACGAAGCTTTTTCTCATCCAAATTGCAAGAGGCATCTGAAACATTCATATTTTAAATATATCTGTTTTATACAAAGCACAAAGAAAAATAAGGATGCTAAGAGAAAGGAGCAATGAAGAGAACACAATAAATACTTGCACCTGATTCATTGATGTCTATGACCTAACTATTTTTAGTGATGAAGTTTAACAATAAAATGTGTTTCCCAGTGTCAAAAAAGGCTTTTTTGTGCCTGCAAGTCCTTCTGCAAGAGCTACTGTCTGATTATTGATTTTCCAAAACTGGCTGCCTCAAAGTGAGAGTATTATCAGGAGTTCACAAGTTGCAGTACCCTGTCAGTACACAGTGCTGAACATTGTTTTTCACTTGCTTTAGGATTTTTATAGGCCATTGTCTAAGTTTGTCCCCAGAAGTTTAAATAACTTAATCTCAGAAAGAGAATATCCTGAGAAAAATAAGGTCAAACTCTTTGGTTTAAGAAAGAGGTGCAAAAAAAGCAAATTCCCTATTTATTTTTCTTCAAAAAAAAAAAGAAAAAAAAAAGAGAAAAAAAAAGAAAAAGTTTAAGAAATCAGGAGGAAATGTAATTGAAATAAAAATATAGACTTAATTGCAACTTTATATACAAAGAAAATGATCCTGTCAATGTGCTACTTCTTTGGATAATATATCCAAAGTCTCTCTTGTACTAATAAAAACCAGAGTATTACAACATTTAAAAGTCAGCGTGATTTCTTTTCTGTTTGTTTGTTTTTCACACATACATTTAGTTCAACATAAGCTACACTGAGGAGTTTCACTTTGACTCTGGCTAGTTTTCAGGGTTCCAATTAGTCCCAGCTCTATTGAAATCCAAAGCCCGTCCAAGTAGGGTGAAGGCATGTTTATTTTCATTTTGGAAGGAATGCTTCCCATAAAAATAACTATAACCTAAATTGCTGTTCCATGTTGTCATTTAATTTTGTGGGGGCGAATTTATTATGGAATTTGAATACCTCACGGTTCAACTGTCATGTCGTTGGGATTAAGGAAATTATTGTGAAGGAAGGCAGGATGAGGGCACAGAGCGCAACAGATAATCTGAAATTCTGGAACAACAGTGCTGACACAAGGCTCTATTGTGGAGTTGCCATTGGACTGGAGCCTATTCCGTTCAGTTTCCGTGTCCAGGGAAATTGCTCCCAACCCCCTCAGGCAGCTTTGCAGATCTGCTCAGGGATACTGAGGAAAATTAATCTGAATTAATTTTTGAAGTGGATTAGTTCAACTAAATTAAAACACCGTGTGGACTCTCTCATTCAGAATTAAGGTGACCTTAATTCAGTTTTGCTTCATTCAGTTTAGCATTGGATGAAATGACAAATCTTGGGCTCCTTTAGATTGAGGTTCAACTGAATTGCAATTTAAATTCCCACCTTCAATTATTTTGGCCCTATTTGGCTGACTGCCTCTTCATAAACAATTGAATGACCAGAAAGATAAAACATGGGATACAAAGATCTCTGTCAGCAGATGACACAAAACAGAGTGGTGCGTTCCTTTTCCTCTCCAGTCTCTCCTCTGCTCAGAAGGAACCTGCAGGAAGGACCTCTCAGCCCTGTTTTATGTTCAGTCCTAGGCTGCCCTCTCAGCCTGGCTAATGGAAGATTTTATAAAACATGAAAGTGTGAAGTGGATTCATTTTTTTCAAGCCTTTTTGTTCAAAGAATAGTTATGGCTTTCAAGTCACTAGTGATGTGCACTGTATTTGCAGTGTTGGCTTTCTATCCCATTCTGATTCTCCAGAGTCTCCTGCTCCTCTCACCTCTTCAAATGAATCACTATATTAACAAAAATAAAGGGCTATTTTAAGCAGAGAAGGCAGCTACTTCTCGGGAGTGGGAGGAGCAAAAGAAGCAGCTTATTCTTCTCATATTCATATTCTCAAACTCAAATACCTTGGGAACATTAATGGACCTGTTTCCTTATGGACAAATTCCCCACTTCGTAGGTCTGAGAGACCGTGTTCATGTTGGTGGTGAGGTATTGCATGTGAAAGTCAACAAGAAAATAGGGCATATCAACTAAAAAACCCTAACTCACATTAAGTCAATTAAAGGTATTCTCCATCTGGTTCTACCCAAGGGGTTTGTACTGATTTAACTAAATTGGTTTCTAAACTGATTTAGTTAAATTGGTGCATGAACTGTGTGTAGAACAGCCAGAAGTAAGTACAAAAGAGTCTAAGTAAGTCAAACAAATCCAAGTGAGTATAAGAGGTGCAGTGAAAGAGTTGGGGAAGAGATTAAGTGGCAGCATAACCTTTTGTGGTTATATTGGAGGGATTTTGAGCAGAGCTGTGGATCTGACAAAGATGTGAGCTCTGCCTATACTGGCTGTGAGCCTTAAAGCACTGGGAGGTGCAGAATTGAACCTGGAAATCTGAGGAACTCGTTCAGAAAGGTCCAAAATGGTGACAGTGAAGATGCTGATGTACTTGGAACTTCATCCAGGCAGTGCTGACTTACAAAAAACAGAAAAGACAGTGGTAGAAGTGTATAAACCATAGAATCACAGAATGGTTTGGGTTGGAAGGGACCTTAAAGATCATCTTATTCCAACCTCCCTGACCTGGGAAGGGACACCTTCCGCTAGACCAGGTTGCTCAGAGCCCCATCCAGCCTGGCCTTGGACATTTACAGGGGTGAGGCATCAACAACTTCTCTGAACAGCCTGTGACAGGGCCTCACCAACCTCAAAGAATTTCTTTCTAATATCCAACCAAAACCTCCCCTCTTTTGGCTTAAAGCCATTAAATGGCTGCATTTAGGAAGCGTGGTCAAGAGATGCATAGTTGCAGATGTCAGATGTGATAGAGAAGAGGCAAAGACGAGCTATGCAGGGCTGGACTTTAGTACAAGGAGGTAGTGTCAGGGCTAAAACTATTCCTAAACAGTTAATGTTTAGATCTTAGAACTGCTCTTGATTCTTCCTATCGGGTAGCAAAGAAATCATTTCATGTACCTTTCTCAGTGAATCTGCAGTGGCCACCACCATGGTGGAGCTGGAACTGCTGTTGGTGTAGCTTAAACAAATGAACTGAGCCCCTTCTTAGCCAATTCCTGAGTATAGTTTAGGATCAGATGTAGTTTAGTATCGGATATGAACCATTTCCCTGCCCAAGGCAGGGTGTTTGGAACTAGATGGTCTTTAAGGACCCTTCCAACCCAAACCATTCTGTGATTCCCAGCGGGCAGCTTGGATATGATCACATTGTTCTGAAGGTTAAGAGGGTTTAATCACAGAGTGACATCCAGACAATGACAGATGGCTTTGGGGCAGAGAGTGTCCTGGAAGTATTTGATTTACTAGTGCAGATACAGCCTTTGTGCCTCAGTTCTCCAACTTCAAACTGGGGAATTATCTTGCACATGTTTTGTGTACATGTGTATCATTTGGGGAATAGGAGGTGGGAGAGCCAATTGAAGAGAGGGAATGTTAGAGACGTATTGCATTAATTTTGGTTCCCTGTCCTCTCACACCAAAGAAAGAACCAGTCACAGATCATGATCTTGTGAATGAGTTTTTATAGGGTTTTATGTTACTCATCTCAATTGAGTTAAGCAAGAGATGAAGTTATTAACAGCACCCTGTATTATTACCTCCCAGAACTGCTTCATCAAACCACCCTTGGCTTTGCAAATGGCATTGTGCTTGCAATAAGTGCCAACATTCTCTCTTTCTTTCCATGACTTTTCTAATTATAGTCTCCCTGGGCATATGCCCAGTTTTCATGCAATTTTCAGACAACACTGAGGACATTATCAGTTTTTGTGGTGATGGGAAAGAGAGGGATTATGCACAGCATGAAACTTCCTGATGTTTCCTGATGTTTTGAGGTTGTATTCACATGACCAGTACAACTTCTTGTCTGTTCAACCCCCATAAATCCTCTAGTTGGCACATTGCAAATATCCATGAACATATTTGGGGCTTCCTGTGCAAGTCAACTTCCTTCAATCCACTGTACTGGACACACACAGTGCTAAACCCAGTCATAAATGACTACAGATGAAAGCTCTCACTGTTTGGACATTCAGCTGCTTCTAACAGCTGGCAGATAACCAAAACTTCTCAGATGACTTAACATGAGCTGAGAGAGAATCAAGGTGACTGAACAGATAGAACTGACAGGAGTTTGTTAGACAGAGGGCTCCTTATCTCTACTGCTTTTGGCTGGGATAGGGTTAGTTGTCTCCATAGTATCTGGCATGGGGCTGTGTTATGGATTTGTGACCTAAGCAGTATTGATAATACAGGGATGTTTTAGTTGCTGCTGATCAGCATTTTAAACAGAGTCAATGCATTTACTGCTTCTCAGATGCACCACCTGTGAGTAGTCAGGGTGTAAGAAGGAAGTTGAGAAGGGACACAGCTGAGACAGCTGACCCAAAGTGACCCAAGGGATATTCCAGGACATGTAGTGTCATCTCAGCAATAAAACCTGGGTGAAGAAGGAAGAAGGGTGGGGGATGTTTAGAGTTATGATGTTTGTTTTTCCAAGTGTGATGGAGCTCTGCTTTCTTGGAAATGTCTAAACATCTGACTGCTGATGGGAAGCAGTCAATGAATTCCTTGTTTTGCTTTGCTTGAGAGAAAAGTCTTTGCTTTTGACTTGTTATCTCAGTTTATGAGTTTCCTCACTTTTATCCATCCCACTGTTTGGGACTGTCAGCTAGATGCCAGCTCGAGTACTTTGCGGTATCTCAAATGGCTTAATTAAGAGAAAATTGATATGTCTGTGCAGTCATTGAGGATCCAAGTATGAAGCTGAGAGAACAGTTCAGCTTATCCCAAAATAGACAACAACTTTTGGGAAGTTGAATAACCTGGTCTTCTGTTTTCTAAGTTTAGGTGGAGGTTGTCCTTACAGACTTACAGCTGCCTCATGAGAAGGGTATAAGTGATCCTCAAATCCTGTGTTGTGTCTGCCAGGCCCATAAAGGCATCTCTTGACTATTTAAAAAGGCACTATATAAGTAATTACAAAGGAAGTTGAATTCCATTTGTGGAATTCCATTGTGATTTCCATTGGCTAGAATGAGAGCTTCCACACATAGATCATATCTATACACCTGTACAAGTCTGTATGTATTTAAATGCAGGTGTTTGGACCTGGAACTGAATCCCACTTCTTGTGTGATATCTGAAAAATCAATTAATCACTCTGAGTTTCTGCTGCCCAATAATAATTACCTCTACAAATTCACATCTACACACCTTTTCAGGTATTGTATCTGTTTTCTCAGACCACTGCCCAACAAAGCCTTAGGCAACATGACTGTTATTTTGATGTACATTTTTTCAGATGTTATTGTGTAAAAAACCTGGTGTCTCAGTCCTACAGCCATAGCTGTGCAAAGCCTGTGGCATCCACACATAGGATAAGACAGACATACCCAACAGAAAGTATGGGCTGAGAAGAAGGAGGCAAATACCATTGAAGAGGTGACCATAGCACACAAAGACAGTGTCAAACCTCTGGAAGAGATCCAAAAGGCAATAATGGTTGGGAAAAACTTACTTTCAGTTCCAGCACTGGTTTGTGTCGCTGCTGTTTCTCTTGGGCAGGTTGTAGAGTATATAAAGGTGATATTTATCATCTATAGGCTAGTGCACTAAAGCCTTGTCCCAGCAACAAACCCTCACCAGCAAAAACTCCTTCCAGCCTCCATATCCTTGGCACTGACGGAGGACTCTGCTTTCTGTCAGTGCATTTGTGCAGTGACACATATTCTCTAGTGATTAGATTAACGTTGGCAAAGGCAATATGAAAAACCCACACAGATTACCACTGTCACCCGCAGTAATTACATTTATTCATTTCCATTTAGCCAAGTTTTTACAAGCTGAGCAAGGGGCCAAATAAGCAATAAACACAGAGGCAAGAAATTAAAATGCTGATCCGTTCACTGTGAAAACAATCAAACTATCATCTTTCTTTAGGCAGCTCATTCATCATCCAAGAGGGCCACAGTGTGCTGATATGGAGGGCTGGAAATCTAATGTTATTACATGTAAATTCACTAACATGAAATTACTGCCCCTGATGTGATTTTACTAATAAATTAGTTCATTTCTACCTTTTTGCAAGAGACTTTAGGGACCGTGGAGAATTGTACACGAGTCTCGTAATCTTGCCCGCTTTATTTCAAGTGAACAGACAGTTCAGTTGCTCCCTCCACCACCATCCCCTGCTCCTCCCTGTGGCTCTTGTGTTGGCACTGTGTCATTAGGGGATAAATAGACAGTCATATGTTTGTTGTCTTGGGGCCAGTTTATTGCCTTGGGTCCAGGAGAAGCGTAAGAGGATGGAGGTTTCCTGGATTTTCATTTTACTGCTGTGACACTGACTGGGAGAAACAAGTGTTGTAGAATCACAGAATGGTTTGGGTTGGAAGGGGCGTTTATGGGTCATCCAGTCCAACCCCTGCCATGGGCAGGGACACCTTCCACTAGACCAAGTTACTCCAAGTCCCGTCCAACATGATTTTGAATATTTCCACTACCTCCCTGGGTGACCTGTGCCGGTGTTTTACCACCCTCACTGCATTATTCTTTAAATGTAGTCTAAATAAACTCTCTTACAGTTTAAAACTATCACCCCTTGTCCTTTCACAATATGTCCTCCTAAAAAGTTTGTCCTTGTTTTTCTTCTAAACCTCCATTAGGTACTGGAAGGTTGCAATAAGGTCTTGGTTTTGCAGCAGTTGCACTTGTAGATGTGGCGCTTGGGGACATGGTTTAGTGGTGGACCTTGCAGTGATGGGTTAGTGGTTGGACTCAATAATCTTAGAGGGCTTTTCTAGCCTTAATGATTCTATGATTCTAAGAGTCAGTGGTGAAAATTCATGTGCTGGTTCCTGTGAGCTCCATCTGGAGCAAATTCATATATCAAAGTTCCAGTTTTACACTGAGCAACTCCCAGGAGCAGTGACTAAGTCCTCATTGTGTTTAAATATTTTTAGATTCACTGGAGCTGTATCAAATTAGAATTTATTTATTTAATTATCATTATTAATATATTTTCAATATCTATCTATTTATGTTTAGCAATTTATTACAATGAAGGAGAAAAAGCATGTTCTGAAGTCTCACTGTTTATTTGCAGTGTTTTCATTCACATTGAGTGGCAAAGTTGCTTCATTTCTCCCCCTTCCTCACCTATTTCAGCCCTGCCTTGCATGTTTAACATCAAGGGCACATCTGTATCTCACTACATGTGTTTTAGGGTTCTTTGACCAAAGAAAACTCTGCAGAGGATTTGTATCCACCATTTCTACCAGAAAATAAGGATATTTATCAAAGAATTACATGCTTAAGCCTGATCCAGTTACTCAAACTCCTCCTTTAGTCAATGGGAAGAAATAAACTTTTTAGGAGGATAATTTTTAAGCAGATCTGTCAGTACCTAAAAAACCCAATATATATCAGTATATTTAACTATATATACCTGGTAATTTGGAGTGCCCTTTTGCTGTGACTCTCTTGGTCATCTCCACTTACAATTCACTGGTTTATTTGGTCTCCAAATGCATAAACGGGGCTCTTTTTAAACCAAGAGATAATGTCTAGAAGTGTTCCTGATACTTTCTAACTATGAATGGGATTAGCAACAAGCAAGACCAAAGTGAAATCCCTCTGAAATGGCTACAGCATTGGTGTTAGGACTGCAGCCTGGATTGCTTCAATCTCTAAATCCAATCCTGTGTGCTCAGATTATATATTAATAGAGATATTACCCATGTCTGCCTTCTACCTCAAAAAGTTGTGTAGAGCTTACTCTAAATTCTGAGATTCCTCAGCAATGCCAGCTGAACCTCAGTTTAGGAAGTAAATTTTAAGTCTGGGTCAACACTGACATAACACAACATTAACTTGTGCAAAGTTATCACAGAACAAACAGAATCATAGTATTTCATCCCTGTTGAGAGGAGTTCAGCCACTGTAAATATCTTCTGACTGAAAAGGCATGATTTCATTAAGGAAACACTAAAATTCCCAATAGTCTTTCTACCCAGCTCATTGTCTGTAAATCAGCCAAACTTGCTGTCAATACGGATGAGCTGTTGACAAATTTAGTAGTTTGTCTTATCTTGATCCTCTTAAAAATGAAATTATACACTCAGAAGGAGCTTGATGCATCAGGAATTTGTGTCTGGATCACTGAGATTTACCTACGTGCCATGGCTGAGTGAGGCTGAGATGACAAAAAGGGGGACAGTGATTAGGGCAAGGGCTGTGGTGCAGCAAGGGAGACTGATTCTGTCCTCACCTACTCTGAAGCAAAGAGGGTTGTTCCAGCCAGGCCTTCAGATTTTCATCAGAATTGAACCAGCATGAAAAGAGATTTCAGGCTTATGAGAGCCCCAAAGCATCCAGTTAGTACCAAAGTGGGACATGAAGTCAAGTAGCAGCTCATGAGACCAATTCACTGCTGGTGGAGCTCTCATATAACAAAGACTGGTAGATATCAGGGATGTTTAAACCATCATCAGACCAGTCTCCAGACCAATCTTGGATTCAAAGTGGACTTTAGGCATATCCTAGACTGGGTTGAGTGGCACCAACATGCTTTCCCTTCTCTTGCAAAACCTTGGCTCCTGCTGACTCAAACCCTGGGATATCTGCTGGTGCACCCCCCTTTCTTCACACAGAAACTGTTGAAGCTGAATTGATGCCCATGCCAAAAACGTGACCACACTCATCCCACCTAACCTCAGGTACCTGAGGGGCCTGCCAGGCCTGTAGCTGCAGATTAATAGTGGATGGCAGAAGCTGCAAGCTGCCCTCAGCTGTGTGTCCCATTCCTTTAACAGAGATTGCTGTCCCAAAGGAAAGGACATTGGATTCTCTTATGAGCTCCTACTGTTTACATCATGCATATTAAGCAAAGAAAAGTCTGTGCCAACTAAGCTGAATACTCTAGTTTCTAGTGATAGAAACTAGAGTCCCACAGGATTGTGCTGCTTCAAGGGAGTGTCTGCTCCAAGACAGGATCAGATGTCCCTATGTTGAAAATATGAAACCCTCTCAGGGGACAGAAGAGATGTTTAGGTATGGGACAACCTCAGTTTTCCTTTTCCAGTCTGTAGCCAGAGTCCATAAGAGCATTCAATGACTCATCTAAACGAGCAATGCATTTGGCATAGACACCACAGATGGTCAGCGGGAAGATCTTGTCTTCTGTAAGTCTCCTAGATCTTGGGTTATTGCTGGACTTTTTATGTTCTTCCCTTTTATCCCATCTTTCTCATCCCTTCTGCCCCCTGCTTGCTTCAGCCCTTGTTATTTATATTCCATCAAGGTCTGGAGACATGACTGAGTTTGAAGTTTATCTGTGCTGAACCCTCAAAAAGACAGCCTCGATCTAGGCAAATGGGAGAGACTTGTTCAATGTCCTGTACCTGGTCAGTGGTGAAGCCAAACCTGATTCCAAGCTTTCTGACATCCTATTCTTTGCTGTATTCATTAGAACACAGTGCCTTGCTGGGAAAAAAAAATCTCCACATGCACATCATCCTCCTTTGGTCCAAAGTGATCAAACATCACTCAATGCCAATCAAGCCTTGTGAGGAATTAAGAGGAAGCTATGTAAAAGTATCAAGAGATGCTGTGTTTGCTTTTCTTTATCCCTTGGATAAATCCAGGAGTCTCTCCTTTGCTGATTTTGTATTATGCATTTGAAAGTGTTGTTGGAGCAGATCAAAACCAGAGGAAGCGAGAGGGGTATTGTTTCGTGCGAGGGTGTTTTGAGGCCTCGGGTTGCTTATACAGCAAAATAAAGCGGTGCTGCCTCCTTTCTTTTCTTGCAAAGATCCTTTAGGAATTAATCTGGCAATTCCAGCACCAGAGAAGGGCTCTTCCTTTGCTAATCACCTGGCTTTATTTGGCTCTGAAACTCACTTGGAAGCTCCCTATGTGTGCCTTAACCAAAGGTACAGGATTATGTTTGTTTAATAATATAGTGGTGTCTTGCTGAACAACTGTAATTTCCATGTACTTATTGATCTTAATTTATAACGCCATTAGCTTTCTAAACTGCCATTAACTAATGATGGGCTCTGTAGGCTTAACAGCTCTTTCAAATCAGTTGCTGACAAGTGGGCCCCAGAAGCATTTGTCAAAAGGGTAATGGATCCCTATCAGAGTGGCAATAAATTAGGTTATAGTCTTATCAAATTAAACAATGGATGAAGGAAAATTAGCTATCAATAAAAATCTATAAAGCTGCCCTGATTATTCCCAGTCAATTATATCAATTAGAGATCAAACAGTGAACCCCCTGCAGTACGTTAAATAGAACTAACCGGGGCCAAAGGCGGCCAAATTGTGTTACAAAATGCAACACCACGGGCAGCTGTAGCAGATAATCATTGCTGTCATTGACAAAGGAGCTGCTTTATTAGAAAGCTGGCTGTAGCCTGCGGGCAGGCTTCTGGCGAGAGGACAAAGGCTCTGCGATGGGGAAGGGGGAAGAGGCTCGAACCTGGCTGCCAGTGCGGGGAGTGTGTTTTTGGCTGATAGCTCCCCCAACTTTTGTCATTTAAAGCAGGCTGGGCTTCACCGGCTTCTGCTGAGCCCTCTGAGAAGTGACTTTGTCAGGAGACTCTTTTCCATCTCTCCCTTTGTTTTTCAAAGCTGTAATGTTGATTGAATTTTCACTAACAATAGATGCCCTAAAGATGCAACTTGCAGTGCTGTTTTAAGTCCAGGTTGCAACTTTAGGCATGGACTAAAGGTGGTGCTGAGGTGTGATATCCCAGCATCTTCTGGATAAAATCCTACCATAGCCAAAAAATTTCCTCGGAGATCTGTGTCAGTCTTCCTTTCCCTGCCAGACAGTCTTTTACAGTGAGAAAAAGGGTCTCCTGCCCCTTTCATATTGGGATATAGATGCCAAGCCAACATTGTGTCATTAAGTCGCTATCCCAGGACTGTCCCAGGCTGGAGTGGGCTGCTTGTGTCCATGCTGTTTTCTGCTGCAGCTCATGACACACAGGGATTTTACCTCTTCTTCCCATTGCAGATTGACCATAGGGTACAAGGATATTAGAAGATGCTCTGAGGGCTGAAGTTCGCGTGCTATGGAGACAGGGTGAGAGAAATGAGGTTGTTCAGCCTGGAGAAGAGTCTGGGGAGACCTTAGAGCCCCTTCCAGTGCTTAAAGGGATTCCAAGAGAGCTGGAGAGGGACTTTGACACAGACTTGGAGGGACAGGACAAGGTGGAAGAGCTTTAAACTGACATAGGGCAGGGTTAGATGAGATATTAGGAAGAAATTCTTCCCTGTGAGGGTAGTGAGGCTCTGGCACAGGTTGCCAGAGAAGCTGTGGCTGCCCCATCCCTGGAAGTGTTCAAGGCCACAGCTGGATGGGGCTTAGAACAGCCTGGTCTAGTGGAAAGTGTCCCTGGCCCTAGCAGGGGTTGGAATTAGATGATTTCTAAGGTCCCTTGCAACTCAAACCATTCCATCATTGTATGATTAGATGGTCCCTTTTAATTTCCCTCATGTATTGAAACCTTTCTCTGAGCGTGGTCATGACACAGGGCTGGCTCCCCAGTCACAGACTCTTGACAATAGACTTCGGGTTGCTGCTTGACCCAGGACAGAATTTGGCAATTATTCATCTCCTGGGCCAGACCTGAACAACAGTATGCTTTGTGTTGGTTGTTATTGCCAGGAGGAGCAGCTGGGTAGAAACATTTTGATTCTTCCCACATAAAATTTTGGATCAAGTTCAGATAAAAACAGGCTTCTTTTTAAAATTAAATGTTGTCTTGCTCTCTTTTTTCCTCTCTTCTAAAGAGACACGCAGACACAATCGTGTCAGTACTGAATACCAACCCATCTTCACATTTCTTCCACTGAAACCAGCAGTGCAGGACTCTGCTTTATGCTCTGTAACACAAACCTGTAGGTGTCTGCACGTGCACATGTACAGTATTTTTGAAAAGTTACAAAACAAAACACACCCTCCACTCAAGGCTTCTTCCAGCAGAGGAGTTTCGAGAGAACAAAAATTGATTGATGTTATTCCTATTGCACTAAGGAATACTGGAAGGCTTTCAAATCCACCATGATGTGACTGGACCTGACTAGAATACCTGTAATGTTTCTTGTTGAGCAAAGCACTCAGTAAATGGAAGTGAAGATGATCAAATTTGGTCCTAATGGGATGCCAGGATGTAACTGCTCAAGTTTTTTATCCTGTTCAGACTTTTGAATGTGCTTTATTGTGAGCCTGAGAGTCACCCTTTTTAAGACACGTGATCTCCATCCTTTCTGAAACCAGGCTTATGTGTCAGTACTTGCAGGGCTGGGGTGTGACTGCACACTGGTTTGTAGTAAAGCCAGCAAGAAAGGAGGAATGGTTTCTGTTGGAACATCCCCCTTTGAAATTTACACTTCAGAAATCCTGGCTGCCCTGTCAGGATTTCTTTCTGTGGGCAAATGTTGGTATATAAATAAGTAGGGGAGTCTCTTTTTCCGTTTTCCAACTGTCATTAAAACAAGGAAGACAAGGAAGGCAAAATAAATCTAATTTTCATTCAAATTTTCAGGGTGGAGACATTCTGAAATGGAGTAACACCATGAAAAATCCATGTGCTTCTTTCAAAAATAGAGGTCTTATAAAAAAAAATCAATGGCTCTGTAATTTTAAAGAGTAATTTGGTTTATTCCCTATTCCAAGGGAAAGAAATTTTCTAAATTTTCTAAAACTTTTGCAAGGAGATCTAAGTTAAGAACTTGCCTTCCATTTGTCCCCCCCAAAATGAACTTTCTGAATGTAAAGACAACAAAACCTTGAAAAAGAGCATCTGGGAAAGCCATGGAATATCCAACACTGAAAATCTTACAGAACAGGTAAGAAAATGTAAGCAAGAAATTTGAGAGAGAGATAGGGGGGACCTTCCCTGTGGAAGGGCAGATGCCTAGTTGCAACTTTGGAGTCTTTCCTAAACCTCTTTTGATGTCTCTGTTCTGTAGATGGTTAATTAGATGCTCAGGACTATTGCCAGTAACTATATCAAGACTTATTAAAGGAGCTTAACCCTTGCAAATGGAAAGGCCCTGACAAAATCCACCTGAGAGTGCTGAGAGAACTGGCTGACACTGCTGTGAGGCCACTCTCCATAATCTTTGAGAAACTGTGGAGATTATAGAATTATAAAATTATAGAATCACAGAATAGTTTGAGTTGGAAAGGACCTTAAAGCCATCTTGTTCTACCCTCCGCTAGACCAGGTTGCTTCAAGACCCATCCAACCTGGCCTTGAACACTTCCAGGGACGGGGCAGCCACAGCTTCTCTGGGCAACCTGTGCCAGGGCCTCACCACCTTCACAGGTAAGGATTTCTTTTTAATATCCAATCAATCATGAGGCATTCCAGAACACTGAAGAAGGATAATGTTAGCCCCATATACTAGATGAGATTAAAAGAGGATCCAGGAAATTATAGGACTTAGTTCAGTCCCCAGGAAAGTTGTGGAACGAATCCTCCTGAGAACTATCACAAGTCAGATGAAGCACATGACTGGGAAAATCCAGCATGGATTCACCAAGGGCAAAATCATGCCTGGAAAATTCAACTGCCTTTTATGACAACGTCACCTGCCTGGTTGATGTGGGTGGACACTGAATGCCTGGATTTCTCCAAGGCTTTTGATGCATTTTCCCACAGCTTCCTACTGCAGAAACTGATGTGTTATGGCCTAGACAAGTGGTCTGTGTGGTGGGTGGGGAACTGACTGTTAAGCAGCTCCCAAAGGGTGTTGGTAAACAGCTCCTTTCAAGCAGGCAACTGTCACAAGTGCAGTCCCTCAGGAATCAGTATTGGGCTCAAAGCTGCCTAATATCTCCATAAGTGATATGGATGACGGGATGGAGGGTACCCTCATAACGTTTAATGATGATACCAAACCGAGTGGGGAAACAGACACTTCAGATGAGCCACCCTGCAGGAAGACCTGGATAGGCTGGAAGAGTGGGCTCATTAGAACCTTATGAAGTTCAAGAAGGACAAGTGCAGCACAGGCTGGCATCTACTCATCTGGGGAACAGCTCTGTGGAAAGACACACGTGGGGTTGCTGGTGGACACCAAGCTCGGAAGGAGTGACCAGTGTGTTGCTGCAACACAGAAAGCCAGCAGAATGCTGGGATGGATCAACAAACTCATCACCAGTAGAGATAAAGAAGTCATTATCCCACTCTTCTCAGCACTTGTCAGGCCATGCCTGGAATGTGTTTAGTTTTGGTCCCCCCTGTGCAAAAAAAGATGTGGTCAGGCTGGAGAGGGTCCATAGAAGGGACACAAAGCCTTTCCATCTGAGGAAAGGCAGAGAGGACTGGGTTTGTTAAGCCTTGAGAAAAGATGGCTTAGGGAAGAAGTTATCATCATATTCCAGCATTTAAAAGGCACTACAGAGAAGATGGAGACTCCTTTTTTTACAAGGATTCACATGGAAAAGACAAGGGGTAGGAAAGATTGGACCAGATGTTTCTTGAGGTCCCTTTCATCATGGTGTTCTGTGATTCTATGATTAATTGATAATAAATGTTAATTCACAATATTCAGAGAGGCAGCAATTACAGTCCTGAGCTTCTGAAATATGATCAATCTTTTTTTTTTTTTTTAAAGACTGATGTAAGGGCTTGAAAAAGTCAGTTATAATAGTGGATAGTAAAGCAAGTTATCCAAACCTGGACAGTAGTAGAGGATGGAAAATATAAGCAAAATTGCCTTATGGATTTCTCTTGTCTTTAAGTTTAGTCAACAGCTTGGTTCTTGCTTCCAATGTAACATGACCACACAGAGGAGGAACACTGGATTTTAGATGTGACTTTGGCTTTACCTCTCACCTAAAAACTGCTTTCTGGACGTGTCTGACAATCTGTCCCTGGAAAATTATCATTCCTAAGGTCTTGCTGTGGATATACAAGCTTCACTGAGAGCTTCACCTATGCATTCAGTAAGGACCTACACTGTAAAGGCTTTAATTCATAAGGCAGTAGCATACACTTAGAGAGTTTAAAATTGTGGAACATGATCACCATCAGATTTTCTGATAACCCCCAAGCTGTGCTTGAGCATTTTGGGGATCTCAACTAACTGGAGGAAGCACAACAATTTAGCTACATGATTGACCAAGGTCTAGGGTACAGGAGCATACTCAGGAACCTGTAAATATGAACATAGTCAGAAGATTCCCTGTGGTATCTCAGTGTTTGAAAAACAGAAATACCCCGTAAAAAGATGGGTGTTGAGCATCTCGTTCTATTCAACCTCTGAGGTCTCTCACAGAGCAGGGAACCAGCTCCTCCTTTCTCAGATTTCCTTAACACCAGCATTCCTGATGTCTGGGAATGTGACCAACTCAGAAAGGCTTCATAACCCCATCAAAATAGCAAATGCATAAAGACAAATGTTGGACCTAGGAAAGTCCAGTGTTCGGGAACACAGATCACTACTCTGTGCACAGTAAGAGAGAAGTCACCTTTTCCAATCCTTTCCATGTTCTAACTCCAGTCCTGGGAACCAGCTTCCTATATATTTTCCTGAGTAATCTATTTGGCTGCCCTGAGAAAGTTTAGTCTCAAATTCTTCCTCTCTGTCTTAAAGATCTGCTCATCCTCATTTCCTGCTCTGACAGCATCAGCCAGAAGAGTAATGGGAGGCCAGAAAGCAGCTAACGGTGCAAAGTTTCCTGAGAAAAAAAACTTCCTAAAAAAGCCCAGGGGACTGAGAAATCTGTAGTCATGTAGACACGCTCTGGTGCAGAACCCTGGGTCACTAATCTTCCCTTTTAGAGCACCTCTGCAATCAGATTCCAGGACTCTTTTCTCAGCAATGAGATGCAGCATCAGACACCAGGCACGGAGAAAGTGGGGTGTGTGCACGGAGGGGGGAGGGGAAGTAATTTAGCATCTGGCAGAATGGATTGTGAGCTTACAGAAGATGCAATACTGTTAAGACTTCTCTCTGTCTCCCTTTCCCTCTCCCTCCTTGTTTTATTAAAGGCCCAGGCAATTTAAAAATGGAGACTGTATCCCACTTAATAGCCTTGCTGTTAATCTTCTCACCAGTCAGCTCTCAGCTCTAAGTATTGAATGCGCTGAGAACCCTCCTCCTGTCACCAGCTGTGGGTAGGGAGGGACTGTCCTCAGGGGCTCCAGCCTTAAAATAAATAAATAAAAGAAAATTCACCGCTGAGAAAAGGCAATAACAGGAGTCTGCTGTTGTCTAACCTGCCATATAAATGAAACAATCAAAGACAACAAAGGAAACTCCACTAACATCCAGAGGCAAAAGCAGTTTGCTGTAATATATCCTGGCTTGGGGAACTATTTTTAGCCAAGCCCCTCTTTTTTTAACAGACACACACAATCTCTTTCTAATTTTGATTAAGAGAGGAGGAAAAAAAAACCCACAACAACTCAAAGAGAGGTGGGGAAGAATGTGAAGAGGCAGCAGCTACAAGAGAGAGAGGAATTAAAACAAATCCTCGTGTATGTATAAAGGATAAAAATTACTTTGAATGTTTAAATAAAAGCAGGTTCTGATATGAGCACTGCTCAGCTCTCTGAAAGACACAGCCACTGATGGTATTTCATTTTGCTGTGATCACGTGTAGGCACGAATGGCCTGAAACCCTGTTGAGGTTGGACCTGTATCAGCATTGGTGAAAAAGATGGTTCTGACCTCAAATTTATATACACATATATTTATATTTATATAAATTAATGTTATGCATTTAATATATATACATGCACTTCTGCACATGTGTAAGCAAGCACATACACATGTAGCAAGTGGCAAGCCTTATGTATATAAAGCACACATTTAAATCATAATAACGAATTCTCATTAGAAAGCCTTTCTGAGATTTGGAATGAGGGTTTATTGTGAGATTTCTGTCTCCAAGCTTGGTTCCTGAGCCATGATCTTCTCAAGTAATTATGGAACTCCCAGACGTAAGGAAAATACCCAGATATTCCCCATTCAGCATCAAACTCTGAATTAGCTGCACTGTAGAAAAGAACCTGTGTAGGTGCTTAAGGCCACCTGAGTGATTTATGGCTGGCACCTGCAACCAACACCAGACTATCAGGCCATAATTAGAGCATTCAGCTGGTAGGGACCATCTTTTAGTTCTGCCCCACAAGTTATTTGCACTCTCAGGACTATCTAACAGAACATGAGCATTATCACGTCTATCTGTGTTTCTATATAAATGTCATCACATGTAACTTTAGAGAAGGGTTCTGTGTTTGAGCTTGTTGTCTAGACTGCCTTTGTAAACAGGTGGCTACTTTCAGGTCCAGTTGTTTCTTCTTCAGATGACCCTTTCCTCTCTAGATCAGTCTTTTCTCTGCAGATGACTGTACCCCAGAAGTATTTCACCTCTCCAAAGATGATACGTAGAGTTCTGTCTTCAGCAATCTCAGTTGTAGATAAATGAACTCCATTCATGATGTGTTTTGGCTGTACTTTGGTCCAGTTTCAATAGGATGGGTGGCTTTTATTCTCTAGAAAGATTATTCTTGCACTTTGCAGCACATTGACAGGAGATGGGTTTGGAGTAATACCAATCTGAAGTTGACTAGAGAGTTCTCCTCACCAAACGCCCAACCCAAGCTTAGCTTATTAAGGTTTATTTTTAATAATATTTCTAATGTGTTTTTTAATTTTATTTTTTAATTAATATTTTTTAAAATTAATTTTTAATAGTGATTTCTAACACATCCCCCTGAACTGGCCTTTGGAGAAGAATATGCTTGTACCTGCTGTTAACTTTTCTCACACTACATATGTACCTTCTGTATAGCCTTTTGGAGGCGTCTGACCATCTCCACTGAACACACAACCTTAAACTGGGCACTCTTGATCATACATTTGGAATCAAAAACTGAATTTATACCCTTAGGTTTGGAGGTCGTAAGCTTGACACCATTTAATGACCTTGGGCGTAGTCATTGCATAGCAAACCTTCCATGCAAATTCCTGTTAATTGGATAACAGCCCTGAGCAAGGCACTAGTTAGTAAGGAACTTTAAATGTAAGTTGGCAGCTTGGAGCCATCAGCCCCTTAAAATCTACCAGTCACGTCCTGGGAAGTTATTTAACAAAAATATAGCTTTGAAAAAAAAAATGAAAAGTTCCTGTTGTTGCTGCCAGTCTTGACTGAGAGCCAAAGCTCTACAGTGGTTTTCTTGCTGCTGGGAATAAAAATTGCTGTCCACAACTGTGTCAGTACTTTGGAGAAATATCTCTTTGTTTTCTCAGAGGTTTCTAGAAGGTAACTCTACAGATTTCCATAGAAATGCCTTCATGTTGAAGACAAATCCTTTGTAAAGGGTCACCAGTAATTAATAGATCATCTTTATTAAAGATTAACCCATTTTTGCCATGCCCAGTGGGTAAATAATGGGCACACCAGCCTCTCTAATATCCTCTATTAATGCACTTATAGCCATTTATAATTCAGAAGCCTTACATCCACAGCACACTTATTCCTGCTATTAATCATTCATCAGCCTTTGATAAAATCATGAGAAACCCATCCCTTTACAAAAAGACTGACCAGCAGACTGACAAATCAGGACTGGTGACTGGAAAGCCAGGTTAGATTTTGTTTGATTCTGTCCCTTTTTGAACTTTTAAAGCAAATTTATTACGACTTCATTCTGGTAATGAAGTCTGGACAATGTGGTAAGACTAATGAAGTAGGTATGTGGTGCAGTTGGGAGCAGGAGCTCAAAGTTCACTAGTTGTAATTAAGGTGTAAATGCTGACTTTGACAAATGGGTTTGCAAGTCAAAGATGGATGGAAGAGGTGCATCCTTTGGTTGGCTATTGCTGTCTAAAAAGAAAATTGATGTTTCTAAGTCATAATGGTCCAACAGCTTCAGGGATTCTCTGATATGATTCTATGATTCTACGATATTCCTGTGGTACTGTTCTGAACCAAGCCCTATCTTTTGTCTTCTGACTAGGCCAAAACTGGTTCTTTGTCTCTCTGCTTTACCCACTAATGTTTTTCCTTTCAAATATGCCTGTCACGACAATCTTCTCCCAAGAAACAAGCAATAGAAAAAGGGAAAATGGCCTCAAGTTGTGGCAGGAAAGGTTTAGATTGAACATTAGGAACAATTTCTTCACCGAAAATATTGTCAGGAACATAAAATATGGAACAGGCTGCCCAGGTCAGTGATGGAGTCACCATCCCCGGGGGAATTTAAAAGCTGTGTAGATGTAGCACTTGGGCACATGGTTTACTGGTGTCTTGGAAGTGTAGGGGAAAGGTTGGACACAATTACTTTAAAGATCTTTTCCAACCTATATGGTTTTGTGAGTCCAACAGGCCACCTCACCCAAGCTGATCACTAGAAGGGTTCAAGGCCAGGTTGGGTGGGAGCCTGAGCAACCTGGTCTAGTGGAAGGTGTCCCTGGTCATGGCAGGGGATTGGATATAGATCCCTTCCAACCCAAACCATTCTATGATTTTATGACGATCGTTGAGGAGTTCCAAAGCCAGCAGGTGTTTACCGACTCCTCCACCCCTTCCCCCCCTTTATTTCCCAGCTGTGCTGAGATTTAAACACCATTTCTGCGAAACACTCAACTTCTTGCTGTTAATTTCAAGCCCGGCTGACAGAGCTCAGCTTGGATCTCGTTCCCGTCGGGAGCCGAGGAGCAGTTTCCACTCACAGATCACACATCGCTGAGTGATGTTCGGAGACCCCCTCGTTCCCCCAGCCCTGCGCCCTGCGAGGTGACATTAGCGCTGGGTAATGATGTGTAAATGTGTCAGAACTGTGCCACCTAGTGACACCGCCGCCTCCTTCCTTCGCTGGAGTCACACAGCTCGCACCGCAGCGAGCCCTAATATAATTAGCGTTAATTTGGTTTCTCGTGGCTGGCTGCGGCGCAGCTCCCCGCTCAGCCACTCTCTGCTTCTCCAGAAGACTTTGCTCAGTGTAATAAGAGCTTCGTTAGGGATTTGTCTCCTCCTTTTCTGATTGCAAAATATTTTTCTTTTAAGCATCTTTTTTAAAATATATTTTCTGCTAAGAAAAACAAATCTAAACTGCACAAAGGCTTTAGTAGGGAGCAATTTATTAATGGTATGTGCTGCATTTTTACATCTAACAACTAAATATGACTGGAAATTTTTGGACTTTTTTTTTCCCATTGCATAGTACACATCCCTTAATATAAGAATATTTTACTTTTGTTGAAGTTTCCATCTCCAAAAATTGGTGATTCTGCTTTTCTGATTGCCAAGCACTGTCGAGTTTTCCAAGAGGGATGCTTCGACCTGGGGATCCTGTAGACCCTGAGGATCCCGTCTCTCCAAAGCAGACACCAGCACTTCTCACCACACTTTCCTGTTCAAAAGCCTTTAAAACAAAGTTCCATGTTTCATTTGGAAAAATCCACTCAACCATGGTGTTCACTGTAAAAAATGTGAAATTGAGGTAAACTACTCTGATTGATCCAAACCAGTCCTGGGGAATTATTTTGTCTTATTTTATTGTTATTAATGTTCTTGTGATTTTCGAGGTTTTGTCCTTTTCTGTGAATGTAGTGCAAGGAAAGTTCAGAAAGCTAAATCTCTTTCTTGGTTATGAAGATCATTCCCAATTAACTTTCCTCATAACGATCAATTCCAGTAACGTTAATGTGTTCTGTACAACCCAACTTGTTTTTGACACAGTGCAGTAGAGAGATGAGAGAGCAAAAGTGTAATTAAATGATCAGATAGCAGATTTAGAAGAAACAGAATGTTTCACTTCTTTTTTTTTTTTTTTCATTTTTTTCCAGGTTTTTGTTTGATTTTGTAAAACCTAATCACATTGCATAAGTCATTGCATTGAGGTTCTGTGGAAGCTTGAAGCATAAATGACTTATAAAAACAAAACCAAACAAACTAAGCCAAATTCATAAAGATTAATCACAGAATCATGGAATAATGAATAGTCTAGATTGGAAAAGACCTCTGGAAATCATCTGGGCCAATCCTTTGCTCATAAGTTAAGCATGGCTGTCCTAAATTCCTGCTTTACTTCAGCAGGTAGTGTTGAGTGTGAATGGTGATTACCTGAGACATCCCCAAATCTTGGTGGTTTCATGCCTTTGGAACAGCACAATGTCCAGTTTTCTGAGGGTAACAGTGTAAATGTCAGGAATCACATCCCATAAAACTCAGCAATACTTTGCTGAATATAATGGCCTAAATGAAAATTCATATTATTATTGAGTTAGAATGCCTCTATTTGGGTAAGATGTGTGCAGTTAAATGCAGACTTCTCCACAGGAGCTGGTCACCCTTGATTCCTTTTTATAGTCATTGCAAAGCAATTGGCACTGGTGGAAGTGATTCATCTCAGCTTAGAGCAGATGCCTAAAATAGGTCAGATGAATCTCTTTCTTTATTGCAGAATCTCTGTCTTTACTGATTGTAAGGAAAATCTAGGATGGAGCTCTTTAAATTCCTCTTATTTTGAAATTGTGGAAAAAAATCCTTATATACAATTTGCTGGGGTTGAAATTGCTGAAATTTGCTAAAATATCATGCTTTGCATCCTTAAAGTCTAAATTTTCAAGTTTCATCCTGGAACATTCTCTTTAAAAATATGATTTATGGTGAAAAAAAAAAAGGGTATATGTTGAATTGAAAGGTAGTGTTGAATTTAGCTATACTGCTATGAGTAGCTGGTTATTTTAACAGTAGTGTCTCCCACTTACTTGTATTTTCCCATCAGTAGCTACTGAGCTATTTTTCAAAGAAAGTCAGCATCTTTATCACCATTTTGGAGACATGGAAATTCCAGTGCAGAGGAATCCCAGAATCACAGAGAAGAAGGGGGAAGGGTTGTCTGGAGGTCCACCTGAAGCAAACTGTCGCTAGCACTAGACTATGTTAAGTGAGAGTTTTTTCCAACCAAGACTTAAAATCTTCCAAGGATGGAGCCTCAACGGGTCACAATTCCAGTGCTGGACAACCTTTCAGTATAAACAGTTTCCTGACATCCAATCTGAACCTGTCAAAGTGCAATCCATGGTCTTGACTGTTGTATCTATAGACAATTGAGAAATGTTTTAGTCTGTTGTATTTGTAGCTGTGTGTCCAGTCCATTTGGGTTGTTCTGATATTGCCTCTTAGACTCCTTTTACCATTCTAAGTAAGAGCTGCCTCTGCAAAGTCTCCTTGAAGGTAATTTTCCTAAAACCCTTATAATTTAGTTTCTCTGTGTACATCTTGAACTGGAGCACCAAAATTCCAGATTTGGCCTCAGGAGATAAATAGAATTGGATAGGATAGACTAAAATAAAATATTTTAGGTGAAAGGGACCTCTAATTATTATCCAGTCCAGCTACTTGACAACTTCAGAGCTGACCAAAAATTTAAGCATGTTGTTAATAACCTTTTCCAAACACTGACACCCTTGAGACATGGACCACCTCTTCAGGAAGCCTATTCCTATCTCATTAAAATATGTTTTCCAATCTAAACCTCTCTTGGTGCAGCTTTGAAGCATTCCCAGGCATTCCATTCCTGGATACCAGGCAGAAGAACTCATATCCGCCCACAACCTGGCAGCCCTGACTGGCTGGTAGTTCTTCAGCTCCACCTTTGTGCCTTTCTTGAGGCTGGGAAAAAAATTAGTCTTTTCCAGTCACCAACATCTCCTCTCAATAGCCACAATTTCTCATAAATTATAGACAGAGGTCTCACCCAGCCACATCAGCTGACATTTTTAACATCCTTGAGAGCATCCTACCTGATCCCATGGATTTAATAGCACCGAGGTCCTCTGAGTAGTGCCTTGTCTGTTCCTTCCTCACTCTTGGCTGTCTCTCTCCCTACCAAGCTGTGTCAGCACATACAAAGGTCTGGACAATCTTGAAAAGTGATGCAGAGAAGGCCTTGTGCACTTCAGCCTTTTCCACACTGCTCATAACAAAAAAGGTTATCTCCTGCATCCAGCAGTGGGCTTGTATTATCCCAGAACTTCCTTCTGCCACTGGATTCCCTTCTTGCTGCTATTATTGTTCTCTGTCTTCCTGCCAGCTGGGCTTTGCTCTTTCCTTTCATCCCTAAGAGTCTGAGCAAAGCTTTGATGCTCCTCCTTTGTTTCTCTTCCTTATTTTTGTTTTGTGTTTGCTCCCTTCCAGCATTTTAGTTCATCAAAAAGTTCCTTGATTAGCCAAGCAGACCTGGTGAGGTTCTTGCTCTTCCTGCACAAACAGAGCATTTATTCTGGAGCATTTTTTTGGTAAGTTTTCTTTGGAAGTGTGTCAGCTTCCCACAGCACCTTCCCTTTCTCTGGCTGCTTCCAGGCGACTCTGCATGGCAGTTTCTACTGACCTAATTTGTTCTCCAGAATTCCACATTCTGACTCTGAGACCACCTTCCCAAGCCTTCCTGCAGATCCTGCAGCCTTGCTGTGCCACTGCTGTCTCAATTATCATCTCTGGCCATATTGACCACTGGCTTTCCCAGCTGAACACTGACCTTGTCCTTTCCAGGATTTACATCACTGAATATCTTACCCAAGGCCACCCAGAGCCACAAATAGAATCTATTATAGAATCTATTTTTTTTTCCTGTGTTGTCTTAAATGAAAATATTCTATAAATATGTGCAAGCAATGAGAGGATTGGAAGTCTCTGAAGATACATTCCCATCTTTGTGCCTTATTTGCTGGAGAAGATGGTTAAGAAGCATCTTATCTTACTTGGGAAAAATAGCTGTACATTTGCCAAGGTCAGAAAGATGCAAAGAGATTGCTGAGGGCTATAATATCTTCTCTCTGATCCATTCTGCCAATTTCTGCTTCATATTCAGCAGTCTATCCACACATGGGTCTCCTAAGGATGTCAGCAAGGATTCCACAACCACAAGAGAAGAGCTGGGCCCTTCAAAAGTTGGTTGCTCAAGTTAAAACCACCTTGGGGCGACTTTGACTCATGCATTTGGATCCCTTTGACAAAATTATGTGTATTCACAAGCTGCTATTTGGTCTGTCAGGACAGAAGAAGTGTAAATAAAAAGAACATAAGAGTTGGAATGGATTGCTGGGATCACTGATTCTTACCTTTTAACACTCAAGCATGCAGATCATATGGTGCCTTTTAGAGTTAACTTTATCAGGTCCCATCTTTAGCTAGATTTTCTGTGTCCTAGTGGTCTTATTGAAATGCTGTTCCAGAGCTTCCTTTCTTTGGTGGTTGGAAACCCAATTTCCAGCCTAAAATGATTGTTTGCTTGTTTGTAAGCCGTTGTTCCTTTGCCAGCTTTGTCCATTTGTTTAAATAGCTTTTCTCCCTCCTCCCTTCTTATTCTCTTCTCTACTCTGTAAATTTACTCCTTCAAAGCCTTTTTTGCAAAACTAATGCAGTTCTGCTCTCTTTGTCCCTTCCCATGTGGCAAAGTTTCCATTCTCCTTATTAGCTACAGTGGCCTTTTTCCCATCTCTTCCAATATAAAAACTTTTAACTGGGGTGCACATGAATGACCTCTGTGAGGCAAATTAATGGGTGCAGGCAAATGTTAAAGCCTTGTCCTTCTTAAAATATGTTTAAAATCTTGCTGGACAATCCACCCTTTCCTAAACCCTTTAAACAACTTTTTTTTTTTCTATTGTCAATTTGGTTCTAAGGCTACCCCTTTCCCTTCCTCTGCTCTGCACAGCCCTCCTTCTTTACCTTCTTTGGACACACTTATCCTGCCTATTTTTTCCTTTGCTCATCTATATTAAACCAAAGAAAAATCTATTTATTTATTTATTTGTAAAGAAAAATACACAATAGTATATAATAAATTAATAGTATATTTTACTAAGGACAGGACAGGACAGGACAGGATAGGACAGGATAGGATAGACCTGCAGGCCCTAAAATCAAGTCCTTCTGCAGCTGAACAAGATGATCATTATAGGTCTATCCTATCCTATCCTATCCTATCCTATCCTATCCTATCCTATCCTATCCTATCCTATCCTATCCTATCCTATCCT
>JAWWLV010000121.1:111454948-111467833 GCA_035041135.1 Platyrinchus mystaceus | reverse complement strand
CCTATCCTATCCTATCCTATCCTATCCTATCCTATCCTATCCTATCCTATCCTATCCTATCCTATCCTATCCTAATCTCCTTGAGGAGATTGTTTCTTCACTGACATCCTTGGCACCATACTTGAATTAGATGAGAATCTTTTTGGATATTGCTTTGCTTGAAGATACAGCTCTGATTCTGCAAAGATTATAATTATGATACACTGAATAATACCAATGTCTGTCTTTGTAGCTGTTACCAAACTTCAGCCTAAATTGGACCTTTTAGAGAAGAAAAGAGAAGAAACTGTCATCAGCCAGCATGAGAAGTCCCATCTTTCCCAAAGGAAGCCTCATTGCTGCTATCTCTATAGCTTCTTCTTCCTTGTCTCTCATGAACTATTCCTCTGGCAGGGATCTTGTTTCTTTCTCTACATCTGCATCTCCCTCTGCATTCCCAACCTTACCTGCTCCTACCTTCCCCCTCTCCTACCCCCATGTCCCTGCCTCTACACCATATCCCCACTGCTCCTTTTCTTGCCCAGTACTTTCCCTTCAAGAATTGCCACTCTTTCTCCTCATCCTCATCTCCCCACTTGTCACCTTCTTGTTTTCCTGTTTCTCCAGGTCTTGCAGCTTTCTTTCTTCAATTTTTCTTTCTGCTCCTTTGCTTCCCCCTTCAACACCCATGTTTGGCTTTTTCCTGCATCTCTCCTCAAATCTATCCTTTCTTCTACCATCTTCTTAATGGTTTAGAGCCCATATTAGCTTTTTTCTGATTATACATGTATATATATATAATATATATATCTCATATGTATGTGCAAATAGATACTGCTATGTGAACAGTGCTTTCTATATATATCCTTTCTCACTGTCCTGCCTGAATGATTTAAAACTACTGAACTAGAAGTTGGTTTATGTCCTGAAAAGATCATCCTATCCAACCATTCCCCCCAGCACTGCAAGCCACCACTAAACCATGTCCCCAAGTGCCACATCTACATCTCCAGGGAAGGAGACTCCATCACTGCCCTAGGAATCCTGTTCCAGACCCCGACCACTCTTGGTGAAGAAGTTGCTCCTAGTATCCAATCAAAACCTCCCCTGATGCAACTTGAGGCCAATTTCTTCTTGTCCTGTCTCTTAGTAGAGCCTTCCCAGCAAAAGCAGAGGCAGGAGCACTGTCTGAAATCCTTTCATATCTCTTCTCATGGCTCTTCCACAACTCCAGAAGAACATGGATACAGGCCACAGAGAGAGTGAGGAGGAATAGGAGCTGCTATTTATATGTCAAAATAACTGATATGAACATTCCTGTGACTGCTTCAAAGGAATTTCTCATTCATTATCTCTGTTATTAAATGCTTCGGTGTTGCTAAAAAGGAGGGCAGGTTAATTTGGAAAAATTATGTTCAAACTCTGTAAACAGTACAAGCATGAAACCCATCATTTTAATAAATGTTATCATGTTTTCTGGATCTAATAGATCTTAACTGATGCATGCTATCATTAAGTTTAATTTAAGAAACTACCCTAGAGATGTTTCTTTTAAATCAATGGGAGACATGTTCTCGAACAATGTTAGAAATATTTGATTCACCTACATCCTTGTCACTGAACCAGCTTCCTGAATAAAGCAGCAGAGAAGGATCTGCCACTTTACCTTCTCATCTTTCATGCTAAAAGAAATTGAAAGCTTTTTAAGCTAATATAATGAAATATCAAGTCATCCATCAGTGCAATTTAGTCACCTATGAAGCAGCTGTGTAATAGTGAAGTGCAATGCTTCAAACAGGGACATGTTAACCAGATCCAAATAAATTATTGCATGAAATTAACACTTTTCTCTTTTTGAAAATGAATTTTAAAACTGGGTTTGTGTTGCATGCTGCTTCATGAGGATTTAAAGAATAGCAAAGCTTGACTTTAGGCTATTCCCTTTAACCCTTCATTGCATTGAGCTTTTAGGAAATAAGATTGGCCATCTAAGCTGCAAGCACATGGCTGTGGTCCCTGTTTTGCCTGCTGAGATGCTGAGCAGTAAAGATTAGAAAAATGAGGTTACCTGAATTTACAGTTCTTCCCTGTGAGGGTGGGGAGGCCCTGGCACAGGTTGCCCAGAGCAGCTGTGGCTGCCCCATCCCTGGAAGTGTTCAAGGCTAGGTTGGACGGGGCTTGGAGCAACCTGGGATAGTGGAAGGTGTCCCTGCCCATGGTAGGGATTGGAACTGGACGGTCTTTAAGTTCCCTTCCAACACAACCCATACTGTGATTCTGTGATTCTCTGAAAAATCTCAGGGATTACATAGGCAAGGCCAGGGATCTTAACAAACAGGGCTTGTGGGTTAATGTTTGCTCTCTGAAGGGAGTTTTTTCTAAGGGTTTATGTATCTGAAGCCAAGTCCAGCCACAGATACAACAGAACTCAGAGTGATTCCATCTTGGAAGGGCAGAGCTGTGCCACAAAACAGCATAGGGCAAGTAAAATAACTTGAGGAAGTTGTCTTGGAGACATGACCACATCTTAATTACACAGTTTGCTTAATTTTCAGTAAATCCCCTCTGAAGGAAACCACAAATATGCTTAATCATTAGAGCACTGTCTGTGATCATTTTTTGTACCCACATTTGGGTAAAAACCCCACCCATTTATCTGCATAAACATCAATCCCAACATAATCTCTATAAACAGAAAAATCAGGTTTTTTCTCTAATTCAATTTTCAGATCAATTTTAAAAGGAAGAATAGGATCTTCTTTGGGTAATTTATAAAGAAAAGGAAAAAAATCTAGCTAATGCTTTAATTGCATGATTGAAAGAGTCCAAAAATTACAGTCAGGGGGTAGTTAGTAAGATAGGAAAGGATAATGTCTAAGCTAATGTTTTGATATATACTTTATTCTCTGAGAATAGGAGGACATTACTGTTAAATTTATTTGTAACCCTTTGACATTAAAAAGAGTAGAAAGATGAAGAAGTCAAAGTTGTTGTTCATATCCGTTCCTCTGAGCCATGTGCACGGGGACAAAGTAGAATCACAGAATCACAGAATTTTTTGGGCTGGAAGGGACTTTAAAGATCATCTCGTTCCAATAATGGACAGGGATGCAAAGCAATGTACACAACTGCTGTAAACAGATGCAATGTAAAATCAAACCTCATCCTTCTTCAAAAAAGGCCTTGATGATGGTAGGTAGACTGAAATATTTTTAAGTTCAAGCATTCCTAGGAGTCAGGCCTCAAAAAGTGGGAGATCATTTTAAAAAAAACCATGATCCTTACTAGAGGAGGAGATTCCAGGTACATTTGATGTGCCTTCTGGTTTCTGAACCTGTAGTGTCACCCATATAAAAATGATGCCCTCGATCTTATATTTGCAAGTGAAAAAGCCAAACAACCTACTCTTGTATAAAACATGACTGAGCTTTTTTGGTGCTTTGGAGAGGAAGGTTTTTCAAGACACCAAACCCATATGTAGCTTAAAATCTGGAAAGGAAGCAGAGCTGCTAAGGTTAGTCTCTAGTTGCCATTTAAGATTAATTCCAGATTTTCATTAGTACCAGATGCAATGTTCCGAGTTGGAGAGTTTTGGGTGATTGTATCCAAAAGTTCAAAGGACCCATCCACAGTTTCCCCTGTAGCTGACTAAATATGGATTTACACTGCTCTAAAAGTCAAAATTGACCTCTTTAAAATCAAAAACAAGGCATGAAGGTGTCCTACAGTATTTGTCACTATTGAAAGCTCAGCCTTGATAATGGACTTTCTGAACTATTTGTGTGGACAAAAGAAAAATAGCTCTATCTCGGTTAAAGATCTAAAAAACATTCCCTTCATGAGTTTATTTCCTATATATAGTCGAGAGAATGAAAATCTTTGATCAGATTTGAGATAAGTGTTCATGTTTAATAGCCTCTCTACTCCACAATGTTTATCCTGTTAGTGTAACTGTTACTGGAGTAAAAGTGCTGCTTCACTTCCCAGCAGATAAAGTGACTCTGCCATTGCATAAGGAAGGAGTACTCTGATCTGGCCAGTTTGGGCATCTGTGCTGAAATCTGTTTGAGATGGCTTTTATTGCTCACTGTGACCTTGCTGTGTGTGAAAATATCACCCATCTGAATGCATCTTGAACCAACCTTCCACCACATGCCATGCCCTGGAAACATAATGCACCATAACCCTCTGAAAAATACATGAGCAAAAGCTGAGCTGGTGCAGCAGCAAGGACTGACATTTAAAGCTCAAGAGAAAGAAAAATAAATGAGGGGACATAAGCAAAAAAAAAAAATAGTTTTCAACTTTGGTCTACTTTGATTTCATTAGCAAAGATTTGAGTTCCCACTGTAGGATGCATGAATAGTTGGGCTGAGCCCGGGAGAGCTCAGTGTAAGCAGGGAAGGGAACAGCTCTCCAGGGTTGCTTCATCACCTGATTAAGGTGCTTTTGATAACCAGAAGAAGCAATTTTCATACAGGTTTATTTCCATTCCAGAAATGCCATTATGCCACAAGGGGGTAGGGGTGTTCTGTTTAAAACCTTGTAGTGTATTCCTACAGACCCAGTGTTTGAATGGAAACAGTGTTGGGTATTATAAAAAGCAACACAGATTGAATCTACACAGACATTTTCTATACCATCTGCATTTCAACTATTGCTTTCCTTATAATTAACATCTGTTCAGAGATATCAATCTGAGCAGGATGAAATTATTTAAGAACCGTCTATCTTTCAGCCTCGCATGTTCCTGGAGATGGTTCTGAAGGTGGAGAATGGGTTACCCCCAGGAAAGAGGATTTGGTTACAAGGAACACCTTTCATTAATCTAAACAGATTGCCAAGGGCTTGGCAGCACCAAAATGGACACAACTGGATCTCATCAGGGAGAGTGCCCCTCAAGCACACAAAAATTCAATAGCATTGGTGGGGTTGGTGGGATGTGTGCACTCACTGTTTCACCGGGAAAAAAACAACCAAGGAAACACATACAGATAAAAGGCCACAGGTGAGCCCTGAAGATGGATATTCCAGGGGACAGTGCAAACATGTTTTCCTCTTAAGTCATCTATTAAGAGGAAAATTTGAATTAATGTTTTAACTGCTTTATTTTCTTTCACTCAATATGAGCCTGCCAGAGACTTGGGAATTTTGTGGTGGAAGAGAATGGGACACCTGGATATAGAGTGAATCCATCTCCTTATCTGTTTACACTGCTCAGGAGATAAATCCACAGAACACATAATCAAAGCAGGGTGGAAAAATGCAGCAGAGACACTGGGTGGATATTTAAAAATTCCCAGAATCACGGCTTGTTGATATGTGTTATTCCAGGGTTAATGGGATCCACCTGCAGTCAGCTTTCTGTTCCCCTGTTTCTCCTGGCAAACAAACAGCTGAAAGCCTTCAGCTCTTTTCCAATGATACAACATGTGATATTCCTCTAGTCCTCTTCAGCCAACAGTGTCCAAAGCATTTTGTTAGGTCACACAAGTCATAAGAATGGGATAAATTTGTCTTTTCACATATATTTTATCAGAAATATAGATTCATCACCCTCCAAATTGTGTTATTTTACTGCACTTTCCATAACCACTTCTTTCAGTCATAAAGAAAAAGCAAGCTGAGTTTCTGACATACGTAAGGAAATGAATTGTATTTAAACAGGCCAAAATGTCCTTTGTTTCTAGAAAAAACATAATAAAAACATGCCATAAAAAATAATGTGAAGAGGTTTCTCTCCTTTCAGTTTTACAAGACCATTGAATTTTTTTTTCTTTTCCACAAGTGGTCCTTAAACATGCATAACTTCACCTGCCTCTGCTATCACGTGGATTTATCTCCTCCTCTTGCCATGAGCAGAATCTGGGGCAGAAAAGGGATGAGAGTGACTTTAGCAGGAGTAGGAAGTGAGACATGGTCAGACCAGTGTTGTTTTGTTGGTGGATTGCAACCATCTCAATCCACATCACTTAATCCACGTCACCTGCAGATTTTACAGCCTGCTTCCCCAAAAATTGTCTTAGATGAGTAGTGACATTGGAAAAATGGGACCCTGCTGCCACTTGAGACTTTTCATCTTTCTCCTGGATGGTCCTGGACCATTCACAGGTGAGATGCTTGGGAGATGGATTTCATCCCAAGAAAGGGCTTCTACATGGCATCAAAACAAAACAAAAATAATTTAAGGGATTATAAATAAAAGAATATTTTCTAGAAATTACTTTAGGAACTACCTTTTTCTAAATCTTTTTCAATTTGAAAAAATTCAGTAAGGAAATTAACAGAAAAAGAAACACTTCCATATTGAGGTGGAAATTCTTCGTTCATCTGTTTTGTAGAAAATCATATGGCTTTTTAAAAATAATCCTGTCACTGAGTTAATGAAAAGGGGAGTTTTTTCAGAAGTTTTTGCTATTAACCACCTGGGTTTTTTTCTCCCTAAATTTGAGACCAAATTAGAGAAATATCATTTTTAGTGGAATTGTCTTTTCCTGTGGGAGAAACTGGATTGTTTTGTCAACATTTTCCTGCCCAGATACAATGACTGAGCTGAGACATAAAGAACTGGAGATAAATATGAGGAAGAAGCATGAAAACTGGGTAATCCAAAATGTTAAATGGAAACTAGTGAGGAGAATTTTTAATGGATTAAAAAAAATAGTAAAAAATAAGTGTGAAAGTAGCTCTTCAGCAACAGCAGAAGACTCTTTTTACAATTTTTGATGGCATTTGCTGGAGGGAAAAATGTGAGGGATAAGAATAAAATAGAGCATTGTCCATTCACCCCATCAAAATTGTCTGGTATCCAGACCCTCCGCTCAGCACGAGCAGTTTGGTCCTGAAAAAAAAAAAAAAAAAGAAAAAAAGAAGAAGAAAAAAAAAAAAGGGCAAGGAAAAAAAGGAAAAAAAAAAAGGAAAGGAAAAAAATAAAGACCAACAACTTCCAGCTATGCTCCAGGAGGAATTTCATATGGAGCTAACTAAGGAAAATTGGCGTCTCAAAGCTCCTTTGGTCCCGTGAGCGAAAGGGGTAATAAGTGACAGATCCAGCGGGGAGGGAGCGGCCGGAGCGGGAAGGCAGGTGCTGCAGTCAGTCTCCTCTCTGCCAGGAAACACGGGAAGAATGCATGACCAATTCGGTTTCAGAGCAGAATACTCTCTTTAATGGACAGAAAAGACTAACCTTTTATTTTTTCTCTTCCTCTCCCTCTTCTTCCCCCACCCCCCAACCCCATTTCCAACCCCAACCCCCCAGATTTAACTCCCTGGGAAGACAAAGGACAAAACTCACATCTCTGGACAAGTTATTTTTACCTCACCAATAACTTCCACATTACTTAAAATCCTGGACAAATGCACTGCTGTGTGAAAACAAAATAAACATCTTGAGAGGGCTGGCGTATCTGAGTGAGATGAAATCAAGATAAAACATCCAAAACACTCCACCTGTTGTTTTTCTTTTTTTTTTTCTTTTTTCTTTGCTTGCTGCAAGATGCTTTATCTTGCCTTAAGTAATCTCACATGGGTTCTCACAATTCAGCTCTGTTTTCATTGTTCAAATTCATAATATAAGGCTGCAGCAACTCCTCAACAGGAATTGTATGGATCTGACAGACACCACCAGCATTTAGTGTTTTGGCTATAGGGAATCTCAAATGAGGATCTCAAATTAACCTCAGATGGGGAATCTCAAGTGAGGAGAATCTTCTGCAAAGGAGGGAAATTCTGAAGTGTTCCCACACCATGGGAAAAGCTGAAATAAGCAGGTTTTGGGACAACACTTACCTTAGGCACTGCTGACAACAAGGGCCAAGATGCTTTGTGCAGGATCAGACCTTGAAGTGGTTTAAGGGTTGTAAATATGCAACATGGCATAATAATATTATAGAAATGGGGAGGGGGAGCTAATGGGAAAGAAATGTGTGATCTGCTTAAAATGTCTCCCCCTTACACCCCACAGGAGCACATGAAACTTATCCCCTTCCTGCTCAGAGCTTCTCAATAGGTGAAATAAAGCATCAGTAAAACAAATAAAAATCATTGCAAGAAGATTAATTTTACAACTCAGTAGTGTGAAATATAGCCTATGACAAACCCAAGAGGTTTCAAACACAGAATAGAAGTATGACTTCACTGGGAGTTATTTTTTTTGAAAGCCCTTGATTCATACTAACTCCTATTTTTAAAGATTTGGATGCTACAGTGATAAGGAAGAAAATATTTTTCTGTTTGTATGTGCACATTGATGTTTCTAATATAAATTATAGAGTTTTGGTTTCTGTGTGGGCGAGTATTTGCATATGCATATGTATAGTGCAATGCACGGGTTTTAGGATTTTAAAAAATCAGTGGTTTATAGCCATGCTTTAAAATAAACTGGTTTATTTTCCCATATTAAATAAAAAAGAAAAATTAAAAAAATGAGGGACTAATGAAATTAATGGTTGTTCAAATCAGAGGCAATTAAAAAGCACACATTTCTTTTCCTAGGGTATGAGTTGTATTCAATGTTTGCAGCACAAGCCTGTAGGATAAATAATGTAATGAGTTTGGTGATTTGATACTAAAAGCAGAAAAAAATCCTACAGATGTAGCCTCATTTTTCTCCACACTCCAACTGCTCACTTTTTTTTTCTCAATTGCATATTTGGTACAGTTAAAAAAAAAAAATATCAGATTCTTTGTCTAGAAGAACCAATTTCCAGCTTAATAGGTACTTGCATATAATTACAGGAATTTTAAAAAGTAAAACAAAGAAACAAAAGACCAGTGACTGTGGTGCTGTTTTGTGATTGAGATTCAATTGACAGTTGATATCTTTCAACTTTTATGTTTTTATCCCTTCAGTACAACAGAATCCCTCTAACTTTTGCCCATTTTGTGCACCAGAGCCTGATATGTAAAAGCTCCAATTCTCCCTGGCACCAGGGACAACATTTTTAAAGGTAATGAGATGCCTAAAGATACAAATCAGATATCTACTGGGATTTTCAGAAGTACCTCAGTGGCTAAATTCCAATTTTGGGGGCTTGAATATCTCAGAGAAAAAAAAATCCGTCCAGAGCTTCCAAATAATTTTAGGTATTTGTAACCAATGTACAACCCCTTCTTAGCACACTGAATACTGGAAAGATACTATCAATCAACTCCATCATAATTTGTTGTTTCCCCCACGACTTTATCACCACTTTAATAAAATCAGGGCAATGTCCTCCAAGTCATGTAGAAAAGGTCTTATGTCTCTTCAAACTCTTTGGGCTTGTGTTGACACAGCAATTTGACATATGACCAGACCTGCCATGGCCAAATAAACTCCCATTTTTTTCAGTTATATGGCAGGAATTGAAAGCAGGGTGGGCTCCTCCATGCCTTGCCTGTCATCTGCCACAGGTTGTGGTCACATCCCCAAATTCTGCTCGGGATAAGCTGCTGCTCTATGTCTGAGGAGGGAGGTGCATCCTTCCTGCTGTCCTGGGTTTGGACAGATAACTTCTTTTTGGGCATCTTAGTGGGACATATTAAAGGGAAACATAATAACTCAAAAGATGGTAAGTGGACAGAGATAAGAGGCACCAACATGGGCTCCATGGTGAAAGTCACTGTTGTTTGGTACTGGAAGAAATACAGGATGAATCCAGGTGTGCCTTCCTCTGCATCCTCCACAAAAGAAGAGTTATGAGGGCAAATTCACTTGTTTTCCAGATGAAGAGAAAAACTCAAGCACCAGTAAGCTCAAACATTTTGTCATTAGATCATGTAACTTCCCACCAACCTTGGAAGCAAGTCAAAGGAATCCCAATAAGGGGAGGCTTGGAATTATTAAGGAAATAGTTTTCATTTTTATTATTATTATAAAATGCCAATGACTCAAACTGGAGCTATTGCCAAGAAGATTGTTTCTAACATGCTCACTTCTCCAGCTGAAATTACTAAATGTCCAGAGCTGAGGCTTCTAAGAAGGTGTGTGTGGGAAATATCTCCCTTTTACTAGAAATGAGAGGAAGGGAGAAAGGGAGGGAGGGAGGAAGGAAGGAAGGAAGAAAGGAAAGAAGAAAAGAAAGAAGGAAGGAAGGAGAGAAAAAGTGAATCAGTGTGGACAATTCAATACTGGACAACTCAATCCAAGCAATTCATTTTTCCAGGAGGGTTACCAGGACAGTGGTGAACCTCTGAGAGGAGCAGTAGGTGGTGTCTCAGCCTGGGAAAACAAGGCAGGTAATTAAAGGAACAAAAGGAAACACCAACTGACTCTCCTAATGCCCCAGCAGTGGCTGCCCTCACCAAAGACATCACCATTTCCCCATAACAAGTCAGAAGTTTCCTGGAGTTGATAAAAAACTCATCTTAAGTCCCTTTGTCACATCGATCTGGTTCTTTGGTATGAGGAGACTGTTTGAGGAATCCAAAGAGTGTCACCTGGTGATCCATCTACACCCTTGGAGGTAAATTTTCACTCCCTAGAGCTGAGGCAACTCTGTCTCAGCATGTCTCCTGCTCCCTCCTCCTGCCCTGATCAGCACTCTAATCCTATCCAGAGCTCTAACTAAAGGGAAGCCCTTCATGATCCAAGGCCCACTTGCAATAGCAGTGATCAAAATGACTTTATCTTGCCTTAAATAATCTCACATGAGTTCTCACAATTCAGCTCTGTTTTCATTGTTCAAATCCATAATATCGGGCTGGAGCAGCTCCTCAACAAAGCTGCTCTTTCCTGACCTCTTGACTTCTTGGGCAAGGAATATAATGACCTCCATTGATTCAGCTGCTGGTAGCAAGAGTGGAGGGGAAGAGGTTTCCCATTTCCTCCCCAGTGAGGCTTCTAGGTTGGTGGAATTGCTTAAGGATTTTGTTTTCTCTCCAAGAGAGTCTTATGCTGGTGCCAGGGTTGTTGTGGGAATAAAAACAAGGAACAGAGGAGAGGGGGAGACAAGTCATTCAGACAAGGGAAAGATTTGCTCTGTGCAGGATGTCCATCTGTTTTGAGACAGATATAGCCAGAATTAACCTCATTTTGTAGAATGACTATAAAAAATTCAGACTGTAAGGGGAGAGTGCAGCACAGGGAGAGTACAAACCTCCACTGCCTTTGCTGTTCCATCTGATAACTCGAGCTTTACACTGGGGATTAAAGTGAGGTGGAAATCGCATCCGAGACCTGGAAGAACATGCACCCACCCTTCTGGTTATTCTACAGTGGGTTTGGATATGGAATCCTTGACAAAAAATCTCTGCATTAAGTGAAGAACCCCTCTAGAAGACACTGGAAGCTGTTCAGACCCATCTGTGGTGTTACCCCTCCAGGTTACACACACAGCATCTGTACCCTGAAAACCCCCTTTGTAAGCACAGCTCACATTCAGGTAGCAACACGTGTTTGGTGGAAAAATAGAAGGGAAGAAGGATAAATTGAACTCAACTACTGGAGGAGCTCAGTACAGTCCCACTTTATATGTTTTAGCAGTTAAAAATAAAACCACATTAAAATAGGTGATATATTTTTATAGCCCTTTAAAGAAAGGGAATCTTGCTGTAAATGCAAAGCAGGACCAGAGTTTTGCTTTTTTTTTTTCTTTGTTTTTTTTTTTTTGTTTTTTTTTTTTTTTATGGTTTTTTTTTTACAGCATTACTTTTAAGGAATACTTAGGAATACCTAAGAGGATCAAAAAGCTTCTACAAACTCCTCAAATGTTTAGCAAACAAAGTGTAACTGGAAAGGGTTTCTCTTTGCTTTGCTCTTTTTTCCATTACTTTGCTTTCTTTTCAGTAGTGATAGGTGTCCATGCATTCCATAGTGTAGTTTTGCAAAGATATCTTCCATGGATTTCCCATGGTATAACTAATATACACTGCTAACCTGCTCTCCCTCTTGTATGTAACCACAGAACCATGATCCAAGATATATTTCCCATTACACTGGTGTAAATCCACACTGGTTTTTCTCTAGTTTTGCACTTTTTTAAAGAAGACCACATCATAAGTTCCCCAAATTAGAGATCAAAAAGTCTTGTGCAGGGACCTGAAGGTGCTACCCATCAGAGCATTAATTCTCCTAATGTTTAGCTCCTAAAAACCTAAGTCCAAGTGCTTGGCTCATAAACAGGGTCTTATTAACCAGAGCAGATGTGAAGTTCCCATCCCTGGAAGTGTTCAAGTCCAGGTTCGACTGGGCTTGGAGCAACCTGGGATAGTGGAAGGTGTCCCTGTCCATGGCAGGGGGTTGGAATGAGATGATCTTTAAGGTCCCTTTCAACCCAAAGCATTCTGTGATTGCATTATTTTATGATTTTTCTGCATGCTGATCTGCAGGTTAAGACTTGTTCATTTAACTCTTTCGCTGGTTGTCCATGCACCTCAGCTTCTAAAACATTTCACATAAAGATTTAACACCAGTGAACTACCTTTCCCTTTACTTCGTAATTTTTTTCCTTCCAGGGGCACCAGAGCTAACCAGAGTTTGCAGGAAAAGCATCCTTTCATTTGAGTGAAATTCAACTCATTGTATTTTGAAAAGAGGCATTTAAAATGTTTCTCTCAGGGAAGGATGGAGAGGTGATGAGATACACAGTGTGTGGTGTAAAAATACAGCTTGAGAAGCATGCATGGGAGGAAAAGAGAAGCAACCACATTGCCCAGGTATCTGCTAACAAATGCACAAGAAAAAGAGCCTTGAGATCATAGAATCATGGAATGGTTTGGGTTGGAAAGGACCTTAAAGATCATCCAGGTCCAACTCCCTTCCATGGGCCGGGACACTTCCACTATCCCAGGTTGCTCCAAGCCCTGTCCAACCTGGCCTTGAACACTTCCATGGATGGGGCAGCCACAATTTCTCTGGGCAACCTGTGCCAGGGCCTCACCACCCTCACAGGGAAGAATTTCTTCCTAATATCTAATCTTAACCTA
>JAWWLV010000121.1:111425822-111454848 GCA_035041135.1 Platyrinchus mystaceus | reverse complement strand
TTTCTCTGGGCAACCTGTGCCAGGGCCTCACCACCCTCACAGGGAAGAATTTCTTCCTAATATCTAATCTTAACCTACTCTCTTTCAGTTTAAAGCTGTTCCCCGTAGGATCACAGGAAGAAAATTGGACAAAGTTAGACCTGATGAGTATTTATTATTAGAGATTTTTATTGGTTTTAGCTCTTGAGGCTCTTTGAGACATGGGACATTTCTTCCTGGGTTTGGATAGGATTATTTTTAAAGCCTGGATATTTCTGCAGCCCAGAGAAGCTGTCTGTGCACAGCCCTGTAGTAATGCAATCAATATGAGTTAAAACCAGAGTGAAACATTTTGTGTTTGTGAGTCAATTAGATTCATCCACCAGAGGTCATTAGATGATCAAATGACACTTTTCCACTGTCTATAAGTAAAGATATCAGTATTCTGTGCTATAAAAAATGCATTCTCATTAATAATAAAAAGCTTAAAGGAGAAATAAAAGTGTTATGAAGTAAATTATCACACAGTGAAGTTCATGATTTTAAATAGCTTTGATAAGAAAACAAAAATGGGTTCTGAATAATATTGCAAAGAGAAATTAGAATGCTCATGAATTCTTATTCCAAAATGATGGGAGATGCTTAAAAGGTAAGTTTGACTCTCCATTATTCAAATGACATATTTCTAATTGTCTGGTCTGAATGGCATAAACTTTGCCAAGAATGGCCCTTGACTATATAAAATTTGAGGTAATATGAGAAAGGTGTCTAATTGTGCTTATAATGAGGTGGAATGAATTTCCCAGGCTTGGCTCTTGCATACCTTTACATCAATGGAAATCATTCTGCTAAATGAAAAGAAGTGTATTTGGAAGCAGAGAAAAGCTTTCTGGTTTTCCCTTGTTTAGTTTCTCCCCATCCTCACTTTGACTTGTTTTTTCCTTCGCTTAGTTTCTCTATATGGGATTGCACCTTGTCCTTCTTTCTTCTCAAGTAGCCTCCTTATTTCACTTCACATGTCACCTAAATGTAATATCCTTCTGTTTTGGCTTATGCTCTTCCACTCTTATCTTCCATTTCTCATTTTAGCTTTGCAATTTCATTAATTAGGGGCCTGATCTTGCAGTTGCTGCTGGAAGGAAAGAGCCTCATGCAGGATTAGTAATGGAGCTGAGGATTTCAGATCTGCTGGGATCACTTCCCAAAGTTACAGTAGTCCTCTTCAGTGTATTAAAATTGGGAGAAGATAATTAGTAGGAGATAATTTTGACAGAGAAATTAATAATCGATCCAAGTTTTTCCCCAAAATGTTCTCCTCCCCTTCCCATCAAGTTCCAGGTACATTTTTCACAAGGGAAGCAAGACTTTAATGAAAGGGTGAAGTCAAAGCTGCTCAGGAGGGTCTGGCAGCTGAGATTTGGGTTTGTAGACGGATCTCAGGCAGTGGGACAAGGAATGAAGGCACAGTGAAAATGAGCTGAGTCCTTCCTCTGTCCCAGGAAAATAAATGATCCTGGGGCTTGAGTCCAGTCATTGCAGAGCCAAGACTTGGATAAGAGATCATAGTTGTTCTGGGGTCTTGTTTGGGAGTTTAGCCAGAAATGTTATATTTTAGCCACTTTAGGCTGGATAATTTTTCACTTTTAATCTCCATGTTTCCTCCAATATCCTATAGGGTTTGAAACTATAGATAGTCCTTCTATAATATCACATTTAGATTATAGAACAATGGGAAAAATTAAAACATGGGTCATGAAAAAAGGGAAGATTAAAAGCTGAAAGGATAACTGCGAACAGGTGAGAGAAAAGCCATTCTGGATTTTGTAATTTAAACCTTTATTCATTTAAATGTATAAAAATGAGGGGTGGAGATAGTTATCTCATTACTGGTTAGCCCTGCCTGAGGCTGCTGGAAGATAGGACCTTACCTGTTGGTGAGAAGCTTAATATCATGAACAGCCGTATTGGCTGCAAGAGAATGAATCAAATTAGCATCACTTAAACCTGGTAACAGTGAGTTGAACTGAGCTTAGTCTGAGAAACAAAACAAATACGTACATTTATGTGTACACGTGTCTGGTGTTTTAAATTAGACAGCAACTTTTGAACATTTAGAATCATAGAACTCTTAAGGTTGGGAAAGACTCTAAAATTATTGAGTCCAATCATCAGCATGGCACTCCCAAAGCCACCAGTAATCCCTGTTTCCAAGTGTCACATCCACATTTCTTTTGAACTTTTCCAGGGATGGTGATTCCACCCTGGGCAGCCTCCTCCAGAGCCTGAATTTTTCATTATTCACTCTAAGTGTTCACGTACAGTTTTACTTTCTGAATCACAAAGAGTCACTGCTCTTTCCCCACAAATTTGGCTGCAAACTGACAAATCCAGAAATGATCAATTCATGTTTTGTCCCCTATAACCTCTTAGCAGTGAGTGCCTGAAGCAATGAGCCTTCCAAGCAGTCACGACTGTTTTCTCTATTTTTGACCCACATTCCCTAATCTATGTGTCTTTATCCAGCTACTCCCTGTACAGAGCAGTGCTGGAGATGTGCTCTCTATGGTTTTTATCAGTGTCTAGGAAAAAAAACCACTGAGTTTATAAAATATGATCAGCTTTAAACTCCAAACTAAACTCAGTCAGCTCTTACAGTAAAGAGGCTCATTTCTGCCTCCGGCCGATACTTAAACCACTCAGTGAATATAATAAAACATTTCTATTTCTGCCTTCTAAATGTTCAATTATAGTAGAACTTCAGTAATGATAATTTCCCCAGCCTGCATAGTTTGTATTGGACTCACACCCTCCCTCCACTTACTCTTCTACCCCCATGTTCACCCCACCTCTCCCTACTTCTCTGTGGATGTTCAAAGATCACCTCTTGTATTATTTTGCCACAGTCTTTCTAGGTATAATAACTACTCAGAGTGTGGTAGCCTGGCTTAGCTCACTTGAACAGGTAGTTTAGACTAAGAATAAACATTTTCAGACTTATTTCTTACTGAAATAGAGAATCTAGAAGTAAAACTCTAATCTCAATTAGAAACTTACACATTGCTCAGCATCAGGTTCGTCTTCTCTGGTGGTGAAATTCTAACTGGAGTCAGAGTAAGATGTTTCAGAAGGAGATCTCAAAGTGGATGATTTCAAGGTGGTTTAATTCCAATAGATATGGGATATTTGTTTATCTGTGTGTTTTTATCTTTATTGGTTACATGTTACTTTTTGGTTGGTTTCTACATCAAAAAAAAAAAGAGGGTTAAACCAAAATCTCACCTCGCTCTAATGAGCTCTCTTGGGACCTCCAGAAATGTGTGTTATATCATTTTAATGGGGCCCAGCAATTTGCTGTATCAGAACAATGAAACATAGACTCCAAAGGCTGGAAGGGACCTCAAAAGGTCACCTTTTCCATGCCCCAGCCCTAGGGCAGGATCAGCTCTACCTATGTTGTTTGTCAGAGCTGATCCTCTAACCTGTTTGTAAGGGCCTGTAATGAAGGAGATGCCACCGAAGGTCTAGTTTGAACACCATCACACAGCACTTGGCAGAGATAATTTCATACTGAACAACACATAAGTGACATTTTTAAAATAAAACATGAAAGCCAAAGCCAAAGAAGATATGTGCACAGTTTTAATATTGCAGGCACAAGGGGAAAAAAAAAAAAAAAAGAAAAAAAGGACTGTGAAATCCAGGTAAATATTAAGAACTAATCCTAATAATCTACTTACTGGTGAATGAAACTGATTTCAAACTGTTGGGATTGGTTTAAGTACAATTTGACACAAGCAGTGCTTATGTGAGTGAAGTTTATCGTAGAATTATTAGAATCATAGAATGGTTTGGATTGGAAGGGACCTTAAAGCTCAACTCATTCCACCCCCTGTCATGGGAAGGGACACCTTCCATTATCCCAGGTTGCTCCAAGCTCTGTCCAACCTGGCCTTGAACACTTCCAGGGATCGGGCATCAACAACTTATCCATACATATTGCTGAGTATTTTGCTGCAGTAATGGAATGTGACACCAAATGCCATGGATTAATTACATGTAAAATGCTTTCTTTTGTTAATTAAACAGCTTTGCCTTTAAAACCCATTAAGTCTCAGTTCAACTCTTCTTCAAAAATCAAAACCAAATATGTGTCTTATTTACCTCCCCTACTCATACACCATTTTTTATCCTGTTATTATTTATAGCTGTATTTGTTTGCCCTGTTTACATCCTTTCCATTCTATTTTCCCTGAGACAGGGATCAAAACTGATATTCAGTTGAAGATGAAGGAGTGCTGAGGACCCTTGTAGCCATGTCAGATGTGCAGGGTTATGCTCTCCCTATCTCTGTGTAGGCAGCAGTCACATTTTACCAACTTCTCTGTTTGTTAGCAAAGCTTTTCATTGATTGGGTTATTTATTTTGTCCTTGAAAAGCTGAAATAATCATGATTGTCCCCATTGGTGGTGTATTGATACAGGCTCTTTCCCATCTGTCTGTTTCCCCTCCCTTACAGTTTTCCCATTTACTCTACCTTGTGTCTGGCCTTTAAATATTAAAGATATTCTCCTCTCGCCTTTAAATCAGGGTTCATTTACCATTTTCACCTTACCAACCTTTATTTCATGACTTTGAGAATGCTTAATTCTGTGGCATGTTTAATAAACAGCATTAAGACCTGCCAGAAGATCCATCCTTTCTGGGAGAGGCTACATTTCTCTCTCCCACACAGTTCTTTTTTTTTTTTTTTTTTTTTTTTCTGGTTGGATTCAGCTTAAGGAAATCAGTCTTTCTGAAGGCAGGCAGTGTATGTAGCAGCAGAGAGGAGCACATCCTGCCTGCAAATCACAAGCAGAATTAGGTCAGGAGGCCATGTGCACCTTGGCAACCATCAGTTTTAGCTCAGCGATCAATTCAGCATCATCCACCCGTACTGGGTCTGTTAAAGCTCCATGGCACTGCTGAAGGACAGGAATTTCAAACTGCAGGGAAGGATGAACTGTTCCCTGGGAAGGCAAGAGCAAGAAGCAACGTGACTCATGAGTTTATCACATGAGGTGGGTGTGGGCTCCAGTCCCTGTTCAAAGGATTCTTTATTTTGCATTAAACAGCTATTTCATGTAACAGAAACAATGCTGGGAGCAAGGGCTGGACCGAAGACCTTCGTGCTGAAAATGTCTCACCCCGGCGTAAACCTTTTCTTCCCTCTGCACTTCTGAGCTAGCAGGATGAAAGTGAGAACAGAGCTTTTCTGTGATGTTTGAAGGAGGAAACAGTTTAGCACATCTTAATAAAAACCAAGTTGAGACATTGGCTACTGCTTTAATTGGCACCTACAAGCGGTTTGTTAGCAGTGAGCTTCTCTTCGAGGCATGAGATGTGATGAACCTTTAAGGAAGGTGTTGATGCAGGTCACTGTGGGATTGCAAGGGCCAGGAGCTCTATAACCAAGATGTATAATGCCCTCCTGTGGGGGCTTTTTTGGGGAGATGAGTGGAGCAGAGTGAGAGAGGAAAGATTAGGAGTGGTTTGCAAGAGGGCAATCCAGTCATGAGAGAGATCCTTACAACAAGATCCTCACTCAGTTACCAGCACAGACATAGCCCTGATGTATTTCTCTCTGGAAGCACCCCTGCCCATGGCAGGAGGGTTGGAATGAGATGATTTTTAAGGTTCCTTCCAACCCAAACCATTCTGTGATTCTATGGTGAACATTTCTGTGCAAAAAGTATGAGGGTAAAGTATATATTTTTAACCTCTGATTCCATTAAATGTTGAAGTAATTAATTGCATTTCACAGGGGTATGGGGTGACTCTACCTCTCTCACATTTGAGACATAGTTTCTCTGAAATATCTGCAATTTTGGACTGGAGATTTCAGGATCATCCCAAAATAGGGACCCAAGGAAACAGCTGAAGTTGTGTCAGGGGAGGCTTAGGTTGAATATTAGGAAAAGGTTCTTCTCCTAGAGTGTGGTTGGGCATGGGAAAGTGGTCACAGCACCAAGGCTGACAGAGCTCCAGAAGCATTTGGACAATGTTCTCAAGCACTTGGAGAGATTGTTGGGGCTGTCCTGTGCAGGATTAAGAGTTGGATGTGATGATCTTTGTGGGATCCTTCCTATTCAGGACATTTTATGATTCTATAAAGGGGTAAATCCTGAATAATTTGTGTTAAAGAAATACAATTTTTTTTTTCTTTCAGGCTTTCCAAAGCCATCACATTGGAAAGGCAAGGTATGATGTATTCAATCACACCACAGCTCCTTCACCTTTAAGGCACTGCTGTAGCAGAAAGCCTATTCTGATAATAATAATAACAACAATAACAACAACAATAATTATTAATATGAATAATAATAATTACTACAAATAATTATTCAAAAATAATTTGTAAAAACAATTACATTTGCTTGGTGCAAGGCTTCACTTGACTTCAGGCAGACAAAAAAGCAGACTCCTAACACTGTTACCAAAACCATATCTCTTCCCCGTTAAATCAAAAGCCTGGAGCTGCTGAGGGATATTTACACCTATTTGAACAGAAGCAATATCTTATCACCATATGTTGATTGATAGTACATAATAGCAACCCTATGTGATAAGGAGAAGGCTGCTTTCCAAAGTACCCTTATATACCTATAGAGTTGATATATGCATATATATTTCTTAAATCTGACATAGTACCTCAAATATTACAGGTAAATCTGTGCACCTGCGTGTGTCTTTATATTCATATTGTATATGTGTGTGTGTGTATATTTTATATATATATATATATTCAGATCAATCTCTGTCTCTCTCTGTCTCTCTCTCCCTCTATATATATATATATGGAGATCAATATACCTCTATATACCTGTACCTATGCAGCTAAAAATATACACATTCTGTGGCAGACACACTTATGAAATTTGCATATTAACAACAGATTCTTCTCTGTGAAACATCTGTGTAAACACTGAGTTACTTACTGACCTTATTGGAAATTCAGAGAACAAACTCTGGCCAAATATATTCAACAGACACGAAAAGAAACCGAAATGACAGGTCTAAATTCAGCACCATTAATATACAAAAACCAGGGGGTTAAACCAAGTCAGATGGTCGGGACCAGAGCTGGGTTATGTTTTATGCATGTGTTTTATACAGTTCTCTGTGTCGGTGGATTGGTATCCAACGAAATAAGTTAAAGTTGTGACCTGTCTGCTTTTGATTTACTAAGGTCAAAGAGAGCGGATATCTCTTCTTCATGGAGAGTTATATATGTAAATCAGTGCCCAGATAAGCCAAGTGTGGGCAGTACCTCCTTGTTACTTGGGAGAAAATTCCCAGCAGCTCCCGATTGCTGCTGCTCTGATACAAAGATGGATTTACTAGAAGATTCCCCTTTTTTTTTTTTTTTTTTTTTTTTTTTTTTTTTTTTTTTTTTTTCTGGTGGAGCTTTGCTGAAGGTTTGTTCATTGAAAGCCTGGTTGGGCTGCAAGTGTTTTATCCTCCTGAGCAGGGGCAGTGCTAAGAGGGACAGAAAACGAGCTCCATGTGAGTGTCAGCCGAATTCTCGGAACGCTTCTGCCGTAGTGAATGAGAGTCCTGGGAAGTGTTTGTAGACTAACAAAAAAAAAAAAAAAAAAAAAAAAAAAAAAGAAAGGGGGTGGGTATCTGGGCCAGAGGGTGAGAGCTGTTACATGTGTCCCTGTCTCCCGCTGCTTGGGGCCACCGGAGTTCAGGGAATAACAATAAAGAATTAGAGAGCAAGAGGCACGTGTGCTGCAGCTGATTCCGCCTGCTCCGAACGGAGCCATTCGTCGTGCCCCGTGCAAATGAGTTATCGGGAGCCGGCAGATGGGACTCCGGGTGTGCATGTGCCTGTGAGACAAGGGGACTTTGGTGTCACTTAACTTCTGCTTTATTGTCACATCATCTCTTTTTACGGGATCGCCTCGCTCGTGGATTTTTAAGTACGTCAGGCTGTCACTGGAATGAACTCCCACTTGCATGTGGGAGCTGGGCAAAGGGGAAAACAAACAAACAAACAAACAAACAAACGAGCCCGAGCCCCAAACTTCAACCAGACGCTGGTAATTGCATTTACTGTGACACTTTTGGCATTTCCTCTTCTTATGAGGGGAAAGCTGCATCTAAACTGAGAGTGGGAAATAAAGACAGGGTTTGAGTATTGATCTTTTGTTTGAATGGTGGCGGTGAGGGAAAGATGAAAGGCAAAGCCTGTGGGTGTCAGTGAAAGATCTCAGTTGGCACCTCCAAGCCTGACTCAGACCAGAATAAAGAAATAATGTGAGATTAATCTTTTCAGCATTAGATAGGCAGAAGTTAAATATACTAAGTATTCCTAGATATTAGGAAGAAATTCTTTACTGGGAGGGTGGTGAGGTCCTGGCACAGGTTGCCCAGAGAAGCTGTGGCTGCCCCATCCCTGGATGTGTCCAAGGCCAGGTTGGACAGGGCTTGGAGCCACCTGGGATAGTGGAAGGTGTCCCTGCTCATGGCAGGGGGTTGGAACAAGATGTTCTCTAAGGTCCCATTGAACCCAAACCATTCCATGATTCTATGATCCAGGCTAAGCTGGTTTTCTCCACAGTCATGGAAGGCACAGGTACAGGAGGTAGAAGGTTGAATGGCCCTCAGGAGGCAGCTCCCATTCTCACAGTTGATTATTAATTATAATCATGAGCTCAGGCTCCTCACCTGGCACGCACTTCCCAACCTTTAGGGGAGAAGGAGTCCCATTTGATGCTGGCTCCCATTTAAGTCAAGTTATTAGCAAACTTTTCCTTTTCTGTCAGTAGAATCAGCTCTGGGAACAAAGGCCAGAGGCAGTGGGCAATGTGGCACAGGCCTGTGAACCGTTTTATTGGGTTTAATGGTGCCACTTGCAGGAGCTCAAACATGTGCACATTCCCATGAGCTTTGTGTCTATCCTGAGAAAGAACACCCCTTTGTCAGGATTACAGGGGAGTAAGACATTAGCATAGCAGGCCAATGAATAAGCAGAAATGTTTGGAAAATTTTCAACAAAATTTTTGGAAGGGGTTGGCAAGGATGTCAGGAAGTACAAAAAAAGCCCAATTGGACATTATTAAAAAAAAATTTGTTTGATCAGAAGACATTTTCAGTTTTGATTTTTAAACCAATTTATGGTAAAAGAAAAAATGAAAAGAAAAAATAATTTAAATCTATGAAAATGAAACAGTTGAATAAACTAATCCATATCCATTCCTGAAACATTAGAATTTTTATTTATTCCCAGTTAGTTTCAGAGAGGTCAAAGACCTATGGTTTTATTTAGCCTTCTGAATATAAGCAAAAATTTGGCCTACATCTTGGTCAATAATTAGATAGGACAGGAACTTTATCATGTCTATGGATTAAAACAACTGAACAGACAATTATTATTGGTTTTGTATTTGATAGATACATGGGCAGATTTGTATCTTTATGTAGTGCCAGGTTTGACAAAAAAGAGGAAAACCTCTATTTTTACATTAAATAAAATAAAATTTATAAATAAAATAAAATAAGGATACTTTGCATCATTCGAGCCTCTTTCCTGAGAAAATTAAACACTTATTGGGAAAATACCTACTCAAAAAGGGTTAATCTTCACTCTGAAGCAGTTTTAAAATAAATTCTTCAAGCAATCATAATTATTCATGGTATCTACCCTCTTTTCATATCAACTTCTGCAGGAAAAGGAAATGGTTATTTCTTTGTGGTTAAACTTGCAAACTCATCCTCGTATAAAACTACTGATTCTACCCTCTCTGCTTTGGAAAATTAATTTGGTTGGCAAATTGTTGCATTTATTTTCGGGATCAAGGGAATCATCTAAATTTGAAGAAAGCACAGACTTTTTTTTTCTTTTTCACTTTTATTAAAAATTACCTTGAATATTGTATTTACTTCTCTTATCTCCATTTCTTTCGCCCTAAGGAGGAATATCATCAGTTTGATTCTAATAATGCCTAGTGGGTCTACTGTAAAAACTCTTTGTAAAAATGGTCTCTCTACCCAAAAGACAGCAGCTTAAAAATGAAAAGCAGATAAAGCGTGATTAGAGCTGGTTCTCTTTTTTTCCTGAAATATAAGCAAACCTTGATATCAAAAGCCACCTTATTCTTAAAATGCTGACTTGTAGGAACAATTGTATTTAAATCCTCATGAAAGGTATTGTCAGAATATTTTTATGAAATTTCTTGTGTATCAAAAAGTAACTTTAAGGGATTTTTTTTCCAGAACCTTTTGTGGAAAGAAATAGTTCCAATGGACAATTAAAAGCTTGTATTTGGACGTCCCATCTCAGGAAGTGTTCAAGGCCACAGTTGGATGGGGCTCTGAGGATCCCTGGCCATGGCAGAGGGTTGGAACAAGGTGAAGGTCCCTTCCAACTCAAACAATTGTGATTCTTCATGATTCTATGAAAATTATGTCTCACTCTCAGTGAGACAATAAAAGTAACAATGCAAGAATATAGAGTAAATTCTCTTTATATCCTTTCCCTGATCCTTGGGCAAGGATGAAAGAAACCTTAACCTAACAAGAGCAGTCAACATGTGGGACATCTTTGTGCCTTTTCCCTAAAGATCATGACGAGAATGTTACCAGTAGTATTCGAGGGGTCACTGGTTCAATCTGGTGTGACAAATCCTCACTTTTATGTGCTCTGCATTAAATGGTCCAGTTCAAGATGACCTGATGGCTCTGATACTCTGAGCTTCCTGTGTGCTGTACCTGCCACTAACTCCCAACTTGCATATGGGGACAGTGTTGTGTTCCATAACTATTAGCATGAATAAATCCAAGGAAAATGTGGTACCATTTAACTGCAGAGAAATGCTTAGCTCTGACAGCTCATTAAAAAAAGTACCATCTTTAAAGGAACTGATGCAAAAGAGAACATATGAAGATTAACCCTGAGGTGGATTTGGCAAGGCAGAGCAATGCCAAATGTCCTTTATGGATTGCACTGAGAATCTGGGGGCTGGACTAAATGCCAGGTCAGGTGTATGGAGTCTGTGGCCTGTGATGTGTTTGCAGTGGATGGCAACCAGATATTGCAGAAGCATTAAATAAACGAATTTCCCTTAAAAAGGACAAAGCTGGTGGAAAGGAACATTAGGACGCAGTAGGTCAGACAAACAACATATTAAAGAAAGTATAAAACTACACGTACACAGAGGTCTTCCTAATATTTCACCAGTCTGATGAACAAATCTGGTCCATTTTGATACATAAAATCATGTGACTTTACATGAGAATTCTGGTCTCAACTCATGTAGGTGCTTCTGAAAATCCTACCTTCACAACTTTCTCAATTTCCCCAATCATTTAAAATAATATCTGTTTTCCTTATAGGGGTTCCTTTGGATTTTTTAATATGTGATGGAGTTCTAAAAGCTTTCCAAGAAAGGAGGAAGGGGGGAGACCCAAAATCCTATCTCCTTATAGGACAATCTCCCTTTGTTTTTTCACAAACCACAACAGAAAAATCAGTCCATCAGTCAGTCAAATCAAATCCAAACTACCAGTTTTTCAGACATGCAAAAAATTTTGTGTCTAAATTAATTCCGGGTATTTTATATGAAATAAAGTCCACTTTAACATGAAAAATTGCTTAGAACAGGGAAATAAAGTTTTTAATTCAGTAATGCTAAAATAGTGTGTTATGACACTTCACTTTCAACAGTATTTTTTAAATTTTTCCCTTTTTAGTTATTTTTCTTTTTTTCTGCAAAATGAGAATCTATAGCCATTATAATTCCATTTAGAAAATACGTAATCAAATTTTGTTTCATGAATTAGATTGTTCTTTAGGAAAGAACAACCAAACAAATATCTGACCAGACCCAGAAGCTACAAAGGTGAATTAAACACTTCATAATCTTGTCAGGTGCTACAGTTTTGTCTACTGTTAAAGCTTTAGAGTGGCTCCTGGGCATCTAGAACTGTCCCCCAAAACTTCTGGACCCTTCTGAGGAGGTGGAACTGGTCATGGATGCAGCTAAGCCCAGGTCTGGAGAATGGTCCTTGTCTAGTGCTCGGTACTCAAAGGTTTCAAGGGTTAAAGTTTGATTTCAACTTAATTTTACTGCCCTACCACAGTTTTTTCTTCCCTGTAACTTAATTTCTCTGTCCATACAGGGAGAGCAAATAGGTTTTGACCTGCAAGCTGTTCCAAGCTGTAGCACAGGCTTCCTCTCTAATTTTGGACAAATTAGTAAATCCTGTACAACAGTTCCTCTGTATCATCAAAAAAAACAAGTGATAAGCAGCCACAGTCAAGTCTGATTTTATAATTTTCTATCTCACAAATGTAATTAGGAAACGAACAGACAGGCAGGTAGGGAACTAAATAAAGGTTGAATTATAATAAACATTGGTAGAGGTGTTTTGTTTCCGAAGGAAATCAATCTGAAGAAACTAATGTAGGGGGTCAGAAGTGATAATATCTTAGAATCACAGAATGGTTTGGGTTGGGAGGGACCTGAAAGATCATCTAGTCCAAACACCCTGCCATGGGCAGGGTCACCCTCCACTATCCCAGGCTGCTCCAAGCTCTGTCCAACCTGGCTTTGAACACTTCCAGGGCTGAGGCAGCCACAGCTTCTCTGGGCAACCTGTGCCAGTTCCTTCCAGTGCCATCTTAACTTATGATGATGCAATAACAATAGTTACATTGGAGAAGAATATTCTAGTACATCAAATATATCCTTACAGTTGCAGGGACTATATCACTCTGAAGAAGCACAGGGTTTCTACGGATCCTGTCTTTACCAGCCCCATAAGAATGTGTTGGATACCCCAGGGAATTAAGGATGACATTATCTGTACACTTTTAGGCAATTTAGTTGGGTCCTCCATGATGAGCTGATCATGGCAGTCATATGTCCCTCCTACATCCTCAGTTTTACAGAGATGGTGTTTAAGCCCTGACTGATGTAATTTTCTATCCTTTCAAAAGTCTATTCACAATAAATATTTTACCTTTGAGTACTCAATGTTGTATCCAGTAACTACCTCAACCTTTCTCTATTAATTGAGGCTTTAGCTTTAGGAGTTCTTTTGGAGATAAACTCCACAATCTAATTATGCAACTTTTCACTGGTTTTGAATTTTCCAACCTGATTTCTAATCTTCTTTTTTCATTGAGTGACTAAAGTTGAAGTTTTTTATACACTTTTCCCCTACACCTGGCTATTTTACAGATGTTCTTAGTGTCTTACTCTGTGTGTATGTACTCAAACACAAGAGAGCTGCTTAACATCACACACATACACACACACAAACATATATTTATATCTTCTAAGATGGAAATAATATATTTTTATATGCAGGTATATGTATACCATGGATGGATGGTAAAATACAGAAAGATATTGATGTAAACTTAAGAGTATTTTATGTATTAGTGTAAAATATGTAATTGCAAATTGTTATACTCAAAATCTAGTTCAACACATTAATTTAAACTGACTTGACTGATAACTCTATTGTATGGACTGAAAATGTAATGAAAATACACAGCAAGAAGTTAATGAAAACTAGATCTCCTTTGAATAATGTGGAGGACTCTACAACTGTCCCAGTGAGATCCTCTTGCTTTATACCATATAACAAAATAAAAGTTGGTAGTTCTCATTAATGCTCTGGAAGAAGGCTATTCTAAATATCATGTTATAATTGCATTTACCAAATATATTCAGTTGATACCTCTTTGAGATGAGGACACTTCATCGAAAACTGAGAGGCACAAAATACATTTTAGTGAGACCATACCAGGGTAGGATAAGTCACCTTAGGGGAAAGAGGAATAATGGAGGGACACACAGGAAATACACTGGCAAAAAATGGGAAATAAAATTCAACTAGAAATACTCAAGGTAAAGTACCCAGAAAAAAAAATAATTCATTCATAAAGATTGTGTGGCAAGTGAGACTCAGGCAAAAGAAGGCAAATTACTCGAGATAAAAGTGGTCTGCAAAATAGCCATGAGGTGCTTATGTCAGGACACAGCAAATAAAACTTTTTGTCAGAGGTAAAATTACAACTACAGAATTGCTCATTTCCCTGTATCATTGACCAAAAGGAACCACTCAGACTATAAGCCCTACTCTAAAATTGAGTGAAGTCAGTGGCAGCTTTAATGGACTTGTCAAATTTGGGATTTTGCCTACACTCTGTTTGGGCTGGATGGGTTAATGTGGGAAGAGAACTTGGAGCTCTTCCAGCATGGTAGTGAAGAGCAAGGCTAAGACATTACTGAAGAGGCTGGGAATGACTGTCTTATAAGGATAGATCTGAAAAACTAATATCCAGGTAACTTAGCTAAGAAATTACTAAAAAGAAACTGAAAAATTGCCTACAGTCATTTGAAGGGCTTAAATGCCAAAGAGGGTGAAGGATTATTTAGGGTGTGGACATTGCCACAAGCAATGGAATTAAATTAATTAAAGGATCATAGAGGTTGACTATCAGAGGGGGAAAAATAGTTTTAAAGTGACTTTTAAACAACCTGTCACTGGTGGAAGCTCCATTAATAAGGTCATTTAAAACTAAAAAAAAAAAAAAAAAGAAAAAAAAAAAAGAAAAGAAAAAGAAAAAAATCCTGGTGGAGATAATTCTTCAAAAGGCATGGGACAATGAGATCATAATAATCAACTTATTATGCAGGAGGTCAGTCAAGAAAATTCTAGTAGTCCCTTCTGGCCTCATGCACTGTGAACCTATGGAAATGCAGGCAGACAACAACTTCAGGAGAGGTCTCAAAATTGTTCCTGAGGTAAAAATCCCACTGAGTCCAAGACAAACTGCTATTTTTATGTAGAATGGGAAGGGAACATCCCAGAAACATTCATCTTTGCCTCCTCAGTGTAAACTTGGCCACATTTTGCTCCTTCAACTATATGACTGGGTCCTGCCACTGAATCTGTTGTTAACACAGTATTTGTCTATTAAGACCTGGAAGCTTCTTAGCAGTGGATGAATCCAATGGATTTCAGCCTCAGTGACCTGGTTAGAATAAACTGAAGTTTAAGATGTTTTTTATTTTCCTAAGTTCATGATTGCATTGACTTAACTTTAGCCTACAGAGCTGCCCTCCTCCCCTGCACAGTCAATCACACCAAGCAGCACAGGAGAACTGAAGCTGGGAATATTGGACGCAGGGAAGAAAATACTATAAACTGTAAATCAAAGATGATGTCTAGTTTATGAGAATTTTGCCTGAAGATATATTTTTTATTCCCAAAAGCCTCTTTGCTAAAGCATTTATTACTGATCCTAATTCCTCTTGCAAATTTAGTTAATACTCATAGATATCTTTTGCATACAGAGTAGCACACATGCAGCTACACTAATGTCTCTCAGTTGCTGATGGAGGCCTGAAGAGAGCAGACTACAAAGTGGTTGGGCAGACAGCTGAGAGGAATATTCATCTAAAAAATAAAAATGTTCTTACTTGTGGAAATAATTTGCATTTAGTTAAATTTCTGTTGTTCTAATTAGAAATGCCACGGATGTGCTGTAACCATATAGGAATTCTCAATATCCAAAGGCCAAGCTGCAAAGGGAAAAGATGTCCTGTTAATGACCAATATTGTGTAATAGAAGAACAAGGTATTGCCATGATTTTAATTTCCTAGTTTTAGCTAAAGTCTTAACACAAAGCGCATTTCTGCCAACACCACCAGATTAAATTAATCCTTTCCTCTCTAAGCAGCCTTAACCTTTTTTTTCCTTGCATTCCTTTTTGTGTAATCATGGAATGGTTTGTGTTGGAAGGGACCTTAAAGACCATCTAGTTTCCATCCCCCTGCCATGCGTAGGGACAACTTCCACTATCCCAGATTGCTCCAAGCCCTGTCCAACCTGGCGTTGGACACATCCAGGGATAGGGCAGCCACAGCTTCTCTGGGCAACCTGTGCCAGGGCCTCACCACCCTCATAGTAAAAAATTTCTTCTTAATATGTCAGCTAAATATCTCCTCTTTTAGTTTTGAATAATTTCTGCTTCTTCTGTCACTATGTGCCAGTGTAAGAAGTCCCTCTCTGCCTTATTTGTAAGCTCCTTTTAAGTACTGAAAGGAAAAAGAAACTTCACATTTCCACAATTCACAGAGCCACCACCTACATAGGGAACAGCCCAACAGGCAGGAAAACCAGCTGAGTGATGAGGGGCTCAGGATTCAGGGATTTAGTCCCAGCTCTGAGCAACCTTTTCTGAGTTCAATTGCCCTTTGCAGAAGGTTCTCTGTTTTGCAAACCAGAGTAGTTTTGGGCTGGAAGACTGAGAAAGACAAGGGACTCTGATACAATCCTAAAGTTTTGCATTCAGGATTATGTTATATCCCAGTTCAGGAAAGCAGAACCTCTTGATCAGTTCTGGTAACTTCAACTGGGATAAGTTTTTATTGTTGACATCATCAAAATAAAAAGGTGCTGACAACATGCAAGAATTATTTCAAGAAGAAGGAGGAGATCAAAGCTGGGAAGGGTGGTATTATTAGAAATGAGTACAACCGTAGAATAAATATGGTTTTACTCATAGATGGTTAACATAATAATGGTATGCAAATATTTGAAGAGAGTAACTGTCAAGGCTTGAACAATGAGTATTTAGGAGCTGAAGGAAAGCTTCCTTGGGATGCACTAGGATAGCAAGTGAAGCTGAGGAGTTGAAATAGTGTTTAATTGGAGAACAATAATGTTTAAGAATTCCCAGTTAAGGGGAATTTTAAACTTCCAGAATTTTAAAGTTCAAGTTGTCAGTACATAGGAATAGTAGCTTGCTTGGAGAAAATAAATCTGGTTAACATAAAAATTGTTGAGAACCACTTGCCAGAAAGAGAAACCTGCCTGTAATCTCTACATGGTTTTGTAGAGACGTATGGCAGTACAATCCCAGTTGTACTCATTGCATTGGCAAAGGAAAAGCTTCAATGAACTGATGTTTCTCTTGCTGGTATCTGTGATTTCCAGCATTTTGGCTCAGTTATGACACTGTTATCTCAGTTCCATGATCCTGTGTGAAGTGTGTTATTGTTCAGACACTGTGGGCTGAGAGAGAACGGAAATATTACCACCCAGACATCTTGTTTGAACAAGGCCAAAGATAAAAGAAATCCTTTTGAGACTCTATCTGATGCTGGAAAAGTATCAAATTTGTGTGCACAAAATGAAAGTGGATTATTTAGCCAGTGGGTAACGTTGTGAGAGTCCCCACCCTACTCATTAAATCTCCAGGCTTGGAGTCCTCCAGGAGAAGGAGTTGATGTGCACTTGGGTCTAATGTGATGTTTCTCAAACACTAAGGTGTGTCCTGGTAAGGGTAGGACATAAAATGTACTCACTGGAGGAGGAAGTGGGAACAAAGTTGGCTTCCAGATCAAAAATTATTTAATGCCTCAGTTTGGGAATGGCATTTCGTGATGAGGGAAGGGACGTGCATATCACGGTTGCCTGGAGTGGAGAACAAGGGATAAAAAGATCTTTATAAACTGGTACATATCTGGAAAGTTGCTTAAAACTTTGAACTCATCATTTAGCTTCCAGTGAGCAGTGATAGGACATCCTATCCAAAACTTTCTGTGGCACACAGGAACCAGAAAGTGCTCATTTTGGTGTTGAGTGATGCAATTTATTAATAGACGTGTAAGTCAGTAATTACATCAGCGATGGTATATTTTATTCTGATATTTTCAAAGCAACAGAAAATGTGGTTTTGGAGGAGAAATTTGATTTCTAGATAAAAAAAAAAGAAAGAAAGAAAAAAAGAGAAAAAATTATTTTTAGTATTTAAATATAAACTAACCAGAAGAGATGACTGGAATGAAATGTTCCTGTCAGAGTCAAATTTAGTGTTAAGATCAGTCGATATGTTTCTTCTTTCTTCAAAAAATTGAAAGAATTTATTTGGGGGATAATACTGAGTCTTGAGAAAAATCACCTGAAAAACAGCCAGACTGAAATCTACTCTGATGCTTTGTTGATTAGAGTGATTTTATAGAATGACAGAGTCATTATTGTTGGAAAAGACCTCTAAGATCACCAAGTCCAACCATTAACCTGGCACTAGCAGGTCCATCAGTAACCCATGTCCCTAAACACACCTACACATTTTTGAACAATTCCAGTGCCGGTGCTTCCACTGCTTCCCTGGGCAGTCTGTTGCAATGCCTGACCACCCTTCCAGTGAAGGAGCTTTTCCTAATATTCACTCTAGAAATCCCCTATTTAGTTCATGTGCAGTAGACCTTGATCAGAGAGAACAAGAGGTGAATAATAGATTTTATGAAAGTTTATAGTCAGAAGAGACGACACATGCCAGGTCCTTTACCAGCCTGTCCGTAATAGAAGCTGCAGAATTTCTTTCTGTGATTTCTGCTGTATAAAGGATGAAAACATCCTTTTTCCAGGTTGTGTTCTCTGTAGCAGCATGGGATAAATTTATTTTGTGAAACAGTCAAGGGTTACTGTAGGCCTGGAAAAAGCAGCTGAGCCCCACAGCTTGACTCTCTCCCCTGGAATGGACCTGACTTTTAACAGATCCCTTTTCTCCAGCTTCTTTCTGTTGGTTGTGCTTCCTCTCTGAAGCACTCAGAGAGAAAAATGAGCACCAGTCTGTTTGGAGGGAACCCTACTTGGAGAGGTGTTTAGCCAGAAACAGGCTGATAAAGAAACGCAAAGAAAAGGACTTTAGCCAAAATTCAGTCTAGCAGGTGCTCCACCCATTGACTTCATTTTGCTACATCCCACCTTATGCAGTCTTTGTAGGTAACAATCTCCACAGATATAATTTTTATTTTGCTTTTCTTCTTTGTTGCAGATGAAACATTGCCCATTTCCCTTGGTATGAGCTCACAGATCCTTATCAAATCATTTCTTTGTGAAAAAAAAAAAAAAAAAAGAAGACATTAAGTTTCTCCCTTTTATTCCAAGACGTTGTTTCAAAACCTCAGACTATGGACATAGACCTGAGAAGAGTTTCCTGGCTGCCATGATCAGACTGTTGCAGTGGGGATTAGCCATGAGAGGTGACCTCTCCTGAAAACTTTTCAAATCCTTTCTTGAAACTTGAATTTTATTTGCTTTCCTCACTATCAGCAACGATCTCTTCTGGTGCCCAACGCTTTTCACAGATACACACTCTTTATTGCACTGTGCCCTCGGGTTATAACAGCAATGAAGCAAATGCTTCACCTTAGGTTGCTTATGTGTTGTATCCCTTTGCCAAAAAGGCTAATTTGAGTGATACCTTCTGTGAGATGATCACTCTTTAGACACCCACAGCCTGGGGTACGTTGGATACGACAGTTACCCAAACCTGGAATTCTGCCCGCTTGTTTTTGTTGTCTGAATCTCACTTCTTTCGGAGTTAAAGTAATTTTTTTTAAAAATAGCTTCTAACTGAATTAGGATATTTAGATGCTTCAACACCTTTGTGTCAGGGTGTTCCATCTGTTTTTTATGCTTTCATGACATCTTCTGTTCCTGTGCAGTTGTTACAGATGCTTTACTGGACCACTATCAGAACTTGTAGTCTCTATTTAGGCACCGGTGCTACCCTCCTAATATCAATCACACAACCCAAAAGTCAATGCAAATACAGTACCAATTTTCCAACAACATTTAATTTCTGTCAATAATTTGTTACAGTTTATAAAAATCTCTCTCTAAAGGTATAATATATGCAATATATTTTTTCTCCATGCAATCTGCCATTAAATCGCACTGCAGAATAATTTTCATAATATAGGTTATTTTATTTTTTTAGGTGAGATTCTATGAATTTCATTTAACTTTGAGATGTGGCATTACATATAGCTGATCGGAGCTAATAACTCTAAAATCTTACTATATTTAATGGCAAGGAAGAGCCACCTTCAAAAGGTAATTTAAAATTTAGTTGTCTATTTCAGGATGAGAAAAGAGACAATCCTGGAATATGGGTTCCCATTTTGACTGTGGAGAGGACTTACCGTGGATGATCTTGGTACAGAAATATAAATTGAAATTATCTACGTTCCATCAAATGGATCTCACTCCTAATGTCTGATAAAATAAGGTGGCCAGGATGAATGAAAGAATTATGGGGGAAATCCAGAAGACCTGCAACATCATGCAGAGGTGCCAGAGCTAGTTCCAAATGTGACTGGAACCTGGGAGCACAGAGGGCCTGGGATGACAGAGGAGCATAGATTAGTATAGGAATGTCTCAGTGGAAACACTCTGCTCCATTTGCTGGTAATGAACCAGGAGCTTGTGATTTTTGAAGCGTAGTTTTTAGGGAGATGATCAACTCTGCAACTCTTGGTTTAGAAAATGTCCAGTACCCCTTTTTATGACAGAGGAATAACTGTCAAATTTTAACTGATGTCAGTATACAGAGAAAGCTTTTCTTTGTCATAGAATCATGGAATGGTTTAAGTTGGAAGGGACCTTAAAGCTCATCCCGTTTCAACCCTCCTGCCTTGTGCAGGGACAACTTCCACTATCCCAGGTTGCTCCAAGCCCCGTCCAACCTGGCCTTGGACACTTCCAGGGATGGGGCAGCCGCAGTTTCTCTGGTCAACCTTTGCTAGGGCCTCACCACCCTCACAAGGAAACATTTATTCCTAATATCCTTTTGCCAAGTGCTATATTACCTTTTTTTCCTTAAATTACGAAGTTTTTTTAGCAGGTGGCTGATTTCTACCACTAGAGGTGGTTGTACCTCATTGGGAACAGAAATAACTTGCTCAGATTGTGCTATCTAACCAAAATCAGCTTGATCACCTTCTACTGGGAATGAGCAGGATTTGTGCTGATTTATGGTAGAGGAAAATTTTGTCCATGGGTTAAATTCACATTCTGAATGACCTGAGACCAACATGTTAAGGGAACTCACATAAGATAGCAGATGATGACAGGTAGGTGTTCAAAATGTTCTGTGCTTAAAAACAAGGATGAAAATTCTAAATTACAGATTAGTTTCCAATATTTAGATGAAAAATCATAGTGGAGAACCTGTTTTAGTTCACCAGAAGTTATGAAGCGAAAACTGAAAATTGAACATGAAAATCTTAATGTTAGTAGTTTTAAAGTTGATGAGCATTTTTTGATTTTGAAAAAATAAAGTTTTTTCAAATAAATAGATTTATTCCTATCAAACATTTAGATTCAGTAGGTTTCCTCATTTTTTTTTAATGAAAAGTTTTTTAAATAGTCTTATGATGACAAGTCTGCAGATTATGCAGATCTGAAAACAGAGGATGTATTCCAATTTGTGACTTTTTTTGCTTGGGGTGAGTTGTGTGTTCATAGGTCCTGAGCACCCAGTTCTGAGAGGTTTCAGCTAATGTTTTAACACCTAATTTTAAAAATATAATTGGAGGAAGGCAGGTTTTTTGCTGTTCTCTAACAGTGTAAAATAACAGCACTGATCAAAGAACCGGAGTGACTCAACAACAAACACCAGCCCGGTTATGGGATCTTGCAGCATTTATCTGTTACAATATCTTCTGGGAAAGTTTAGTCCTGGAGTGAAATTTTTACTGCTTGTTACATGTAGTTAAGGGCAAAAAAAACCACTGCAGCCTCAAAAACAACTTTACCATACTCATTAGACAGCGCAGGGGCGATCGGAGCATGGAATCGCTGTGTTTCTCCAGAGGAAAGGCGGGATCTAACATAGCCTCCAGGAGACTTTTAATTCCGAGGCACAAACAGTTTGATGGCCATTAAACGTAACAGCTGGCAACACGAGGAGCCAAAAAGGAATGTGGAGCCAAGGAGCAATATTTCTGCTTTCCTGGGATGAAATGTGAGAGAGTTCAGTGATACTCCACCCTGGATGTCCAATAGATGGTAACAGCAAGCGAGACACTAAGTCATGAGTCACCCTCTGTGTCTTCAGCATAACAGTGATGGAAAGTGAACTTTTTGTGTTATGGGCTGGCAGAGGTGATGCCAACTGAGGAGCAGTAATGCTGGGAGCAGCAGCAAAGCTGGCAGAAGAAGCCATAACTGGGTTTTACATTCTTAAGCAGCTCCTGTTTAGGGAGAGGGAAAGGGACCCTGCTCTATCTTGTGATGATTTGGCTACTTTAAACAAAGCTGTGGTTCTTGGGGATTAGGGGATTGTTCTGTCAGAGCTTCTTTTTCACTCAAGCATCTGCTTTTGGTGGCTGTCAATCACTATTTAGACACTAAGTCTGGTATAATCCTTCACATATTATCCTGCTTTTTTAAACACAGTAAATTCCCCATCCCTGGAAGTGTTCAAGGCCAGGTTGGATGGTGCTTTCAGCAACCTGGTCTCTGAGCAACCCCCTCATGGCAGGGGGGTTGGAAAGAGATCTTTAAAGTCCCTTCCAACCCAAACCATTCTATGATGCTATGAAATAACATGAGAGTTATAAGACAGAAGCTGGTGGTTTAGAAATGGCCCATGTCGGTGTCCAAGCATGGTCTTCACCTGTGAGTCATCAATCAGAGTCCACTTTGACAGGATTTCCAGTTTCAATGCTGAAGGTAAGAAAAATAATGCAGGATTGCTGTTATTTTGTCATCTTGCCCATAATTTCATAGGATTCGTTTTGGAGATGGAGGGTTGTGAAGCAAAGTTCAAAGTCCCAAGTGTAAGTCTGCTCTACACCACTCAGGTGGTGTAAAAGGGAGTAAAAAAAAGGATAAATTATCCTTTTTCTCACTCTTACTGGCTTTTTGCACTACTAGAGAGGCATCAGGAGGCCTTACTATATATGAGAATGAGTTTTAGCTGTTTTTTCAATTCCCTGGTCTGCATACTCAGAAAGCTGATGAGCACTGGGAAGTAAAATTTGAAGAGAAACACACACCTGAAACAAAAGGACACACATTTTATGTCTGTGGTTTTTCCTTTTTTCTTTTTGGATGCAACAATTAGGTCTGGAAAGGGAGAGTTGAAGATATGTGCTGGCAGGGAGTTCTGCAGCATTTGAAAACACTCTCTGCAGTAGAGTCTCAGAGTTTATCTCTTACAGTTCACCTCTGATGCAGGAGGAGTCCTGATGCTCCTGAGGGAGAAAAAATATCTTGGGAAAGAAGTTACCTTTAAGTCTGAGCGTGGGCACATGTACGTGGGCACATCTGAGTGCACGTGCACATGGTGGATGTGCCTCATGCTGAAACCTTCACATATAAAAAATGTAAAATGTGACATCTCATAATATTTTCATATTGGGTAACTACAGAGAATATTTTGGCAAGGGTGCTTAATCTAAAATGTTCAATTTTAATCAGCTTGAACTATGGTCTGTCTTTCTGCAAACTGAAAACCACCAATCAATTTTCCTTTATCTTTTTTTCTGTTTTTCTTACCCAAGGCAATGCCTTTTGTAAAAGGGTATTTATTTTTAATGGATTTTTTAATGAATTTTTCAGTCAAGCTATTAATAATGCCATTAATTATAGGCAGCTTGTATTAAAGTGCATGCTGGCCTCTTAATCCTGACCCCCAGCTATTGGCTCGCAGCTAATCCAGCCCGGTGCTTGGCAGCGGTGCCGGCCGCAGCCCGTGGCTGCTCGGGAACGGGGGGGAAAGACGGGACTAAAGGATAAGGAGGGATGGGGAGGAGCGGGCGGGGGAGGGAGCGGCATTTTGAGTATATACTTTGCCAGAGGCGCTGAAGTTTAGAGCCAGATGATATGTTGGTGCGGGGGGGGATAATCCTGGAGATGCGGTGCCAGCACTTGGGAGGACCTTTCCCGGCGGAAGGCTTTGCTCTGCCTGAAAGCCCTGGCCGGGTTTGATAACCCCCAGGAGCCCCGCGCCGGCTTTACCTGGGGCGCTTGTGCGCGACGGCCGCCCCACTTCAATCTGCTTAAAAGATCGGGCAGACAGAAGGCTCTGGCCGCATAATAGATTCCTTTCCCTTCCTCAGGCTGCTCATCTGACAGGATTGTTACGAAAGTTGCTAATTATCGGCTGGTTGGAAGATAATGAAAGGGCCCCATCCTGCGCTGGTCAGAGGAGAGGGACTCCTGTCATTAAGAGCAGGACCAGATCCAAAGAGTTTCCAGCCTTTTATGCATGGATGCATATCTCTGCATTTTGATTTCTGGGGTGATTGAAGATGTTAGAGAGATCTTAGAATTCCTCACTCAAAGTTTTAACCTTTTTTTTATTTATTATTTTTAATATAAAATATTCATTTTATTCATTCATGGAATTTTGCTTGCTCTGCCTTTTTACTTTGTAATCTCTGTCTACTTACCTTAAGAGAAAAATATAAACTGAAAGATACGTCATTCCCATTTTAAATGTCTGTGGAACAAAGGATGGTGTTTTTGCCCCATTGCAAAGCTGCCTCTGGGCTGCTCTCCACGGCTGCAGGGTGCAAGTTTCATATTCACAAGCTCGAGGAGGAAAAATCTTATCTGTGGAAGATCAGGGACACATAGAGATGTTAACCTGATATTTTATAGTAATTAATTTGAGCGTTTAAATGAGTGCTTTGGCCACTGGACTTGTTAATGGTTTTTAAAAGCCAACAACTCAGGGCATCAGGCAGCTCCTGTACAAAGAAATAGGAAATTTGCAGCTGGGACACTCTGGAGAGAAAATAAACTGAGAGTTTATGTTCTTCAGGTTTTCCTATCTTGTTTTTGTTTTTCTTCCTGCAGTGATTACAGAAATGTGTTTACAGAATTGTAAAATTGTTAAAGAAGACCTATGGGATCATTGAGTCCAGCTGTACCTTAGGAAGGTGCTTGAACACTGATGTGTGTTTGGGGGTTCACTGCTCAACACAGACTTTGATAAATTCTGAAAGCAAGGCTGTTTGTGCACCCTGAGCCCAGCTTTCCCCATGCCCAACACCAATAGCCACAAAGTCTTTCACTCTTTCCAATCACTGAGCAAGTTTTTAGCTGCAGCTCCAAACCTGGAACTTTCTCTGGAAAGTTGCACCAGCTTTGAGAAACACCTGGCCCCTTGGACACTGCATCCATCAATCTGCGTTAATTCTCTGTCCCTCTTTGCTTTCCTGTGGAAGAGTTTTGTGTCTCAGTGACTGCCTCTGGATCCAGGTTTGTTACATTTAATTACATGGATACAGACATGGATTCAGTGACAGTGTAAGGAGTTATGCCTGACAATGATTTGTTCTTAATATTATTTCTTTATTTTCTTTGCCTTCTTTTTCTTTTGTCAACAGATTGCCTTAACTTTAATAGAACAACGGGAAAAGTCAAAGCAATATAAACACTTTCCCAGGAAAAAAAGCAGCACTGGATTTTGTAACTGATGTTTCTCAGATTCCTCAAAGGCTTGTAGCTTCTGCTGCAGGTCTTCTCATATACCAGTGCTGCTGTCACCGTGTCTCCTGCTGGAGAGTAAATGATAGGTAAGAAATGGAGAGGAGGGAAGGGTGTAGGACCACCACGAATGGGTTTAGACTCTCCTAAATCCTGCTCCAGAACCCTAATGTGGGGAAATCAGGCATAGCACACACTGTCCCAGTTGTGCTTTGTCTCATCTTGTCTTCAGCTTTACTCCAGCTGCAGCATTGACCATTGGGTCTAGTGGAAAGTGTCCCTGCCCATGACAAGACCTTGGAACTAAATGGGATTTAAGGTGTCTTCCAACCCAAACCATGTGATTCTATGATTCTACATTTCAATAGTCTGTTGTAAAACACCAACAGATTAAAAAGGTGCAAATATGTCCCAGAGCCATAGCAGTCATTGGATACTGCACCCACATTACCAAAGAGAAAAGGGTAATCCCATGTAAATAAACGACAACCACCAAGACATTATTAGGTTTTTTGCCTTAGTTTAAATGTTAGGTTTAGGTTTTGGGGTTTTTTTGGGTCTGTGTGAGGATATTCAAGATTTGCCTAGTGGAAAAATAATTTCTTTTTAAAGAAAACAAATTATAGAAAGTGCTTCCAACAGCCCTCCCTTTTTTGCCTTTATTCTTAAATAAAGTACAATGTAAGACAAATGCAACTAATTTGTCTTTGTTATTTTCATGTAGTTTATGATTTTCATACTCGTTTCCATGTCCAAATTAGAACAGCAGATACACAAGTACAACAGACTAGTAAGGACCTCAGGGCCTCTCATAGAATTATAGACTCATAGAATTGTTTAAGTTGGAAATGTGCTTAAAATCTGGTCCAAGTGTTAACCCAGCACTGCCAAGCTCACCACTAAACCGTATCCCCAAGTGCCACATGTACAAGCCTTTTAAATCCTTACAGGGGTGCTGACTACACCACTTCCCTGGGCAGCCCCTTCCAAGGCTTGACAAACCTTTTGGTGCAGAATTTTTCCCAGATATCTGATCTGAACCTCCCATGGACCTTGAGGCCACTTCCTCTTGTTCTGTCACTTGTAACTTGGGAGAAGAGTCCAACCCCCCCCTGCCTACAACCTCCTTTCAGGGAATTGTAGAGAGTGATAAAGGTCCCCTCTGAGCTTCCTTTTCTCCAAGCCATAGCTCATTGAAAACTCCAAGGACCAGTTTTCAAATCCAAGAGAACCACTAGGATAGTTGGGATAATGTCAACCATGTCCCTTTTCCATGTTTAGTCCCTACACTGGTAGTTTTGTTGGCACTATTGAACTCACTGGTGAGTTTGCACCTAGTTTTTGGATGAATCATGTATTCTTGAAGATTTATCCAGAGGAAGTTGTGAAACTTTTGAGATTCACCTGTTGGTAGTATCCTCCCTGCTTTCCAGTTTGCTGAGGGATCAGAGATTTTACAGTCCTGAATGAAAGGGATATTACCCTGTTATTCCAAAGGTCAGATTGAAACCGAGTCTGATCAGACAAGAATGAATGAATAACCATATGTTCTGGCAAGATAACTGTAAACATGTCTAAGAGAAATGAGTGAGATGGTCCCAGCAAGGTTTCCTGAGATATGATTTTTTTTTTTTTAAATCAGAAGGTTATAAATTACTTAAAAATTTTTTATGAGTTTAAAATGGCCCAGTTTGTCTCCAACATTTTCTCCCTTTCACTAAATATGTATGTGTGTGTATATCTGTCTTGATAAAAGTGAGGACTGTGCTGATTGTCAGAAGCTTTAAACTTCAGTTTAATTTTTTCCCCCACTACTGAAGGAGTATTTTTACCAATTTTTATGGAAGAATAAAAAGGACAAGAAAGGATAAAACTGATTCAAATTAATTTTGGGTACATTTCTGCATAATGTAACCGGAAAGTTTCTCCCACAGGATTTCCCTCCATTTGGGATAGTGGTTTTTTTGATTCACACTAATTTATTAACTGGTATAAGTGAGTGCCTAGTTTTGAGGGTAAAAGGAGTTACATGTGTTTTCAAGCTCTTGCTAAATTGGATCTTGATTAATTTTTGTAAATCTATCTTATTCCTGGCATAGCCGAGGAAAGCTGTCGGCCCCTGCCTGGAATGGGAACCTGAAAGGCTTTCAGCACATTAGAGAGTTGGCTTTTCAGGTCAAGGCTGAGATCCAGTGAAAGGAAGGGAGAATTGCATTGTGCTTGCTTGACCTATGCAATATTTTATTTTTGGATAAACAGAGCACTGCAGCTTCCAGTTTCCTTCTGATCTGTCAGGCTTCACAAAGGCTGCATTCAGCAAATAGGGCACAGGGTTTCAATATGTGCTCTGTTTCTCTTTCTATCCATCTCACTCATTTCTTTTTGTAAACCTCCTTGTGGACTATATATATTTAATTGCAGGTCCCATTTGATTCTTTTTATTTTTTTTCCTTCCTGCTACATTAAATTAAAAAAAAAAAAAAAGGAAAAGAAAAAAGAAAAATGATCAGTTTTGATTTTTCTCTACTTGCCTCAGTGTGGGTCGAGGATTTATAACCTTCTACCAAAAATTGCCTTCTGACAGGAGCAGTTTAGCTGAAATCAAGCAGTTGGATCATGTAAATCTGTGTAACTCTAATAATTTAAATAGACTTCTCAGATTTATACCAGCTGAGGACCTGGCTTAGAGGAAAAACTTCTAAGACAAATTTTCCTCTAGCTGGGATAAGCAGTTTGGTTCCTAACAGCAAAATAATTTTCTTTTTAAAGTAAGAGGTGATATAGTGCAGTTGTAGGATGCTTTTCCCATGCATTCCAATGGGAGCCAACTTCTTCCAAAAGACTGGATTACAGAAGAGAAATAGGGCAAAGCATCATTCACACACTGCTCCTGGTTACTCAAAAAAAAAAAAAAAAAAAAATGGAAGCAAAAATTCAGCGTTTGCCAAATAGAATTCTCCCTGTGAATCATTTGGAGGATATTTGCTTTGAGTGGCATAATGCTCATGTCATTCCTAAGTAGTTTTCCTCCACCCTGATCTTTCCCTGACCAGGTCTAAAAACCCTGAGACAAATAATCTCTGAGGCTGAAAATGGTGGGACTTTAAAGTATGGAATAATTTTCACCTGTACATGCCATAATGCCATATATTCCTCCAGTAACTTCGAATGGGATGCCAGAAAGGACAGTGAGGTGCTGCCTATTTTCCTGGGATGTGCCACAATAGCAGAATCCAGGGGCTTCTTTTTTACACACTAATAAACATTGATTCTGGTGTTTCTGAGTTTCCATTTTATCCACAGATCAGAATATTGTGATGCTCTTCCATGCATCAGGAGACACATATCTTAGTCTTCACCTCCTGCTGTGCTGCATCCCTGCACATACTCGAGAAGATTCTATCACATGAGGTTGCAAGACAGCGGAAAAAAGACCCCAAAATATATTTTAGGTATTTATTTTCACATGAGGTAGAGTTGCATAATCCTTTATGTACAGCGAGAATCTCTGATGTTTCACTCATGCACGCAGAACCCAGACTTGCATTAGAGATAACTAAAAATAGATGAGACTAAGCTCAGCTTTATTTTTTGGTCTTGGCCTGCTATTGCCCTGGGCATTCTGAGGCACAGAATTCACATTTTAGAAGATGTCTTTTATTTCTTTATAAGATATAGATATTTGTATTATAGAATCATGGAGTGATGGGTTGGAAGAGACCTTAAAGACCATGTAGTTCCAACCCCCAA
>JAWWLV010000121.1:111404440-111425722 GCA_035041135.1 Platyrinchus mystaceus | reverse complement strand
TATAGATATTTGTATTATAGAATCATGGAGTGATGGGTTGGAAGAGACCTTAAAGACCATGTAGTTCCAACCCCCAACTTCTACAAGTGTTTGTTACACTATGAATCTCTGATGTATAAACCTATATAATTGCATTACCATTTGCAAACCCATATTCAGTGATTCTATTCCATAGTTAAAAAAATAAAAACAAACAAACAAACAAAGCTACTATAAAGTGCCCTAAGACCAGGAGGAGATGTCAAATATTGGCACATTAACAGCTCATCGCAGTCTCTGTGTCTCTACCAAGTCTGAAATTATTTGCAGGTTCAAATCATTTCACTTTTACAACAGATAGGAAAATTCCTGATTCTTCCCTATAGAATGAACAGCTGAAAGACCAAAAAAGCTGTTGAAGAGATTAAAATGATCAGAATAATGTGTTAAGCGTTTCGACACTGTGAGTGTCCAACCACAGTTGTCTCATTCTGGTGCAGACGATAAATGGCAGTGAATCAAGATCTCGTAGTGACTCAGTATTTGCTGTGCCTGTGACTGCAAGTAACTCTTTCTGAGACTAAATTATCATGAAAAGGGGCTCAGCATTACAGAACATTTTCTCTCTTCACTTTTTTTTTTCCCATTAGTCCTTTTTTTATTCTAATAAGGGCTAAAAAATGAGAACCAAATGACCAATAGAAACCACAAAGGAGTATTTTCTGAGATTAATGTGCAGAATACAACATACTATCAAACTTCTTTTTTTTCCCCCACAAACCTCCACAACGTTCACATCATCTTGTGAGTGTGGAAGGTGTGTCTGGAGTCCAGTCTCTCATGGAAGATAACCAAGTTAGAACAAAACAAGAGCTTGTCTAGGGCTTCTGAAACCACTAGAAATTAAGAACTGTGTTTATTTTAAACCTTTGTAAGATCTCAGAAAGCCTGGTGATAGGTTCTACTTTGGTATATATTAAAAGACATTCCTTTTCCCAAAGAAACTACAGCCTCCTGCAGGACATGAGTAGCTCTTTATTGGAGATTTTCTAATGGCAGATTTTCTGTGGTTACTCATTTTCCAATGTTTTTCCTCTGCAAACTACATGAAATCCCCTCAATAAGCAATGCTCTGACTCTGGAAGCAATCACATATTTTTATAGCCAGAAAAGAAAAAAAAACACATTTGATTGTTGAATCTAATTTTCTGTGTAAAACAGGTGATAAAGTTTTACCTATAAACATCTGTTTTGAGCCAATTATACATTTCTAGCTAAAACACAACCCTTGGTAAGCCAGTCTTTCTTTATATGAAAATGCCAAAAACAGAAGCATTCATGCCACTTTTTGGTGTTTGTATCATGTCTTGGCCATGACAAACATTGGTGCTCTCTTCTTGTTTTTTTCCTTGACTAACTTTGGCATCTGCTATCAAAAGTCTCAGTTACATAAAAGGTTTAGTTAATACCTTATATTTTATTTAAGAAACACAGATTCTAAAGGAAAACCTTCTTGCAATCTTCTTTGCAGACCATTAGACAAAATGAGACCCTTAATTATCCCACTGTAAATCTTTTCTCTGAACCAGATCCAATTTATAACATCCCTCTGAGAACCAGGCAGTGTAAATGAGCCATGGTGGACTGATATTAGTCTTAACAATGCACAAAAGCAAGACTAGTTCCTTGATTGTCCACTTCATTCCTGTGTTTCTTGTCCAAGGATTACTGAGTCTGCCTGACATAGCATAGGATCAGACATTATCATCATGCTTTTTCTTTTGTCTGAGCTTTTCTCCCTGCTATGCAGTGATAGGACACCTGGGGATGGTTCAAAGCTGGACCAGGGTAGTCTTAGACTGGACATTTCTTTATCTAGAGGGTGGCCAAACACTGCAGGAGGCTTCCTGGAGAGGTTGCTGATGCCACATGCCCATCGGTGCTTAAGAGGCATTTGGACAGTGCCTTTAATATGCTTTAGCTGTACATTGAAAAAGATGGAGTATTTGGTGCCTTCTTCATCTGTATTTATTAGTCAGGTGCCCTCCATGAATTTCAGGGCCCTAAGATCAGAGGGAAATTCCAAACCAGGGAAGACTCACCTTCAGTGGAGGAGGATCAGGTTAAGGAACATTTAAACAAATTGAACATACACATGTCCATAGGATCTGATGGGATGTGCCCGTGAGTGCAGAAGTATCTGGGCAAGGTAATTTCAAGGATATTTTGATTTATCTTTGAAAGGTGACAGCCATTGTGGAAGGTTCCTGAGGACTATTAGAAAACAAAAGGACGAGAAGGAGGATCCTAACACCTCCAAGGAAAAAGAAATAAGACTTGATTTCTCAAAAACTCCACCTTAGGTAGTTGAAAGCAAACCAATTAGAGTTTTATTTAGCTTCCTGTTCTCAAGCTAACCACAGTTCCCTCCACATCTTTCCACACATCTTTGCATGTTGCAGCTCTGTAACTGTGTTAGTTGTCGTTCTTGGATTTTCTCCAGTTTTCAATCTCTCTCTTCCACAAAGAAGCACAGAACTGGGCAGACTATTCAGATGCCTGAAAGCAGAATATTCAGACTATTCATGAGATCCAAAGAGTGGGAAATAATCCCTTCTTTTGACCTCCTGGCTGCAGTCTTTTTGTGGCAGCCTCTAATTCTTAGGACGCTGCAAGTAGAAGAGCTATACCTGCCCAGGCCTGGGTATGGGTCAAATTCTATTCACTGTCCAAGGTAGAATAAACCTGGAATGGGTCCATTTGGCTGCAGGGTGAGATACAGGAGATGATGCATCAATTTATTGGTGTCAACAGTCTGTGGGCATGTTTTTCATCTGTGGCAATTGTGCAGGTAATTTGTGCCAGCTTAAACTTATTTCACTAGAAGGTAACATGATTCTCATTAGCTCACGTATGTCACGGGCTAGGAATGTGCACAGAGACTCCTACTGTGACTCAGCTGACTTACAACAACACTCTGCTCTGTGTCTGGATCCTCAGACCCAGTTTTGTGTTTCTTAAATCCTGGCAAAACAGAAGAGATGAAAGCAAATCCCTCTGATATGTCACGAGCATTTCAGACACAAACCCTGAAAGAACTTCAGAGGCAGGTTTGGTTCAGAGCATCCTCCATGACCAGTTGCTTTGATGAACTGATCCAAAATCCTGACCTCAGTCACACAGGAAGTGTGGATCCAATTCTGAACTGGACTTTGCTTGTAGTGTGTAAATTCACAGCTGTCTCAGTTATTAATATTTCAGGGTCTGAATGAAGCTTGGTCAGGTTTTCTCTGATCTTCACTTCATTGATATCTATTGAAAAAGAACTTGTTCTTTCCAAAAGCAACTTCTCTGTGTAAGACACAATCTCTTTGCAATTTTATGTAGTCATTAGAAATCTTTCTATGAAAATTCACAGACTTTTCAACATGAAAATTTGGCTAACTCATTTTTAGTAAAAGAGTTGCAAAAAAAAATTAAAAAAAAAAGATTTAATGATTTTTCTCTTTACTGTCCTAAAAAGCAAATGGAATATGCAGAGGGAAAATCTGCTTGCATAGAGAAGGCATATTTCTGGGCATCTCTGTACTTAGCAGAGGGAGGATGTTCAATTAGTCTCTTTACCACAAGCTCCCCAGTTAGTCTCCCTCTGGAAAATAGGTGAGAAATTCTTATATTCCTCTCAATATGTTAATCAGACAACCGGTATCACAGTTCTCTAACTGTGTAATACCAGTCCCCCTTGGCAGATATATTTTATTTGGATAATGATGTGAAATTTAAGATCTACGTTTCAATTGTAGAGAGCCATAGGCAGTTGTCAATTTTAGTGACAGACATGAACCTGGAGCGAAATTCCTGTGCACAAGCAAAAATTCCAACAGGCGTAGCACAATTCTGGTCTCTTAATAGAAACACATTTTCTCCCATTGAGGGGCAGTATTTTTAAACTGCATGTTCCTTCTCCTGGTGCTGGCAAATCCCAAATGCTCTCAGATTTTTCCTTTTACCTGGGCAGTTTGGTGACCTCATCTGTCAAGGAATCTCCTGTAAAATCTAACAGTTATCTGCTCTTTCTGCCTACAGTGGCCATTGCTTTGACACCAAAGTGCTGTCACACGAATCTCCTGCTTTTCTTTCCCATTGTTAAATGTAATTCTGCCTCATCACTCTTCTTTGAATCCCTTGTATTCCTGAACAGATGATAGGATAGAAACATAGAAACATTAAGGTTGAAAAATACCTCCAATATCATCACGTCCAACCTTTGAATTTTATGAATATTATGATTTTAAATGCACACTACATTCTCTTTCCCCAATTCACTTCAAAATGTCTTAACTCTAAGATGGCTTCTGTGTCCAGTGCAGAGAAGGGTTTTCTTCAGCTCCAGTTAAAAACTTTAAGAGTTTTTCAGGGTGGTTATTTAGACCTCTCCATTTTTTTTAACAAGCAATGGCCTAACAGAAAACATCCTTTTTCTCTAAATACCAAACTGTAGGTATAAAACTTTGAGTTTCTTCTTCTTCCTCTTATTGATATCATTATCATCATCAATGTTGTATCATCATTATTATTTCGCATAATGTTTAGAAGGGTGATTTTCAGTTATTGAGAGTGAAACTTTCTTTAGAACTTGTGGGTGCATCAGAAGTCTGAGGAAATGATGAGTAAGAAGATGACTATTACTTTGGGTTGTTTGGTTTTTCCCAAAAGTAGATCTAATGCTGCTGAAAACTGTCCCCAGAACTGTCAGCAAAAAGAGGAAGAATATGAATAGCAGCAGCAGTCACACCCAATTTGTCCATACTCTATCACAATAGACAAGGCACAAGTTTAGGACTCTGGAGTACACATGTTTTAAATCTGATTTTTCAGCTTTGCCATCTAATCAAGAGGGGGGGAAATGAAAGAGACTTGTATCAAATCAATCTAAGGCTGAGTTCCCTTTTTTTCTTTCTTTTTCCCCCCCTCCAAATATCTAATTTTAAAAAGTTTACATTTCTTTTTAAATATTTTTCAGTGAAACTCAAGAGCTTCTATTAAAAATTAGAGATGACATGGATATTATTCTGTTTTCTGCAACACACATTTTGGATGTTGTGTTCCTATGTCCAGATCTCTCTCTTGAAATCAGAAGAGGGATGTAACCAGCTTTAACAAGGTGCCTTAGTGAATACACCATGGAGACACCTGGACTGCAGCTTCCATCAAATCTGTTTCATTGGGTCAGAAGTATTTAAATACTCCTGGGTGATAAGACTGGAACAGTGTTTCAGGTACATCCCTTGAGCACTGATCTAATTAACTTATTTGCACACTCTGCTTGGCCAAAACATTGTCTCCTGTGAAGCTGAACTCCTCCAGATGTGACAGTCCTTCAGCACAATAGCTCAAGGACAGCATTATGGGCTTGGGTTCCATTTGTTACACCAGAAGAAAAGCACAAAATTAGAGTTTGAGGTGGAAAGGGACTTCTGGAGATCATGTAGGATGACTCTCCTTCTCAGAGCAAGGACCAGCTAGAAGGAGTTTCCCAGGACCATGTCCAGCTGGGTTTTAAATATTTCCTAGGATGGAGACTCCACAACCTCTCTAGGCAACCTGTTACAATGCTTGCTCATCCTGACAGTATAAACAGGCTTTATAACATTTAAGCAGAATTTTCTGTGTTTCTGTTTATGTCCATTGCCTCCTGTCATTTCACCAGATACCTCTGAGAAGAATCTGTCTCTGTCTGATTTGGAACTAGATGATCTTTGAGGTCACCCCCAATCCAAACCATTCTGTGATTCCATGATTCTATAATTTATTTTCCCCTACTATGTAGATGTACAAGATTCCCCCAGAACCTCCTCTTCTCAAGGCTGAAATGAATCATTCCAAGCCTCTTTGTAGTCCTTCACTGAGAGAAAACTCCATAGAATGAGTATTTCTGCAAGGGAGTGAGTCTTAAGCTCAGGGCAAATTTCTTAGTTGCTGCATATACTCAAAGATCTCATAGTTAGGGACAAGATTTAAGCAAAGACCACCTTAGCAAGTATTTTAGAAGTAGCCACACTTTTTTAGAGATAAGGGAATTTAATTGTGTGGTCAGAGGTAGATAGTGACTGTTGGCTCAAGTTTAGCAGCGTTTAGTTTTCTAGTTTATCTAGTTTATTAAACTAGTTAAGTTTATCTAGTTTGGCTGCTGACCACAGGGATCCTGAGTGGGTGTCACCTGTCTCCAGAGCAGGCATTTGCATCTGACCTAAGCACCTGAATTGCCTTCAGAGGCACAGGAGGGGAAAAGGTCCTTCTAGGATACAGTTTGTCTCATCCTGAGGCATGTTTCTAAAGCAGGTCAGGTGGGTCAGGCCCTGGAAATGTCTGCTTCTCTCTGTGACTGTAAAGTGATTGAAGCAGACACAGCTGTCTGTGCTGGAGGCATCTGAAGTCAGAGGGGAGCACACACGGCCCAGGTAAGCGTGGTTGCCTCTGGTTTTGCTGTTTCAGGTCCCCAGGCAGCAGCTATTGAGACGTGCCCAGAACCAGCACAGCCCTCACCACAATGGGTGAAGCACTCGGTGCCCACACCACAGGCAAGTGCCATCCCTGAGCACGTCTCCCTGCCTGGGTGCTGGGCTCAAGGCTGATTTTTTTCTCTGGGTCAGGGATGAGCCTGTGGAAGAATCACATTCACAGTCCCCTTTGCTCCTGTAAAACCTCCAATCCTCTCTCCCTTTCTGTGTGGCGACTGCCTTGTCGGCGCCTGCGGGGCCAAGCACCTCATCTAGTGCAGGAACATTTCAAAACCTTTGCAGACCTGCTTATTTGCCAAAATGTTTAAGTACTGAAGATGCAGAGTTAATTTTCTTTGGGGCCATACAGGACTTTACAAGTCTGGCTGCCATAATCTGCATTTCACCATGAAATTCATTCATTTTAGGCAAAATCCTGCTATGTGAATGTCTGCAGATGTTTTGACATAGCCATGAAAGTGGTAGAGGGACATGTCACCATAACTCATATTTCTGTCACAGAAGCAGTTGGTCCTCTGAGCTGCTTCCCCACAAAGATTCCAACACTTCAGAAGAACACAGTGATGCCAGAAAGGTTTCCATTTCCCCGAAGAACCCAGGAAATCATGGGCTTTAATCATATTTATGATTCCTTTCAACTAGATTAGTTGTTCCTGATGTTAACAAGACCATGGTGCTTTTTGTCACGTTGCAAGTGCAACGAGGTTTAGCGCACCTGGATTTGAAAACAGAAGCTAGCAGGTTTTTGTTCACAATTGTTTTGATAGTAGATTTTTCCTTCCCTCCCCCCGTTCTCTCCCCCCCCCCCCCCATTCTTTCTTCTTCAGATTCCATCTCTATTGATCTTTAATGGCTTCCAGATGGGATCACGTTTGGCCATTTTATAGGCTGAGCTCTGAAAGACTAAGCAAATAGGGTGTACGCAAGCAGCCCATTAGCTAATAAAAAATAAAAAGGCACTGCAAATATACTAATAAAGTTTGTAATGTCATAATATATTAAGGACATGACAACTGCACAGGAAATGGGCTTGGCCTGGTTGCATGGAATAATGAGGGAGTTTTAACAGCTTATGGAAGAGGTAACAGCTGCCGGGTAAGAGCGAAACACTGCTCACATTTTATATTGCAGATGAAACAATGCATTAACCGGCCTTCCTGCTAAGACCTTGACTGTCAGCTAATCCTGTAATTCCTTTGTGGGAGAAAGCATCTTCCCATCCCTCTGGTTTATACAGGAATGGGAGTGCCAGAAGCAGGAATGAGTTGTTGAACATTACAATGTTGTACCATGCGGTTTATCCCAGCCACAGATTGTTGGAGAGGAGACATTTCAAAATGCCGTCTAATGTCTAAGACACTGATCATTAAATGATTAGATATTGATGACACACTAGATGATGCTTTTCACTGATTAAAGCCATTTGTGCTATTATTATATATGCACCAGGATCAAGGTTTCTTCAGCTCTTATTTCTGATTCTGTCAACGGAGTTGTGGAAGCTGCTGGTAACTGTTCATTCAAGGTGCTGTGTGTTTGCCAGGCATCATTTTGAAAAACTTGCCCTCTACATGCCCAGGATTACCAAAGAAATATCCCTGTTTTACGAAAGAGGTAAACAGAAGGTATGTTTCAATGTAAAGTCATCATCATACCACAGAAAGGTTGGGTTAGAAGGGATCTTAAAGCGTATCTTGTTCCAACCCCTTCAACTTGATCAGCTTCTTTGGGCAACCTGTGCCAGGGCCCAACCACTCTTACAGTCAAGAATTTCTTCCCAATGTCCCATTTAACCCTGCCCTCTGTCAGTTTGAAGCCATTCCCCCTTGTCCTGTCCCTCCAGGCCCTTGTCCAAAGTCCCTCTCCAGCTCTCTTGGAGCCCTTTAGGTACTGGGAGAGGCTTTAAGGACTCCATGGAGCCTTCTCTACTCCAGACTGAACAGCCCAAACTCTCTCAGCCTCTCTCCATAGAATAGATGCTCCAGCCCTCTTATCACCTGAGAAGAGCCATACCTGCATAAATCCTTCATGTGAACAATAAGTATCTCAGAAAAAGTGACTTTCAGTTTGAGAAGTAAATGCACAGGTGCAACAGCACATTTGTTTGTGTGTTTTTGTGTGTGCATGGCATGGGAAAATGTCAGTTCCAGAGCTCTTGCTGTCCACTTTTGTGGTGGCATGGGACATATATCCTGGAATGTTTGAGGTTGAGTCTCTGCAGGTTTCAATTAGGGCACATTATGGATTGTGGTGGAAGGTGATAAAGCTAAAAAGAAAGAAACATTTTACAGTTGTGGATAAATATTTACTCAAGAAGTGCCACCTGGTTGTTTCAGGCATATCCCTCAGCCTAAATCCCAAGGTTGGGATTATTCACAGTCTCACAGACTGTGGCAGAACTGGGATCAAAACTCACATTTTACTCTTTCAATTCTTAACTCATAAATCTCAAATTTCTTTCCTTTGCACCAAGCTGCATTCAATTCCTGAGACACAGATTTAGACTACCTGCCACTGAGATCTTCTTTGTCTCTACCATGTCAACTCTGGAGACCAATATTAGACAATACTGATTTTTTTCCTTTTGATTGTTTCTTTTTTTCCCTATATTCTGTTTTATTGCTTGAAAATAATAAACATTTGGTTTCACAGTCACTTCTGGTCTCATAATTACAATTCTAATACGAAAGCACACAACAGCATTGGGTTTCTATGTCTGTACAGAAAATGACAATAAGATTAAGAACATGGGCTTGATTATAAAGGCGCCGTTAAACTTTGGCATCATCCCCTCGGTGCTCTCCACTCCTTCCCTTCAGAAACAAATGGTGTTGCTGTTTGTTTTCAGCTGCAGAAATCTTCATTAAAGTTGAGGAATTAAATATAGCACTTTAGCTAATTAATTATGGTTTGATCATTTTGACACCTCCAAATGACTCAGCCACATACCTGGAAGCTTTGTCAACTCAATTGCATCTTTATTTTTGTTGCCTTTAACCAACAATGAAGACTAATGCCACTCTTTCCAGTTTTCAATCACCTCTACAGAAGTGCTCCCCTGGCAATGTGCAGGGACAGACCTAATTAATCCCTCATCTGCCCTGTACTGTGTCTATACATCACACTGGCAGTTGGAACTGCTGCTTGTTTTAAGGCTATTGCTGGAATGAAATGCTCATCTGTTTTTCAATAATTTTACCACAGGTGGTGATTTGTAATTAGAAAGGGCAGAATCTGAATTTTGATTTTTTTATCATTATTATTGTTATTGTTATTATTATTCATTAGGAGAAGCGAGGGTACAGTGGGAAAAGATGTGAGTAGTAATAATAATAATAATAATAATAATAGCTGCTACACTGCAGAGAGAGCGCTTTACCTTCTGGCACCATGAACAATAGTAGATTTTTAGCTCATTGGGAGAAAAGAACAAAAATTTGCATTGATGTGGCTTCACACAGGTTAAAGAGCAAAGACTTGAAGGAGATAACATTTTTGCTGAAGGCAGAGGAGCTCTGACAGCTCAGAACCTCCTCAGAGCACTGAGAAGATCCTACTACCAATAGTCATAAAATCACAGGATGGTTTGAGTTGGAAGGTCAAGGTCATCTAGTTCCAACCTCCTGCCGTGGACCACGCAAGTTGCTTAGACTGAGATTTTTGGAGGCTTTGGTCAGTTTTATATCCAGTAGCATTTTCAAGAGAATATAGGTTCTAATGCTGTTTGATTTCAGTTCATAGGAACCTAAAATCTTAGCAAATATTTCTATCTTTAGTACCCCCATGAGCTCACACACTGCCTCACATTCCTCTAACTTTTTTGTTGACTTCTTGTTTCCTTTGAAAACCACATGGTGATATAGGGAAAGGTTTAGATCCCAGCACTTTCTGAATTGGCCCATGGTGCCTTGTAATGAAGACTTCCCTCACATTTTGGGATAAAGCTGAAATATTCAGCTTTTCATAAGGCAATGAAATATGAATGAACTTCAGGGATACAAAGCCATAGCTCTTACGTTAGCACAGTCCCGTGAGAGAGCTGCTTGCAGGCCTTTCTTTAGCTGCTTTGTATGAGCTGGAACAGCTTCAAAAGCAGAGGCCTATCCCACATCATCCCATTGTTCCAGGAACAGCAAAGTCTTCAAGGAAGTAGAAAATCTGGGTGCATTTCCAAGCTCCAAAACAGGCAGAGGGAGACCTCTCTCTCTCTGCTGGGTATGAGGGATGTACCACCCCATTGAGAGGCTTTACTTCATTGTGGGGATAAAGGGCTGACTAAACCTGACTTTAAAGTCTCCTATTTGTGCTGTTCAAGGTCTTTTCCAACCTTAAAGAATCTATGATTCTATGCATTGCTGGTAAGAAAAGGAGAGGAGAAGGCTCCTTCGCTGCTTCTCTGCCAGCAAGGATGGGATGTGCAAGAGAAATTCATGATGTTCCAGCTAAGCAGACCCTTCCTCCATCTCAGCAACAACCAACCTGGCTTTCAAGGCTTATACCTTAAGCAAAGTATTCCTCTGGCTATTTTTCATGCCAGTAGGCTCAACACCCTCCTGGTTTTCTCATGCCTAGACCTGGCTTTTGCTGGCCTGTTGTGCCTGCTTGGTTGCTAGGAAGAGCTTCCCAGCAGGTCTTCCAGGTGAGATGTGTTCCTCACTTGCGTTCACAATCCCTCTTAACATTCTCAATTCAATCCCATCTGTTCTCCTTGATCTTCTAACTTGTGACCTCACAGTTCTCTGCCCCAAATCCACCAGGACTCATGTCCCCAGGACCTGAAGGACTCAACTCTGTGAGTCCTAAATGTTAAATCAGCCAAAAATTCTTGGGTTGGAGTGTTTTATTTGTTTCCTGGTTTTAATTTTTTTTTCTTACTAAAGGAGAAATAGCTTTAATGGGAAAAAAATAAAGCCCAGGAGACAGGGCATTGTACCTACCCCTCTTCCCAGTTCCCAAACCAAATGCATGAACTGAGCACCCAGACAGGTCACAGGCTCTGGGAATTACCAGGCAGACCCCATGCATTTTTTCTGGCTCAGCCTATTCCTGAATATTATTTTTCTCTTTCCTTTTTCCTCTCTCTCAGGGCACCTTGCCCATTTCCTGATGCTCTGAAATCCCTTTCTACGTGGCCAGGCATTTTGTTTTAATTTTTTTTAATGAATTCAGCTCAGCGCCCACACATTCCCTTAACCATGGATTTGTACGCTCAAGAGAAGACACGGAGAGATGTTGATGTTTTTGGCTGGTATTCATGCCCTCAGTACCCAATTTTTTTAGGTTTTTTTTTTGCTTTTTTGTGTTTTTTGGGTTTCCTTTTATGAATATACATGTTTCCTTGGCTGTTTGCACTGGAGCCCATCTGTTAGAATGGCACAGTTCCTGCTCACAAGTGGAATCAGACCCTTGCTGGAGGGGGCAGGTTTCAGATGACGACGGGTTTTTAAGTGGAGCAGCAGGAACCCTACAGAAAGGGCTCCCCTGTGTCAGCCCTGGCACCACCTGCCTCCCTCCACATCCACACACCAGTTGACACTGCTGCACCGAAGGCCAGAGGGGCCATACAGGTTAGGAAAGGAAGACACGGTGTTTGGGAGCTGCCAGAAAAACTGCTGGTGTCCAGCAGTGTCCTCGAAAGCACATGGGATGCTTTAAATAAACACATGTGTCTAATAACTGAAAAGGAAAATAACACTAGTGTGAGACAAAGCAACAGACACCAATTCCTAGACAGTTTAAGGAGCCAGCTTAGATATGAAGAAGTGATTTTTCTGCCTTTGAAAAGACATCTGAGACAAATTGCTTGGGGTTGGATTGGAGGAAGGGCCGTTTCCAGGCGACGTGAGTCATCCTTAGTCACTCAGGGCTAAAAAATCAGCAACTCTGCTAAGCCAGGTGATGCAGGAGGAGACTGGAGTGGTGACTGTGGAGTATTTGGTTTTCATTAAAAAAAAAATTCCCTTTTATCTTTTTTTCCCCATTTCTTTGCAAACCCCTTTCCTCTCCAAAGTGAGCTTCATCAGAAACAATGCTGGCCAGGGAAGTGGTGGAGTCACCATCCTTGGAAGTGTCCAAAAAACATGTGGATGTGGCACTGGGGAACACAGTTTAATGGTGAAAACAGTGTTGCTGAGTTGATGGTTGCACTTGGTGATCTTAGAGGTCTTTTCCAACCTTAACCATTCTGTGATTCTACAACTAAAACATTTCTCCATTTGCTACTTTGCACCTCAATGTCTGGAAGTTCAGATGGACTTCATAAAAGATGTGTGGTCTGAAAACCTCACTAAACAGAGGCTTAAAATTTAGTCCATCTGCTCAAATTGCTTTGTGGGGACAGAGCACAGAACTGGCTGCTGCTGGAAATTCTTAACATTGATTTTAAAACGACCTTTAGGTTTCCTTAGAGAAGTTCAGTTCAGCCTGTCTGTATCTGTTAGTTCAAAAACTTTAATTCTTGCCTGATTTTTCACATTTTTTTTCCCCATACTTCTCTTTCAGTTATCACTCAAACTGAAAATGTGAAAAACATAGAATATGATAAGTAAAGAAAACAGACAAATCAGAACTACCCACGGTATAACCCTCTCTTCGTAATCCTGGAAAAGAAGTATACAGTGAAAATAAAAGAAAAAATAACGAAATAAAAAAGGTGGAAACCCCCTGAGACAAAATAATCCTAACTGATCAAAACAACAGAAAAACTTAAAGATGAAAGAGAAGGAAGTTCTATTCTTTTAGAAGAAAAGATAAGTGGACAAAAGTGCCTTTGGTAACTTGTGCCTAATTTTTCCAGGAGGATAGCAGGCAAGCCTTGTGCTCTCTGTACAGGTAGGATTTCCTTTGACATCTGCATGGACCTTTGCCAGGGAAAAGTGCAGAACTGAGTCACTATCAGCTCTCAAATGGAGATTATTTCCCATGAGACAACACAGCTCATCTCTTGTCTGGGCAGCAGCACAAATATTTCCCCACTGACATTAAAGGGATTTTTTAGCTTTCTGTCCCAAATGCTCATGAGTTTGAATTTTCAGACTTTTCAGTCATAAACAAAAAACTTTACATAATGGAGAAGCAACTTGTAGCTACTTACAGACCCATAGGCTTCCTTTTTTGGGAATATGATTAAAAATGTTTCAGGAGAGCAGTTAAGGATATGGTGGCTGGAGTGCTAAGCTGGTGGCAAGTGTCTTCTGAGCAGTGGGAAGGAGATTATAAACCCCAGGAAAATTTCACAGAACAATGAAAACTTAAACTGATGTCTTCCCCAATTCAAGGTTTTGGCTTTTTTGGGTTTTGTGTGTTTGTTTGGTGTTTGGGTTGTATTTTTTTGTTTGTTTGGTCGGGTTTTTTTCAGGCTTTTAGAGTAATTTCTGGCTGTACTAATGAGAGAAGGAAGACCTCAAAATGTGGTGAGCAGGGAGCAATGACTCTGCTGTTACACCAAAGGTGTATTATTCAGTTAACTCATGGCTTTCTCCTTATTTTTCATTTTACTTAACTTTAAGTAAAAGAAATGAAAACAAAAATGACCAGTAACCTTGTAAAGATGGTGACCATGTTAAAAATAAAACCTATTAATCATTTGGATTAACCAGTTAATGGCCAGCAGGTCTAGAGATTAAATAACTCCTTGGAGACAGTGGATTATAGGGATCCACTCCAATGGTGTCTCTACGAAGCTTGTTTTTCAGCAGCTCAAGCTGCATTTATTTAATAACTATTAATAAACTTAATATCTCTTGTTCTGACTCCTTTTGCTCATGAACCATGAGTGTGAAGGGGAAAGGAATAAGAAATCCTAAATTTCGTGGTGGTTCTTCTGCTCCGTCCCAATATCACCTTTATTAGAAAACAGGATCCTGATTTGTCTTTTGGCTTGAAGTTCAGTAGGTTCTCAAATGGTCAAGAAGCGACTTTCTTACCAAGGAATGGCTAAAAAAAACCAAACCAAAACAAAACCTCTTCTTCCTGTAGTAGCTTTTTGCTTCTCTAACATTAAGATGGATAAATATTAATCAAATATTTTTAGTTTAATATATGTTTAATTGTTCTTATCCTAAGCTGGGTCTTTGGGAAGCAGAGAAGCCTGAATTCCTCCCTCAGTGGAGTGAGAGCATGGTTCCTCCATTAATTCAGGACATCAGTGGGACAATGAAGGAATTGCATGTTGGCAACTCTCATTTCCTCTAGCCTCTGGATAAGGGATTTGAGTTTTGTGCTTGCTGCCAATCCTTTAACGATCTTACACACCCTATAATCACCCTAAAAATTTGGAATAAAAGGGGGAAAAAAAAGGACTGAAAGGGAATAGAAAAATCCTGCAGGCTGCCTTAGCCAAACATCTTGGACTTGAGAGCTATTTGATCATTAGTCTAAGTATGGATAATCGGTGTAATGGTAAATAAAGAAATTATACACTGAAATGGAAAAATCACTTGGTAAAAGCCCAAAGAATTATTTCTTTTCTGGAAGCTAACATTCCCAGTGAAAGGCAAATGTTATTTCCCCCTCATTGTCTGTCACCTCTTGAGGTGTTTTGCTGCTACATGTGTCTGTATTTTTATAGTACTCCAGTGCTGGGATTCCCCTGTGAAGTGTGGCTTCAAAGTCTGCCAAAAATATTGAGATGTACAGAAAAATTACATCTTCATCATGAAGAGCTAACAGAGGTTAAACTCAGGTTTTTAGTATTACCTTATTTCCCACATGTAATTGATTTCCCCTGATTTTTATTTTTTTTTTGATCTGTTTTGTCTTTTACATTGTAGAATAAAATTTAAGGGATGCTTTCATGCAGGTTTGTATTGCTAATCTTTTCGCTGAGGATGCTGTGGTTGACTGAAGGCTGTTCTCAAGAGACCTATTCAATAGAAGCCACTGGAAGAAGAGATGTTAACTGCCAAATTACAAACATATACATGTATAGAAAACAGGGATTTGATCCAGCAGTCTTTGCAGTTGGGACAGGAGGATGCAATGACAAGTTTTGGCTATTTATAGGCAGTCAGGACACAGCGGTATTCAGACTTCATGTCACCTCTCTCTGTTATCTCTGCATTGAAGTAAGGAAAGGGAAAATCTTTGCCCCAAATAATTCACAGTCCAGATGTGAACAGAAAGAAGGAACAAAATTAATACTCATAATCATAAAATCATAGGTCATAGAATGATTTGTGTTGGAAGGGACCATTAAAGGTCATCTAGTCCAACGCCCTGCAAGAAGTAGGGATGTCTTCAACTAGTTCTGGTTGCTCAGAGCCTCAAAGGAGGTGTGGAGGAGATGGGTGGAGATAGATGAAGAAATGTGTTTGGAGAAATACGGGGAGAAATGGATGAGATGTGGAAGAAGGGACTGGGAACACAATTGGAGGTGCTGTTGGAGGAAGGTGCTCTGTGAAAAGAGGTGCAACTCTGCAGGGTCTCTGACCCATGGGTGACCCATGCCAGAGCAGGAACAGACATCTGCCCATGAAAGATAAAAACAATTAAATCATTCCAATGCATACAACATTTAAATCCTTTTATTTTTAAGTATGCTTGACTGGTTCAAGGTGCTGTGATACAGGTATGTATGGAATGAGGGCAGATTCATGTTGCTTTGAATAAAAACACTGTGATGCTCATGCAGAATTATTAACCTTGACTCTCAGAATACAACAGTCAGGCACCAGTGTGCATCCCCCATATACAATAGTTCTGGGTGCAGCTCTATGATGCCCAGAACATACAGATAGTGATTCTAGAATCAGACTACTCTGGTGTCTTCTCAATATTTCTCTGAATGATCTACTGCATGTGATGTGACCATATTTCTAGTGATTTGCTCAACCTTAATGAAAGACCTTATTACAGCACTAGGAGTAAGAGTTCACCTCCAATTATCTGACAAAACTAGTTTTCTTTAATTCATATAGGTTACTGGGCTTTGATAGTCCCTTTTTTATCTGGCCATCAAGTACATTAAACGCAAAGGGCACAGTGGCCACAGTGAAAAGCTGAGTTGTATATTTGTGGCAAAATAAGGAAGATATAATTCCATAAAGGGGCAGTAATTAATAATTATGTACCAGTAACAGTGTGTGATAAACCAAGAGAGAAATTCTTTGCTTTAATAAAATGACACTGTATAGACAAAGGTGAAAAGTCATGGATCTCATACCTGTTCCGTCCCCTCTAATCTGTGCAGCTTCCACTGGTTCAAGAACTACCAAGACCTGTTGCAGGATAAAATAGAAAATGGGGATTGAATAATTACAGAGATTTTCCAAGGCTGAGATCTGTGGGTGTAATTAAAAATCCATTGGCATCCTACATGCGGTTAAACGTGAGTGGACAGAGGACTGGAGGACATTCCCATTTTTGCATAGAGAGAAATCCTTAGTTGTCAGGAGTGGATGGAGCAGATGACCTCAGAGGCTTTAGAGATCTCTAATTTTAATGGTTTCTAGAGCTGCTTAGAAATACAGAGACATATATTTAAAAGATTCATGAGCTTTGCACACCCAAGGAATGCTTTAGCTGCCGTGACATCCTGTAATAGTCTTGGCGCAGAGCAAGGCAGGAAAAGCAAACCATCCTCTTGGCCTGAATTTGCCATAAAAATCTCTGCTTTCTCCCCATTGATGAAAGATGTCATTTCTCCTGTAGTTCCCAGTGTGTGTCACTGGCAGAGTGGAGGGAGAAGGAAAGGGGGGGGGGGGGGGAATAATTAAAAAAAAAAAGAAAGAAAAGCTAAAATACTAAAAGTCATCACAACAAACTTGCCGCTGAGTGAAGTTGCTGTTTGGCTGAGCGTGGTGACTGCTGTGCTGTGACAGATCCTGTCAGGGAGGCACTGCCCCAGCTTGCAGGTGTAAGCATGACCTATCAAACTGAATGGGAGCTGACAGAAGGGATTTCTGCAACGTGAAACAGAGAGCTGACATGAAAACAGTGACGTGTGAGGGACCGAATCACCGCGAGCGCAACTGTCACAGATGATGTCCAGAGAAATGACAGGAGAATACTAACTTTACTTGATGTCAGTTTAGTTGTCCTTTGTGTTTGGAAGAGTAACTGCTAGGAAGGGAAAAATTTTTATATCACACAGGGAGGAAAAAAAAAACCAGCAAAAAAAATCCACGTGCACATCCATTTCAGCTCAACATCCACAACAGTTTTTATGTCTTCTTGCAACATTATAAGCATAGGCAATTTTATTTGTTGGATTTTATTGTCATGCCTTCTTCTGGCTAGAATGGTAGGTTTGTATAAACTATTTTTAGACAGAGATTTTATTTAGTCTACTAACAACACCAAGGAAGACCTGCTATGACTGCTGCTGTTGGTTAATTACTTCTCCAAGGACAAAGTCAGTTACCTTATCACAGCAAGGAGCAAATACTTTTAATATTTTCTGAGTATAAAAATTAAAACTGTGCCCCAAGATATCCAAAGTTTGTATCACATTGTATTACAGACTGTCTGCACTGGAAAACACTTTATATCTGTTACTCCTTCTGACATACTTTCCCGTAGCTCGTCAACTCTCTGGGTCAGGAGCAATCCCTTCCTTGCACTTTTTCAAGTGCAATAAAATCTCTAAAACAAGCATCTCCAGGATGTGTTTCATGGAAACAGTTTCACTGTAGAGTAGAAATGGCTTTACCACGTTGAGATTACAGTAAATACATAGAACCCTTGATGTTGTCATGGATTATTCAGCAGTGAACATGATCAGGAATGGTGATGCTGTACAGATGCTAAAGACACCATAGTTCAAGAGAGATGAGACTAACTGTGAGCTTATCACTGCCTCTGCCTGTGCCAGGTGGGATGACAGAATTGGCAGGAAGGCAGTCAGGTGTGAGGGTAGTCCTTGAGGCAGGAAACAAGGCTCCCATTTCTCCCATACTTCTGGTTTTTACCAGAAGACCAAACATGTTTCTCCAACCTCTAAAGTAAAGTGGACTCTGAAATCTTTTCTTCCACTGTGACCAGAGTGCCCTGAAGTAGACCCAGTCCCATATTCTTCTTTCCTTCTGAGCAAGCAGACATCCCTTAGGACAAATTACAGATGACAAGTGAAAATATAGACTGGACAGAGCCCTAAATGGTAAATGGCTTATTCTGCTGCCTTAGTGATTTGATGTGGTTTAAAAAAGAAACAGAAGAAGAGTCAAAAATTCCCCAAAATTCAAACAACTTGAATTAGGTCTGGTTCACATAAGAAAAGAGCAGAGGCTGTTAGAATTAATATTTTCGAATGAGGACAGAATTGGAATTTTGAGGCTAGGTTGGATGGAGCTCTGAGCAACCTGGCCTAGTTGAAAGTGTCCCTGCCCATGGCAGGGGGTTTGGAAGGAGATGACCTTTAAGGTCTCTTCCAACAAAATCATTCTCTAATTCTGTGATTCTGTGGATGGGGAATAGTAACCAGAAGTTGTTTTCTCTGACCCTGGGTAAGTCCCTTTTTCTTTCTCACCTGCTCTCCACTGGATATCAGCTGCTGGAGGCAGAGGTTCATTATCCTTGTGAGTCAGATTCCAAGTCTGGAGAAGTCTGTAGGAGTATTTCCATTGACATCTCAAGGCTCTGGACCAGCCCATCAGAAATTGTGCCATGGCTCGTTCAGCTGGGGCACAATTGCATTTGAAGCCTTCAAATGCTCCCACGTTGTAAGTAATAGTCAACATCTCATCAAATTAATTCAGCTGGTTATCAAATCAGATCTGATCAAAGCCTGGAATATTTGTTTATAAACACTGTCTCTTTATTTTCATTTGTTTTAATTGAGGGGGGAGAAAAAAGCCAAAATTTCAGAAATGTCTCAGAAGGTGGAATTATGGAAGCAATTCTTTTCAGAAAAAATAAAACAACCTTTTTAAAACTCCGTTTATATACAGCTTGAAAAGCCTTTTTTCAGATGAACAACATATTGAAGTAAAACAGACAAAATTATTAAATTTGAAACTATTGAAACAGTGTCAAATTATTCCTGATGTGTTGGATTTTTTTGAGTTAATGTGCATCAACAGAATATTAGAATTTAGTGAAACCTCCCTTTTCTGACAGAAAATGATTTTATCCAAAACCAACTGAATCTTTTCTAACACAAATGAATTCTAGTCATGGAACAATTCACATAAAATGGTACCTGTGATCAAAGGTCTGACAAATTGCTCAGAAATATTGAGATTATGTGATAGATTTTCCTTCTTTGGGAATCACATGCAGATATGGCACCAGCCACAACATGATAAAAGACTTGGAAGAAATGAGCTACCTGTAAACATTTCTCATTCATTATCTTGAGTTTCTGCTACTGTGTGACAAATCATTAGTCCTAGTGTAAGGCAAGCTTTAAAAATGTAATTACTTAATCATGCAGTTAGTTCCCCATCAATCCTACCAGCACTTGTTCTTAACTAGCTTTAAAGAACAGAATTAGGAGTAATTTGTAAGCAAAAGTAATTGAGGAAAGGCTGATATTGCCAAGGTGTTGACAGCACTGCACATGGTGTTGTTTCTTTTAATTCCCCAGCAAAGCAGTGGTCTGCAAACTTTGCTGAACAGCATTGGTGGCTGGTGGAGCCTTAATCATATCCCAGTGCCCAAAACTGAGGTCAAGAATGGGAGTTTTCCTCGTTTTGTGTCACCACGTTCACGGGTGGCAGAAAGGAGGCATGGGATGAAGAGAGGATGGGTCCATGAGACCTGGATATTAGGCTTGTAATTAATCCTGTTTGGTTTTCAGAGATCTTAACATCAGGGACAGCACTGACCCAGAAAAGGGAAAGCAAATGTTGAGAGCAAGAAGAATCAGAGCTTGTAGTCAGGGAATGTTATATTTCATAAAACTCCAGGGGATCTAAAGTAGGGTAAACTAGAAATGGGTGGTGAATGGGAACTTTATAATGTGTTCTGTTTCGCTGGAGAATGTAGATTCATCAAAGCTTGAACTGTCAGAAGGAAAAAAAAATATTTTTAACTCTTTTTTCACCTGTGAAAATTCTGAAAAAATATTTGAAATTATTCAAGGGTCCCATTTTGTCAAGTCCAAGGATGAAAAAGCCTACTGTCCTGATTTTAATCAACTTGTGAACCACAGTGTCTGCATGTATCAAAAGCAGTGTGGCCAGAAGGACCAAGGAAGCAATTGTCCCTCTGTGCTGGGCACTGTTGAGAACACACCTCGAGTTCTGTGTCCAGTTCTGGGCCCCTCACTTCAAGAAAGATACTGAGGTGCTCGAGCAAGTCCAGAGAAGGGCAACAGAGCTGGGGAAGGGTCTGGAGAGTCAGTCATATGAGGAGCAGCTGAGGGAGCTGGGGGGCTCAGCCTGGAGAAAAGGAGGCTCAGGGGGGACCTTCTCACTCTCTGCAACTCCCTGAGAGGATTGGGGGAGTCAGAGGGGGTGTCGGGCTCTGCTCCCAGGGAACAAGGGACAGGACAAGACGACATCTCCTCAAGCTGTGCCAGGGGAGGTTCAGGTTGGACATCAGGAAGAATTTCTTCATGGAAAAGGTGCTGAGTCTTTGGAAGGGGCTGCCCAGGGAGGAGGTGGAGTTCCCATCCCTGGAGGTGTTCAAGGAATGACTGGATGTGGCCCTCAGTGCTCTGGGCTGGGTGACAAGGTGGGGATCGGTCACAGGTTATACTCGATCTTGGAGGTCTTCTCCAACCTCAATGATTCCGTGATGTTCATTCTGTCTGTCTGTCTGTTTATCTATCTATCTATCTATCTATCTATCTATCTATCTATCTATCTATCTATCTATCTATCTATCATCTATCTATCAT
>JAWWLV010000121.1:111331834-111404340 GCA_035041135.1 Platyrinchus mystaceus | reverse complement strand
TCTATCTATCTATCTATCTATCTATCTATCTATCTATCTATCTATCTATCTATCTATCTATCTATCTGTCTATCTATTTGTCTATCCACCTACCTTTCCAGCATAATCCTGAAATAGTCAAAATGAAAATCAATACTTTAAAAACCATAAATTCAGTTAATTTTGGCACTCTTATTCTTGAAATAACAGTGGTGCTGAATGGAAATAAGTCTAACTGTTCTGAAAACAAGTCAATTAAAAAATATTTATGAAGTCAGATAGGGAAATTAAAAATGAGATTTATTTCTGGAGAAAAAAAACCCTCTATAGATAGCTTTGTTGCCAAGATTTTTTTCTTCTTGGAATGACTAAGTTTCCATGCAGGATGCTGCATATGGAGGTAGACTATTCAGGAAGATTCCTCTGCACCTGCCATGTATGGTGCCATGTATGGAGAGAAAGACTGAGGACAGCCAAGTCAAATGGCAAGAAACCAAGGAATTTTCCAGACGAAACTCGCCTGCTTTTTACCAAGCTGTTCATGAAAACTGATGTCAGGATGTGTCTCTTTTGAAAATTGGCTATTTCTTTTAGGGAAATTTGGTCCTAATTTGGGAGGAGAAGGTGTTGGATCAATTTTCACTGTTCTGCAACAGCCAGAAAGACAGGATGAAATCAGGAAAGAAAGAAGTTAAGAGTTTTCTGATACTGTGATCTATGCCCTTGCAAGGGCTTGCAGGGATACAATGGAAGAGAGGTTTTTTTTCAGAAAAGAGAATCCCTCTGGTCAGAGGTGAGGGGTGGAGAAGGGTATTCAAAGGGAATGTCATCTGAGGAAGAAAGTGGAAATGGCTTGTGAAGGTTAAAGTTCAGTGCAGAAGGTGTCCCTACTCCAGCTTAACTGAAACTAATTAAGTGTGATTGCAACACATTTCTTTTCAATAATTGTGCCTGTGGGTTTATTTAGGACGTAATGTGGAAGGGTCTCTGAAGGCAAAGTCCTTGTGACATCTGATCCGATCACAGCGTGTTTGTGTTTAGCCCTCTCTTGTCTTCACCAAGGGATGAGAAATTTAATAAGAACCATGTGCTCAGCTCATCTTAATAACTTCTAAATCACTCCAAACTCCTGCTATTTGCAAATCCTGCCTTTATACCGTACACTTGTCTTGGCTGGGAGTTGCAAATAGGGAGGGAACAGAAGAAAAGTTACTTGACAGGACAAGGCGAAATTGCTTCAAACTGTCGGAGGGTAGATTTGGATGAGATATTAGGAAGAAATTTTTCCCTGTGAGGGTGGTGAGGTCCTGGCACAGGTTGCCCAGAGAAGCTGTGGCTGCCCCATCTCTGGAAGTGTTCAAGACCAGGTTGGACACGGCTTGGAGCAACCTGGGATAGTGGAAGGTGCCCCTGCCCATGGGATTGGAACTATGAGGTCCTTTCCAACCCAAACCATTCCATGATTCTATGAAGCACTGCACACTCACAATCACAGCTGCAATGTGATGTTTTGCATAATGGCAGTTCAAAGTAATGGAGGAAATCATGCCAAGCAGTGCACTCAGGTAATTGAACTTCTCCTTTTCCTTAGAGATATTGTGTGGGTGGACCATGATTTTCATTTGTTGTTTTAGCCAGCAGGTATTTCAGCAACAGAAACAACAATATTTGCCTGTAGGGTTTTTGCACATAAGATCAGGGTGTGAATAGTTTTTTCTTATGATTAACTGAATGAGGACAAGCTTATATTGCTTTTTTTTAAAACAAAAGCAAAATCTCTCCGTTGGTGCCATGTTACTCAGCACTGATCTGGGAGCTGTATAATCCTGTTACTGAAGCCCTGGCTGAAAAGTGAAAAAATGCCACCAACTTGTTAAATGTGTATTAAGTGATGCTCCAAATGCTGCTACGAAAACCCTTTAGCCTCTTCAACTTCTTCAGGAACAACTTGTGAAGAAGTTGAATATTGGCCAGTTTCCCAACCTACTTAAAAGACCTCTTTGAGGAAAATAAGAGTGTGACAGATAATAACTGCTGTGATAAAATTGTCACAGAATCACAGAATGGTTTGGATTTTAAAATGCCTCTGGAGGTCATCCAGTCCTACCTCCCTGCTAAAGCAGGTTCACGTGGAGCAGGTTGCACAGGGCTATGTCCAGGTGGGAATGTCTCCAGAGAAGGAGACTCCATAACCTCTCTGGGCAGCTTGTTCTAGTGCTCTGTCACACTCACAGTAAAGAAGTTTTTCCTCATATTCAGATGGAGCTTCCTGTGTTTCAGTTTTTGTCTGTTACCCCTTGTGCTTTCGCTGGGAATCACTGAAAAGATCCTGGCCTTTAATGCTTGGTCCATCTGACTCAGAATAGGATTAAAAATGGTGGAATTAATCTCCTTTTCATGCTAGACAGCTAAATATTGGATGCCTAGATCTAGTGTTTTCAGGTTTGACATTTTTAGTGCCTATAGATAAAAACTAGGACTTTCTGAGAGCTCTTTACCTGTCTCAGAGACCGATGTTAGGAAGGGACAAGGCCCTACATCCAAGGTTCTCTTTTCTCTGACTGAAAGCACCCTTGAGTGCCTAGCTGAGACTCAGCACACCTGGACACCTAAATGGGATGAGAAGAAAGAGATTTGAGAGCTTTAAACCGTCTCTTACTCAAAAGATTTAGCCTTCAGTGGAACAGGTCTGTCCCAATTTTGCAGTGACATGTATTTGTAAAATCAAACCAATTTTGCAAATACCCTTTCTACTGGTTCATTGTGCATCATTAACATTTTGTACTCTGCAACATATGAGGCATCTGAGGAAAGATGAGCCAACTTCACACATCCTAAACCTTGGAAAAAGATAAAGTGAACTAGCTAGCCCCACAGAAACCATTTGCTCCTCATGAGGTCTCACCCCAGAATCTGTATCTTCTAACCCCTCTCTGTTAGGATGGGCCTTGTTTAACAACTGCATAATGTGATGCTACTGTGTATTTAATAAAAGTACTGAAACTGCTTCATGGTGCCACAGATTCACTTGCTGAACATGTCATGAGGCAAAATTTTATAGGCATTGTAAAATCTTTTTACCACACACAGCTGCATTACCCAAAATTACTCAAATCTGCAGGGCATCTGAAACACAAACTACAGCAATAATAGGCTTTGCTGCTTAAAAAGTGATTATGACTAATGCACAAAAACAATTATCACCAAGCTTAATTGCAAAGAATTAAGCACAGAATATATATGTATATAAGTATGCACACACATATATATATGTACATATATATCACATTACATATCTAGTTTCTTACTAGTAAAGAGTATCTAACAAAAATAAAGATGAGGAGAATATGGGTAATTCTGGAGGGGGAAAAAAATCAAAAATATAAAACAAAAAATTACTCAAAAAAAAAAAAAAAAAAAAAAAAAAAAAAAAAAAAAAAAGAGAGAGAGAGAGAGAAAGAGCTTATTGAACAGAAGACATGGAAGTCAGCCAGAAAGCACAGACAGTGATCTTAGTGTTAAGGGTGAAGAGGGCTTTATTGAGAATTATTATAATTGAGTTGGGTTAGAGCAAAATGTCCATTGACAATACAATCATTTTGGAAGTGACCTGCAATGGATCCTCAGGTGAAGACTGCAAAACAGAAAAAAGCTTAAATTCTATTTATTTCTTACATATGTTTCCCCCTTCCAGGGACATAAGTCTTAAAAGGCTTTAAAAGCCAGAGGTACAATCTGTGTCTTTATTTATTCCCTCCCCTGGAAGTGTTCAAGTCCAGGTTGGCAGGGCCTTGGAACAACCTGGTCTGGTGAAAGGTGTTCCTGTCCATGGCAGGGAGATTGGAACTACATAATCTTTAAGGTCCTTTCCAGCCCAAACTATTCTATGGTTCTGTAATTCATAAACTCTAAATTAACTTGTCTTTCATCAGCTTTTTTAGCTGCTTTTTGAAAACATTAATATTTTTGGCCTCTATGGCCGTATTTTCATGAATTTCCATACAGAATTATCTGCCTTGTATACTGATACTCTTCCATGCTATCAAGATTGTCTGGTTGCATGGTCTGGAGAAAGCCAGTATTCCTACTATGCTGTCTAAATCCAGGACAGCATGTGACATTCCACACCTGCCTCCTACCCACCAGACCGAGCCAACGCAGTGTCTGTATAAAGTCTTCTTATAAACCAGCAGAACAGGTACCAACTATTTCATTATAATCATCTTATTGTTATTTATTCTTCAGCTTCTAGCTGTGGTGGTCCTTAAAGGAGGAGGGAGTTGTGATTAAAGCAGAAATAATTAGGAAAAATGAGCTAAACCCTCAACTGTTGCCGGCTTCATTGACTTCAAGAAAATTAGGTCAACTGATGTCAATTGGGGGCCCCACCAGTTGAGTTTGCTCTTCCTTCTGCTTCAGGCTTTTGCTGTGACCTTCAGTAATTACACCATACGGCAGGCACATGAGTGGAGTGACTAAGTTGTTTAAAAGGAGGTGGATAAAAACACCAGAAAAAATATAATTATTATTAGTAGTACGAATTGCAGTAAGGCCCATAGCCTGGAAAAGGCAATATTTGCAGTGTACAATCAAACATGGATAGAATGGTGGCTGGGAACACTGTGCTGTGCTGGCAGGGCTCTGTGAACCAGTCCTCTCACCCCTGGCTGTGGATCGCTCTGTTAACAACTGTGTCAAGGCTTCCTTGATTGTGCTGCTACAGATGAGCCGTTTGATGCAGCTTTAGGTTCTCAGGCTGTCTTTGAATTAGCAAACCTGTAAAAGCAGATCAGTGGCACATTGTATCTCCTCCCATTAAATTGTTAGAATAGCCACTGGATTATGTTTGTACAGAAAAACTCACAGGAAAGATTTGGGCAGCAGCATCGGAGCAGCCCCCAACAGCAGTTTGGCTCTGAGGGTGATAGAGACCTGCTGGATGGAAAAAACACTGCTGTGCCAAGTTCTCTGACTCCCAGAATTGTCTCTGGCTCTGTTTAAATATGCGGCCTGTGAGGCTGAAGAAAGTCCAATGTATCTCTGTTGTACCTATTTACCCTCTACTCAGACATCTCTTGTTGGAAACTGAGTTTCTTGAATTCATGATGGACACAAAAAGCACGTATTGACATGAAGATCAGCAAAGCACAGGCTTTCTGCTGGGATGCTCTACAAGCATTGTTTTGGATGGATTTATTATTTCCTAAATAATTAGAGTGTCGAAAATTTGGGGCCCATAATGATGCTGCAATATTTATATTTTATTAAAGATTAACTTAATTTAGTCTACAATTTAGGCATGTGGCAATAACTCAACAGCTGCCACAGGGAAAGGCAGACTGCTTCAGAAGAAAGTTTACCCCACATCTCTTAGATGTTTCTCTCCAGATGGGACAAATTTCCTTCTGGACATGCACATCCTCCTCTATCAACCATTAAGGGAGCCCAGATGACTTGCTAGGAATGCATGCCTGGTGTTTTAATGATAAAATTAAGGAATTACTCACACTCACAGACTTGGAGTTTGCTAAAGGAGGATAGAACTTCCAAAGCCCAACAAAAGTTAAAGGGAATTAGATGTTTAAAGCCAAATTTAGGGTAGATCAGGGCTGGTTCTCCAAGAAAAAATAATAAAGTTGTGGTTTGGCTTTTTTTTCCATCAGAAGTGCAAAACAGAGCAGCCTTTGAGTAAAATATAATATTTTTTGGCTGCCATTTTCTCCAACTTTGAATTTCTAAAAGACATCATATTTGTAACAAGGAAGTGCCAATTTATCAGCAGTAAAAACCACAGAATTAATTTATAAACCATGAACCATGGAAGTCAATGGGAATTAGGTGTCTGAAGCCAATTTTGGATAGATCTGGGCTGGTAAAATTGCACAGGTGCAATAAGCTCTGCCTTACAGGGGAATTCTCAGTCTTGCTTTTCCTGCCTGGCTCTGGGAAATACTTAAGGAATAAACCTTGATGCACTTCAGGCAGGACCCCACATGAAAAACTACCTAAATTTACTAGTAAAGCAGAACAAGAACCATTTACCTTGTTTTATAGTCAGTGTACCAGTTTTTGGAAGCATCAGGGGACAGCACTGTTTGAACAGGAATTGCTCTTAAAAATAACCACAGTGGAAAGAATTAACCAGATACACAAATTATTTTTATTCTTTAATTTCTGCCATATCACTTCTATAATAACTTGCCTGGATTACAATGTTACTTCTGTGAAGTCCATCACAGGACAGGTGGAGAGCTTAAAGTTTTCAGATATAAACCAGGACTCCACATAACTAAGTGCTAAACAGGCATTGAAGAGAGAAATAGTCTCTACTCTTACATGACATTTTTGTTAACTAGAATTACATCTTGAACTTTTGAAAGATATTTTAAACACTGACATTCAGCTGTCTGAAAACCAGAGGAAAATTTATTTAAAACTTTTGAAATTTTTATTATTTTCATAGAATTTGAAACATATTTGTACAAGCTTTTTCAACTTCATGGTCATGTTATATTTGAAAAATTAATTCTGCGGTTTTACTGGTGACAGACTGGGGCTTTCTTGTTGTAGATCGTGTGTCTTTTAAAGATTCAAAATTTGAGAAAATGTCAACAGAAAAATCGGATATTTTACTGAAAGGCTGCTGTGTTTTGCATTTTTGATGTGAAAAAAAAAATCAAGGAAAAAAATTATTAGCTCTCTAGGAGAACATCTGTTTGTGATTGACTTAAATCATTAGTCTGGTGGGGGTTTTTTGGTGTTTTTTTTTCTCTTGAGACCCAATCTTCAAGCTTGTTTCTATCCTTCCTAATAAAAATCTCTGATTTTCCTCTATCAGTTCCGAAGAGACCAAAGTGCTCCATTTTCACAAGAGGGAGAAAATAGCAGTGATTAAGTTGAGCTCCACAACTCTGAATAGAAAACAGAGATTTTTTTTTTTTATTTTTTTTTTTTTATGAAAAGCAGCCACAGCTGCACATAACAACATGCATTAGTGCATCTTGCAGGGAAATGAAATCGAACAGCAAGACACGATCATAAGCCTATCTTGGAGTGTAGTCAATTTGTCCAGTAAATATTGTGGCATTAACAGTTTTATTTGTTGATCATTTCTGATGTTAATGGTAATGGGCCCCTTTGGTATTGGGATATTTATGTCTGACAGCGTGGTGCAATTTACATTAATAAGACTCATTAATTTCAGATGGTTTCTACTATGGAGGAAGGAAATATTAGAAGTGTTTTGTGGTTTTTTTTCTCAACATTAGTCTCTCTCTCCACACAGCACAGAGCCACTAAGCTACATGGCTGTACAAAAATGAATCAATGAATGCTCCCTTGTTGTGGCTGTTAATGATTTCCTTGCCTGCCAAAGATGAGGGTGGATAGCTGCCTCTTGGAGGAATTATCTAGCTTCCACATTTTACTTAGACTTTTCATTTTTTTCCTTATTTTTTTTCCTTTTTGTTGTTTGTTTTTGTTCATTTGTTTGGTTGTGGTTTTTTTTTAATCTTGGTTTATTTATTGGTTTTTTTGGTCTCTGTAAAACTCAATCTCAAACAAAACAAGAAACATTTCTATTTCCTTCTCCCATTTCCTACATCCTCTTCGCTTCCATGATGATGACAATCCTGGCCATCAGTTAAAAATCTGCATGCTAAAATTAATTACAAGTTTGTGAGAGGATTTATACAAGAAATGGCAATTCCTTCCTTGAAAATGGTACGAATGACTCAGTTCTTTCTTGTGTTCAATTTTTATAACAGGAAATAGAAAGCTAATTACTGGTTATTAAGGGCTTTCTAAATCTCCCTCTCTTTTATTAGTTGGACAATGAACAGTTACTTCATATGAGATGGGAAAAGTCAGAGCAAATAATTTATTGGGACTGATTTCCATAATGGGTTTTCAGGCACAGACTCACAGCACTGGCAGCTGACATGACTGCCACTGTCCTGCCTTAGCTTCAAAACCTTTTCCATTCTTCCTGAAAATGGAAAATTCAGTATTTTAGCTCTTTAAAACTGAGACAAAAGTGCACTGACTCACAATATCTAATTCCACAATGTAAGATTCTGGTTTCATTTGGGTTGATTTTTTTTACAACATCTTCTCTTATTTTATTTTGCAGTCTCTGGACTAAATAAATTTGAAAATGCCCTTTTTCAAGAAACCCAGAAAACATGAGACTTTCTTAAGGAAACTAATCTAAGCAATTAATTGTATAGGTAAAACTGAGGAGCAGGGTTTGGGAATTAAAATGTGAGATTTTATTACTGAAAAAAAAGGAAACACTTGGGGTTTAATTCAGATCCCACTGAAGAAAGAGTTGGGATTGTTCAGCCTGGAGAAGTGAAGGCTTTAGGGAGACCTCAGAACACTTTCCAGTGCTTAAAGGGGCTCCAAGAGAGCTGGAGAGGGACTTTGGGCAAGGGCCTGGAGTGACAGGACAAGGGGGAACAGCTTCAAACTGACAGAGGAAATGGTTAGGTTAGAGTTCAGAACACAAACCCTGTGAGGGTGATGAGGCCCTGGCACAGGTTGCCCAGAGAGGTTGTGGATGCTCATCCCTGGAAATGTTCAAGCCAGGATCATAGAATTGTTTGTGTTGGAAGGGACCTTAAAGATCACCTTGTTCTGTCCCCCCACCATCGGCAGGGACACCTTCCACTATCCCAGGTTGCTCCAAGCCCTGTCCAGCCTGACCTTGGACATTTCCAGGGATGGGGCAACCACAGCTTTTCTGGGCAACCTGTGCCAGGACCTCATCACCCTCATATACTTCATCTACCTTCATATTCTCTCCAAGTGTTTCTAACCATCTTCTTTTTCTATCAGTTCCTCATTTGATTGAATAAAGAGATTGAATAAAGAGATGAGGTTTGATGAGCACAAATAGCCGTGCTCAGAATTCCCCCTTTTTCATTACTTGTTGACAGTTTCATTATTCCTGTTGAAACGAACCGGAAGCATAAATTCACCCTCTTCCCTTTTTCCTGACCACAGACAGATGCTCAACAGCAGTGGGAAAAGTAACTGTCTCCTCAGTTCCCTGAAGGAAAGCAAAATTGTGACCCCTGGAGCTCAGTGAGAACGCAGGGGCAAGCTGAGAAATGTATATTTCTCATGATGATCATGATTAAAACTTCCTCTTCGTGTGTTCACGTCCTTTATTTCCATCAAAGACCGGAGTGGTTCTATCTGTAAGGCAAACTCCCCCTTGGTGGGTGCTTTCTAAAGCTGCCAACAAAAATTGCAATAAAACAATGAAGGGAGATATAAAATAGAAATAACAATGCCATGGAACAAGTTTACTATGCTGAATTAATGTCCTTATGGCACTGTTATATTAACTTTCCAATTCATATTTGCATGGTGACTGCAGAGAAATCCAGATAAGGTTTATTTTCACCCAGTGTCCTGCCTGCTTCACAGCCATACAGTTGTCTTGTGTATGAGCAGCTTGTGGGGGTCGCATACTAATTCCCCAAGACACAACTTTACTAATTCACTCAGCAATATCAGGTTAGTCCTATGCAGACTGGGGGATGAACAGGTCAAGAGCTGCCCTACCAAGGAGGACTTGGGAGTGCTGGTGGGTGAGAGGCTGGAAATGGCCTGGCCAGGTACTCTGGGAGTCCAGAAACCCCCTGTGTCCTGGGCTCATCCCACAGCATGGGCAGCAGGGGAGGGGGGGATTCTGCCCCTCTGCCCCCTCAGGTGAGACCCCACCTTCAGAGCTGCCTCCAGCCCTGGGGTTCCCAGCACAGGCAGGACATGGACCTGTTGGAGTGAGTCCAGAGGAGGCCACTAAGATGGTTAGAGGGATGGATCTGCTCTGTTGTGAGGACAGGCAGACAGAATTGGGATTGTTCAGACTGGAAAAGAGAAGGCTCCAGGGTAATATAATTGCAGCCTTCCAGTAGCTGAAGGGAGCCTACAAGAGAGATGGAAAGAGACTATTTATAAGGGTCTGGAGTGACAAGACAAGGGGTAATGGCTTCAAAGTGATAGAGAGTAGGGTTAGATTAGATACTGGAAGAAATTTTTCCTGTGAGGGTGGTGACACTGACTCTCACCTGGCTGCAACCTCTTTTCAGGGAGTTGTAAAGAGCAATGAGATCCCCCCCGAGCCTTCCTCTACTCCAGGCTAAACAGCCCCATCTCCCTCAGCTGCTCCTCGTCACACTCGTGTTCCAGCCCCCAGGTGCCGGTGTTCACCCAGCACTCTTCCCAAGATTTCCATGTGCATTTTGGCCTAACAAGGGCCGAGAATCATTTCCAATAAAAAAATTTGGATTCATCATCTCTGCTTTGATGAATATCAATGACATGGACTGCTCATTCATATACACCAGCCAAGCTGGATTCAGAGCTATCTTAACTGTTGATGCCACTGTTACTGGTATTTCATGCAAAAGCCAAGGGAGCTGTATCCTAAAGGTCATTTGAATAAAGGAGCTTTGACATTTTTGGTTCTAGAAAATTTTATCCAAATCTGAAAAAATACATTATTGCATTTCACACACAACACAAATTGTCCGATTTGATCTGGAGTTTAATACACTTCACAACCTACTCTGGTGAATTGTGCCTTCTTTGATGTCTCCTTGATCATTTCTCCAAGTCATTTTAACCCTTAACACAAATCTTAAACAATGTTGGTTTTGTCTCCTTGGCCAAAGTCTCGATTCCTCCTTTAACATGTAGTTCCTACTCATTCTCCCTTTTCCCCTCAGTTATCCACCATCAGACCATATGTAGTTGAGGTAACAGAATCTTTTTCCATTACAGCACATTTCAACCTGTAGTTTGTAGTGTGCAAATATAGTTTACTGTGATTTAAGTCCAATCCACACATTTTCTGCCCTTCCAGGCTTCTGGATAATTTCTATGTCTACTTTATAAATTTCACTAGTATAAAATTCTGCTATTATTTCTTTTTTACATCCAGCCATTTGGTTTGTTTTTGAGGGGTGGTGGGTTTTAAATTCTTTTTTCCTTTTTTCCTTTTCTTTTTTTTTTTTTATCTTTTGAAATGTTTCTACTAAAAGATCATACTATTTCAAAGAACTAACTAAAAGAATCATCAAGACATACTTAGTCCTGCTTGAGGAATCACTTAAAACAAGATCAGGGATGTTGTTCATGTGAAACCCTCCCAGATTTGGCCAAACTAGGAGTTTTTGGGAACTGCTCAGTAATAAGATGGTGCAATTATCCAGTGGTTTAGTCTGAGCTCAGCATGACTCAGCCCCTCACGTCTCCTAGAACACTGTAGATCATTGTCTACTTTTCCAAGCTCCTTGGTCTCAGAGCTGAACAACTTGAGCCTGGAAGTCTGTAAAGTCCATGGAGACAAGGGAAAACCTCATGAGCAGCTTAGCAGGGGGCTTTTGATGTGGTAGTAGAGAAAAACAGCCAACTCTTGCTGTTAACTGCCTCTGTCAATGGGAGCTGGGATTTGAATCCTGTGGATAGGTTTGTGCTGGCAGAGTGCAGATCAGAGGAAGGAGAAAGAAACTGCAATATCCATTAAAAATTATATGGTGGAGAAATATGAGTCCAGTTGTGTTGCTGCCTTAGGTGATTACCTGGCCTGAGAAACACCTCAGGTTGTTTCTTACGGAAACCAACCTGCAACATGCTGTTGGAGTGAGTCCAGAGGAGGCCACAAAGATGATCAAAGGGCTGGAGCACCTCTGCTATGGAGTCAAGGCTGGGAGAGCTGAGGGTGTTCAGCCTGGAGAAGTGAAGGGTCTGGGGAGACCTTCCAGTGCCTAAAGGGGCTTCAAGAGACCTGGAGATGGTCTTGGACAACAGCATGGACAGATAAGTCAAGGGGGAAAGGCTTTAAACTGAAAGATAAGAGATTTACATTAGATGTAAGAGAGAAATTCTTCCCTGTGAGGGTGCTGAGGCCCTGGCACAGGTTGACCAGAGAAGCTGTGGTTGCCTCATCCCTGGAAGTGTTCAAGGCCAGGTTGGATGTGGCTTGGAGCAACCTGGTCTAGTGGACAGTGTCCTTGCCAACGGCAGGGTGTTGGAACAAGATGGTCTTTAAGGTCCTTTCCAAGCCAAAGCCAAACATTCTGGGATTCTATAATTCTGTGCTATCAGATCATAAACAACTCCATCTTAAGATATAGCCATATGTTAACAACCTGCATCCTGGAACTATTGAAATTAAGGATTTTCATATTTAGTATTCTTTAAAGATTTTTTTTCTCTGGTTTATTTTTTTATCCATATTTAGTATCTGCTTCCCTCAGATACTGATGAACCCAGCAACTACTGCTCATGGTTCTGAGTCTGTCCATGTCCAATTTCAAAGAGTCACTTGACTACTGGGCTTCTCATAGTGCCCTAAAAGCTGCAGCCTGTTTTCTCCAAGAAAACTGAGGAAAAGGAAACAAACTAGTTGTAACCACTCCCAATGCCCATTACCAAGACTATGTTATGTATATGTCTTTACCCATCCAAGCAGTAACACAGACAGCTGCTTACAGAAGTCACCTTCTGAAAGGTGATTTCATCCTTGAAGAGAGCACCAGGATATTTTTGTGGCATGAGACAGCTGCATTTGCAGTTGTTCCTCCATATCTGAACATACTCCCTAAGTGAATTTGCTGTTGGTTCTCTGGTGAAAACACGGTTCCCATTCTCAACGGTGACACAGCTTGAAATAAATCTACATCACTTAAAAAAAAAAAAAAAAAAGAAAAAAAAAGAGAGAAAAGCCACGGTTAAGAGTAAATTAAAGCAGATACGTGGGCTTTGATCAAGTTACGAGCAGGCAGAAGTGTTAATATACTGGAGCGTTTTCACAGCGGAAATGAATTACACCATCGGCCCTGCAACTGTAAAGTCGAGCGGAAATTGTAACAAAAAAAAAAGCAACGACTGAGTCTAAACTGTGAAGGATGTTGGCAAATGTCCAGGAAAAGGTATGGCTGGTGCCAAGCTTGCATAAAAGAATGGTTTAACAGCCACTCCAATTGCTATAACTGCCTCTTTTTTTTTTCTTTTTTTTTTTTTTCCTTTTTTTTTTTCCTTTCTTTTAGCTGTTTTTCCTATTGTAACTAATCTCATTAAATAAGGCCCATTGTCTCTCCCCCTCAGACAACAGGCTCATTCACAGGAGCTGTGCCAGGCATTGAGATCCTTCAGCGGGGTTTGAAAGGGACAACAGCACATCATAAAAACATAGAACAGATTGAGTGTGTTCCACCCTGAAAGGCAGGAAAAAGCCTTCACAGCATGTCTGAAATCCAGCACCATTTGAAGACATCTATTGGAAAAGCTTGTGTGAAATCCTATCAATGCCTAAGATTATTGGAAGGTGGGAGAGGGAAGTATTTTGGGCATGTCTGATGATTCCATAAACCTATGGTAGCGTGACAAAAGAGAGGATCAGCCACCAGGATTAGTGTGTGGGTGATGGAAGGAAGGCAAAATTTAATGCAGAGAAAGGTCAAGTTTAAGGATCTGATACAACTCCCTCAATGGAATTGGGAAGTTTTACATTGAATTATTAAAGAATTATAGCAACTCTAGTTATAAAATGCCTCATCACTTTTCCACTCCTTCCCTTTTTTTTTGCAAGAACACTTGGTTAAATTAAAGGTGGTCATCAAAATGCTTCTCAGGAAATAAAAGAATCACCCCAAACTTAGTGATAACAATAATACAGAGATGGGTAAATGAACATCTTAATAGTTATTACTATGAGTAACCAGCATAGTTATTTATAGTAACTATACTAACATTCTGAGACAAATCTAAGTATTTGGAAATGATGATCTTAAGCATCTTTTCCAGTTTAAATGATTCTATGATTTCACAAGCTCAAGTGAGAAACTTTTGCTGTCAAGGCCTTGAAGTCTAAATAGAAGAGAACAGTAGAGTGAGTGAAGGCAAAGAAGGGAATAGAGAAAAGTACCACACTCAGATTAGTTCTGATCTGACTCCCATGGGAGCCTGTGCATACAGGACATCACATCAAATTGTGTCATGCTGGAGAATATTCAGGTTCTACCAAAAGCATCTCACTGTTGGCATTATACCCTGTTGAGGTAATGTTTCCTCCTCTTTGGATGAAATAAACAGCTTGGCCAGAATCATAGAATCATTAAGGTTAGAAAAGACTTGTAAGATCACTGAACTCGGCATGAACTTGATTCTGTACAGTAGGAATGCAGCTCATCTGTCCCAGGACCCAAAGAAACTCTCTGCCTACCAGGGAAGTGTTTCTAGGTCACCTTGCTTTGTGCCTGGGAACTTTCTCCATGTCTGGGGCTTAAATATGGTCTTCTTGTCATTGATAATGGGAATAGTAAGAACAATTTACGTCTGTAGCCTTAAAAGTCACTTTTTTACAAAAACACAAAAAAATTAAAAAAAAAATCTGATCTTCAGATACCAGATGAGGACACTGAGGTATAATTTGCACGTAGGCAACAGCAAAAGCAACAACAGTCCTTTTGTTGGTCTTCTGTTCATTTGTGGGCAGCACAAAGCAGATTTCACCCATTTGCTTTTTTGTTTACATTCCTCTGTCTTTCTCACTATTTTGTCCTTCTCTTCTTGATCTTCTCTTTTCCACTTATTTCACATATCCCCTGCCAAGTACTCATGCTCCTATGCCAAGTGTGTCCACACATGTCACCAGGCTCAGGTGACAGGTAGTCACAGTTAAACAAGCCCTTGGTTGTTTCATAGAATTGTAGAATCATTAAGGTTGGAAAAACCCTCTAAGATCACTGAGTCCAACTCTTAACCCCAGCCTTGCCAAGCCCACCACTAAACTGTGTTGCTCAGTGCCACATCTGCACATCTTTTAAATACCTCCAGGAGTGGTGACTCCATCACTGACCTGGGCAACCTATTTCAATTCTCGACCACTCTTTCAGTGAGAAGATTTTTCCTAATATTCAATCTAAACCTCCACTGGTGAACCTTGAGGCTGATCTATCTCATTCTGTCACTTGTTACCTGGGAGAAAAGACCAACCTCCAGCTTACTACAACACTATCTTTCAGGTAGTTTAAACATTCAGTTCAAACTCTCTGCACCTGTAGGATCTTATAGGGAAACTAATAGACTACAGGTTCTAGGTAAAGGGAAAAATAGAAAAGAATTTGACTTAAAATTTCTTTTTCTGACTGAGCATGGCCAATACCATTCAGTCTTACTACAGCAAGCCAAGATCTTTTGGAGTTTTGACCATCACTGAGCACATGCTTGGGTTGCCCTGAGGAAAATTTCTCTGGCTAGGAAAATAACCAGCATATGGATGGAAAAACGAATGGATGGGCAGGTAATCCTCATGTACAAATGGTATTCTCAGTGCAATGATGGCCACAATGTGAACTTCCAGGTGAGTTTCCATTCAGTGGTGCTACTGAGGACAGTGAGATCCATGTGAACTAATTAACTTGTATCCTGGAGAAGGAAGTTGTCACTAAGGAAATGCAGCACAAAGCAAAACTGAAACACCAGAGACTCTGGCCTGCAGCAACAGGAATAAACCCCAAATATTAAGTGGATTAAAAATAACTGTCATGTTGCATCACAGAAGCCCTGGCACTTCTCTCCACAGTGGTTTTCATTAGCGGTTGCAGTTAAGAACAGCAAGAATCTGTTCTTTTCATTTCCATTAAAATCTTAAGAAACAGAGGCATTGTGGGCAAATCAAACTCAACTGTAACATGAAGAAAATCCCTCAGCCATAGCCAATTTGGATCTCATTTTACACAGAGCTAATCTAGACTTAAACCTGCTGCATTAGACTGGATTTTCAGTCAAGTCATCAGGAGCTGACTCGTATCCTTTTTATCAGGTATAAGAAGACTGTGAATGCTCATCCACAGTCTTGTGAGCAACCAATATACAGTGCTGGAGTCAAGAGAGCTATTTATATTTAATTATTTATATATATATATATATATATATATAACTAGTTATAATTTATAACTGGTGATCTGCATCCCTAGTAGTTTTAGTGCTTTACATAAAAATTTAGTATCTGGACTGTTGCTGGGTGATACAGCTGGTTTGGTGGTTCAGTGACAGAGGTGCTTCCACTAACAGTAGTTTAAGCTCTTTGCAGAGACAGGAAAAATATTACTGATTACTTTTAATATTTGGAATCTTCAATAAAACTTTTATTTTTTATTAAAGTACTTTTCATGCTTTAAATTTCTTGCCTCTGATATTACATGTATGGTGTATTAGGAAGTAGGAGTCCACTAAAGAATTATTTGATAACATCATAGATCTATTCTGTGTATTTGTGTACAGGGACAAATTTTGCATTTTATCATTAAAATGTCGTGGTTGTGAAAAGGTGTGGCCTTACCACCTTTTCTGAAAACTCCTTACAGAAGTTCTGAGATCTTCTTACCAGAAACCACATTTGAATTGCAAGGTAGATAATTTCCATGCACTGACATTCTTTCAAGCATTTACTGTGCTCTACCTTCATTTATAGAGAGTTTTTTGGGTTTTCTTAAAGAAAATAGGATAATGAGAGGTAAAGCTTTGTAGGATGCAAAGTCTTTGGGGAAGTTATGGTTATTTTGCTGTTTTTACACATAGAAAGGAACAAAACGGAGCCCTTCTTGATTAAGTCAGTACAGCACTAGGAATAATATGCACAATAAACAGCAGTAATTCACCTCAGGGCTCATTATTAGCACAAGTTCTTATTTAGGCTCACACAGCCAGAAGAATCCACTCTGCTCACCACTCTTCATCCACCACAACTGTTGGGCAACACCACCTGGAGTGTGGTCCACTGGTCTGTGATGTAAGGTCAGGCTGCTCCAGAATCTCATCCCACCAAATGTGAGAAACTTTCGTAGAATCATGGGGTGGTTTGGGTTGGAAGAGAGCTTAAAGACCATCTAGTTTCAAACGCCTTCCCATGGGCAGGGACACTGTCCACTAGACCAGGTTGCTCCAGGCTCCATCCAACCTGGCCTTGAACACTTCCAGGGATGGGGCAGCCACAGCTTCTCTGGGCAACCTGTGTCAGGACCTCACTGTCCACACAAGGAAGAATTTATTCCTAATATCCAATCTGAATCTACTCTCTTTCAGTTTAAAGCCATTCCCCCTCGTCCTATCCCTGCTTGCCCTTGTAAAAAGTCCATCTCCCGCCTTCCTGCAGGCTCCCTTTGGGTACTGGAAGGTGCTATAAAGTCTCCTGAAACCTTCTCTTGCCTTATACATCACCAGAGTAAACAGTATGGTTTGGGCAACAGTCTGATTATTTCACTTGGGAAGTTCTTATCCCTCCCCATTGTTATTTACAGGCAACTTTTCTATTCCTTAGATACAGTGCAAATATCCCTCATTTTCCTGGTGTAAGTATGCCATGAATTTCTGACCTTGTCAGTTCTACCCACATATGAATAGAATATGATGGTATTTGGGACAGGAAGAGTGGGATGAACTTCAGCTAACTCCATCAGCTGCAGAAATAGACTTTTAAATCTCAGCTATTTACCACAGTCTCCTTTTAACTTTTTTCAAGCATCAGCTCTGCACTGAGGATGTTGGTTTAATTTTAATCATTTACAGGTGCTTTGTGCCCCATTCCTGTCAGTGGCAACTGAGGCAGATTTTGGAGAGCAGTTCAGCTGGTCAAATGTATATTTTTCTTTCAGGATTCGTTGTGTCACTTTTCACATCCTATTGACTGAATTAACTCTCAGACTGAAATTGAAATCAAAAATACTCACGTGGACACAAACGTCACGCATGTGTGGAGTTAGGAAAGCTTAGTCACAGATCAATGAATAGGTTGGATAGAGTTGTCTATACATGATATCATCATCCTACCCAGATTTAATTTAATTTAAATCAAATTTTTATTTTTTTATATACAATTTTTTAAATTAAATCTGCCACCAATTGGCTCCCAACTTTGACTGCAGTTCAAATAAATGGTTTCAAAGTGCAAATACATTTTCAGTTCTGAGCCTGACTTGCAGAATAAACCTCCAAACCCAGAAGAGAATCTGATCTCTTCCAACCATGTGAAGGAAAACACACTCTCTTTATAGAACTTCATGCTCTGTTCTGGCTCACTCTTATTATAAACTGTTGTTGATTATCTAATTCTTCTGGGCATATGAGCAATGCCAGAATGTCGGTTTTACATTAAAAGGATGCAGTTTAAAAAACAAAACAAAACCCTAAATACAGAAATAAAATATGTGTTTAATTAGGGCTTTAATCTTTCCTGAGCTCATTAAAAAAAAAAAAAAAAAAAGAAAAGTGGGGAATGGATGCCCAAAGGGTCTGATAATATTTTCCTAGAGTGAAAACTGCTCCTACAACATATATTAGTAAACATCCATTTGTGTTAGTAATTAACTTCAGTGCTTGGATATCCATTTATTTCTCCTGATTTCATGTTCCGGTCCAGATCCTTGTTAAATGAGCAACACCGTAACAGCCTGGCTGGAACTGTTTGGACAATTGTTTTTCAGTTAAAGCTGAGACAAAACTGGTCTCTATCTGCCCCACAGCTGGGCTTGCAGATCACTCCAGACCTCTGCTTTTGGGACAGATGAGCTGGACAGATAAAAATGCTATAAAAAATTCAGAGATTTTGAGGCTAGTGAACCCAAATTTCAGAATCTTAAATTTCTTCAGGAAATAAACATAGTTTTCGTTAGGCTGCAATTACATTAAAAAATATAAATAAGAACGGGGGAAAAAGACAAAAAGAACCATTTCAGGGAAAAGATGCTCGAAATACAGAGAAAAAAGGCTTTTCATATACAAATCTCTAACTACAAACTGATCAGCAGAGCACAAAAGCAAGAAGAAGCAAATGAAATTCCTTCCTCCATTAAAGAAGCTTCATCAGAAATATCTGATGAAACCAGAAATAAATAATCCCAGCAGATAAATCTGGAGGAAAGAAGAAAATATATTGAAGGAGTAAAGATCACTGGGAAATTTTCAAATATTGTCCTGAAAATCTCAGAGGTATTTTGCAGTTAGGAAACATTTGAAGTATGTAGAACAAAAATCATGCAACGTGGAATGCATCCAGGGGAGTTTGTAAGAGTTTTGTTGGCAGGTGGCAAAGGTGTCTGAAAGACAAGTGAGGAACAGAGTGAAAGAAATAAATATTACTCAGTGGTTCAGAGGAAACTGAAAATGTTTTACTGGTCCAGTGACTCAGGACAAAAATAAAATGTTGAAATTGTTCCTTAAATTATCAAATATGACCATACCTACACTTGTGCCTATATGCTCTGTCTACAGATTTGCAGTGTGCATATTAAATCCAAAATGCAGAATTGTGTGTGCTGCTTTTCTGTAATTAAAACCTTTTTTCTCAGTCTTTGTATAAAAGAAATCGTTCCTATAAATAACTTACAATGGGGAAAAGAATTTCCAAAATTGTGAAAATTTTAAATATCTCATTAATGAAAAAAAACATTATAGACATTAAAACATTTCCACTTACCCCCCCCCCACCCAAAAAAAAAAAAAAAAAAAAAAAAAGAAAAATAAGAGAGAATATTTTCAAACCATCTTCTCTGGTCAAATACTTTTGTTTCAATTAATTGTTTCAGTTTACATGAAGATTAAAACTGACATGAGGTAAGGGTGTTGCAGGAAGCTCTTATGAGCATGCAGCATCCTGGTCCTTTGTGTGTGAACTCTCAGCCTTTTTTTCTTGGTCACTGTTTTGGTGATTACCAGGCAGATCAGTCCCAAACCTTGGCAGAGAGCAAGCCAAAAATTCAAACCTATAGCAGGCTTTGGGAAAACAGCTCAGCCCATGCTCTGGCTCCAGTTAGCTGCTATAGACAGAGGAGGGTAATGCTAATTTTCTATGTGATATTGTCTGAGCCAATTAGGTTTTCAAGCCTTTGTGCCTGAAGTTAAGCATATAAATTATTTTTCAGGTATTTAAATAAAATTGGCTTGGTTTTCTGAGGATCTTCTCAGTCAATTTGCTTTAAACTTCATTAAAAGTTTAGGTGATCAGTGCAGCAGCATCTTCCATGTCTGGGTTAAACTGAGATTTTTCCTTTTTATATTTTAAATCCCAATTTGGATTAGGAACTCAGTTCTGAATTATGTCCTGAGCTTATTTTGAAACTTGCCAGGAGCAAAATTATTATAAACCATTCCAGACAGATATCTTGTTCAGGACAGGGACTTAATCCATATAGAAAAACAAGAATTATCTGGCATATTTTAAAATGGCAATTTCAGCATGTGTTTTCATTTGAAACCAAAAGTTTTTCACTTTTTTTTTTTTTTCTCAGGGCAAAATAAGAGGCACTTCCTTTCCTTAATGGTTCATGTGCCTATCTGGAAAGTGGGCACCAGATGCACAATTTTACTCTTATTCAAGTAAACCAGGATATCCCAGCTGACTTCAGTTATTGGTATTATTGTTGAAATATTGGTATAATTGGAATTGGTGTTATTACTGGGATATTGATATCATACTTTAATATGTTTTGACTGCTTAATTTGACCACAGAACTCATTGCCAGACTCGAGGAGTTGTCTCAAAATATGTAACATGACACGTGATACATTTCTGTGGGAAATTTGTCTTTTCCAAGCACAGTGTTTTATTCAGATTTTTAGGCTCTTGAAATTGGCATTTTATGACCTACTACTTTAACTGCTTGGGATCCTCCACATTCTTTGAAAGATCTGGCTTCAATGGGAATGGGTTCTGTTTGTCAGTTTGCCAAACAGACACAGGGAGATCAAGTTTATCCAACTGCTGCAAGGTTGTAATGTGATCCCATTTCTGTGGACATGCCACACATAGCAAAGGGGGAGCTCAGCGCCTTATTGGAGTCTCTAAGTGCTGTGATAAGTGATCAAAAAGACAACAGAAATTGACTGGACTATCAGAGCAACCACAGCTTTACCTGAGATTGAAACCTTATTGCTTCAGACACTGTATATAGATGCAGTAATATGTGGTCACTGCCCCCAAAATCATAGAATCAGAGATTCATTTTGGGTTGGAAGGAACCTTGAAGACCAACCCTCCTCTCGTTCCAACCTCCTTCCCATGGGCAGGGACACCTTCCAATATCCCAGGTTGTTCCAAGCCCTGTCCAACCTGGCCTTGAACACTTCCAGGGATGGGGCAGCCACAGATTTTTTGAACAACCTGTGCCAGGGCCTCACCACCCTCACAGAAAAGAATTTTTTTCCTACCATGAAAAGAACTTAATACTTGAACATATAACCCCCACAGTAGCTGGTTATTGGAACCACTTCCCAAGAATACAAGTAAATTCATCAAGTGCAATCTGAAAGTAAGAAATATCTGTGTCTTTCTGAAAGTTGTGCTTTAACTGGCCAAGAAGGGATAGGCTTCATGCAAGAACTCAAAGGTACAAGGTGTGTGACTCATCTTGCATCTTGTTGTAAGGTTATGCACATAACACCAAATTCCCTCATAGCCTATGGAGGGAATTCCTCTTTTCCTGACATCAGTGTCTCAGATCACTTCCAAATTCCATCATTTCCTTTTCCTAACATTTTCGTGAGCAGTGACAGAGGAAATGGATCCTCCCTCACAATCATCCTTATGGAGTCCATATACCTTTAAGACCATGGATCTGCTTGGTCCCTGACGGCAGTACTGTTAATTTTGGTGGGATCTGTGTAGCAGCAAGGATCACTTTACTTGGTGGTTATGCCCATCACTGGTTGGAAGACAAGTCCTCAGAAAATGAGTCAGAAACATTTAATTTTATATTTTTGATGTAGTTGCTATTTTGTTGAGGCTTTCCTTAATCAAAGATGGAATTTTAATGAGATTTGGAAGTTGGAGCAAAAGCTTGGAAACACTGTTATTGCTATTTATATCACTGTTTTGTTAGCAGTACTGGGAGGTATTAATATCATCCTCTGCTTTATTAGAGTGAAATAAATGTTGGGTAACACTGGTCATAACAGAAAACAAAAGAATAAAAAAAAAAGGGGAAAATTGTCTCCCTCCTATCTCTTTAATAACAATAAAATCTATAAAACAGCCCAAAGAATTAGAAATATGATGTTAGAAACAAACATGGGTATAAAATTAGTAATAAGAACAACCACCAAATCTGCTCTTCAGACAGAAAACAAGGTAATTAGCTCTGCTCTCATCCTGATGGTGTCATTTGAATTTATGTAATTTCCTTTATTTTCTCCTTTGTTTGTTCTATTTTCCTTTGCCCATGTGCTTTTATCATTTCTGTTGTTTATTCATGGTGGAGCTGGTTGGAGCTTTCAATCAAAAAATAGACAAAAAGAAACAGAATAGAAAAAAAAAAAAAAAAACACACACAACTACACCATCCTCCAACTGGCCAACGTGGAGGTTGGAGACCACACGGGGATCAAAGAGATATGAGGACAACAGGGGTTTCATTAAAATGTTCTCCTCGCTGCCTGAGGAAAGAGCAGTGAGGACAGAGCGAGAAGGGGAGGGGGGAAGGGAAATCATCTGGCCCAAACAAGTTTAACTAAAAAAAAAATCCAAGCAAACCACCTGTGGTCTCCTTGGAAACTGGCTTGCAACCCCTCCAGCCACCTTTTAATGAAACCCCAGAGCCCCTTTATTAATTTATTAAAGAATCTATTTTCTGAAGATTCATAAACCGCGCATAACTCATATTCCAACACATCTCTGCTATGCTAATAGCGCATGCTGCCATGAATAATTAATTCTTTAATTAGTAATAATTAGAGGTTGTTGTATAGGTCAAACCATTGGGCTGACAGCATGCTACTGTCAAAATGTCATTTGAATTAACAGGACTGGGGTCCTTTCTACACTGAATGATTCGTCGTTTGGGGTCGGTCGTCCCCACCCCTCCAAATTTCATTGTTTTCATGGTGAGTTGCTTAAGAAGACGTGGAACACATAAAAGGAGATATTTAATACCATTTACGGTACAAAAGAAAAGGCTGCAGACCTTCAGCAGATGCTGATGGTGGTGGATCTTGATCTGGGCAGTGTTTGTTCCCTCTGTGGAAAGAACAACAGGAACAGGATGAAAGCAGTTGCACTGACATCCTGCACTGAGCCAAACCATGACTTTTTGGTCAAAATCACTGTTCACTCTCCACATCCCTGCAAGGGATACAATTGCAGGTCTAGTTTTTTCTACTCGATGGAGGACCAGAGGAATTTAATCCTTGGAACTGAGACACAGAGATCTACATTAAATCCTTTGGCTGTTTATAGCCTGAGGGATTTTGAACCATTTTCTCCACTTTTTCAAGGGAATATAGAAGCCACTGGTATGGACAGGCTTGAAAACGGAGTGTTAGTCCTGCTCTGCACTATGGGAAACTGTCTCCGCCAAAAAAGGTAATAAGTCACCCCAGAAGTTGAGCCACTTGATTGGACATAAGGGCTTGGGCAAGAAGACAGCTGAGAAACAAAGGGAAATCACCAAAATCAGAAATGGGCTAAAAATATTGATTCTGCATCTATTTATTTCACTCCTGGGTGCAGGACCTTCTGGAAAAGGGCACCAGCTCAAACCAAGACTGCAAATTTCCCAGAAGAGCTCTTCCCAGGCCCTTGGGACCTGAATTGCACCAAAATTTCTCATTTCAGGAACAAAATGACTGGGCTTATCTGAACTTTGGAACAGGCTCTCCAGGGAAGTGGTGGAGTCCCCATCCCTGGAGGTGTTCAATAAATGACTGGACGTGGCACTCAGTGCTCTGGCCTCATTAACCACGTGCTGTTCAGTCAAAGGTTGGACTCGATGATCTTGAAGGTCTTTTCCAACATAAATGATTCTATGAAATTAATCTATGAAACGACAGGTTGGCTGGACCTTCAGTCTGAACCAACACAGTCGTTATGTCAAAAAGAACAATTCCTATGTGAGAAGTTTGACACACTTAACACGTCTTTGTCTGATTCCTTGTGTCTCTTCTGAGAGAGGCAACAGTGGGGTTATTTACCAAACTTGCACCACTGAAGTGAAGTGCTGGGGGAAGGTAAGTGATGAAATGAATGGGGAGAATCTGTCCTGATCTGAAGGGGGAAAGAGGAGAAAGGAGGTTTCATCAGGTGACTGCAATGGTAGCACAAGACAGAGAAGACGTGCATCAGACATGGTGAGGTGAATTACCTGTGCAGAAATCCACACAATCCCAATTTCACTGATCTTAGCTCAGCTCAAATACTCTTCATATCACTGCCTTACCAAACAGACCCACATGTAAAGCTCTGGTGAAGCAAGGGATTTGAATCATGTGTTGTATTTCATTCCACTTGAAAGCCCCCAACCTGAATAGGTCGGTGTCATTGCAGTCATCACAGAAATACAAATGCACAGCCTTAATCCTAACAAAAGTGAATGAAATGAAGTCCTTAACTCACAGTAGAATGGATTGGAGCCCAAGAGCCCACTCTTTTCAATTCCTGCTCTGACTACAAAATACACATTCTTTCTTTCTAGGAACAACCAGCAGCGTTTTTATTCCTCTCTTCCCTGCCTACTGACAGAAGACTTAATAAGTGGAGGCTAAGCAAATGCAAAAAGGGCTTGAGTATGTTTTCCAGTTAAAAGGATATTAGAAAAAACCTTTTCTGCAAAGAGGAAAGAGAAAAGAAAAACATGACAAGATAATAAACCCATAATAATATATGCAGTAAAGTGGCAGCTATTTCGCTGCCAGTCAAAAAATTATATTATCAGAAATCCTTTTGTATCATTACATATTGATGTTTTTAAAAAAAATGAAAGGAAAGGAAAGTCACCAGAGATTGTAGATAAAAGTTGTTTGCTGTTGACAATGCAACAAGGTCAAGCAGGATTTTACACAAAACCTCTTTGAAATATACATAAAAGGTCTGGTTTGTAAAGCAGAACAAGCGTGGTGGTGGTGAACATTATTGTAGATCTGCTGCTCACAATACAGGGGACAATTTCTACTCTCCTTCTGAAAAAGTACAAAGGTTGATTGGTGTGCAAATGACTGAAATTAATATGTTAATCAGATTTTCAAAGTCAACAGCTTGTGATTGTATTGTCAAAATAACCCCAATAGACTCTAACAGCAATAGTAAAGTATTGGCTCCAATGTTAAAAATGTGACAGAACTCAAACATTTGTCACATGGTCTGTTCATGGTCATTAAACAGAGTTATTAGCCCTAACTTAGACAGTAGTTTGATTTACTCATAGAAATATAGAAACACAAAGATGGGAAAAGACCTTCAAGATCATCAGTTCCAATCTTCAACTAATTATCGCCATGCCCACTAAACCATATCACAAAGTGCCAGTCTGCCCATCTTTTCAACACTTCCAGAGTTGGTTACACCTCTCTGGGCAGCCTGTTCCGATGCTGGACCACTCCGTCAGTGAAGAACTTTTTCCTAAAATCCAACCTGAACCTCTACTGACACAACTTGAGGCCATTTCCCCTTGTCCTATTGCTGGTTGTCTGGGAGAAGAGGCCAATCCCCACCTCATCACAACCTCATACTTCTGTCTCCATACAGCAAGACCAGCCACACATTGATTATTTACATGCCTGCTTTTTCCCAAGGTGCTGAGGAATTTACAGAGGAAGAGATAAATCGTGTGTTCTTCTCAAACAGTTTATTTCTTTCCCCTTGTGTGCTTTTTTTCTGGCAGAAGACACGGACTTTTTTTCTCTCTATCATTTCCATAGGTCTTACAGTTCTCCATGACAAAAGTCCACAGCCACACACTGCTCTGTAGAGCTGCCATGAACTGTGTGAACCACAATCTGTCTCTTCTGTTCCTCCTTCTGTCCAGAGAACTTTCCATTTTCTGTTCTCTCACACCAGCTGCACACCATTGCTTCTTGAGATTTTCTACAGTGTCTCTTAATATCTTTTGCAAGACAGAATTGTTCTTTTTTTTTTCTTTTCCACTTGTTTTTCAGCCCATTTCTTTCCACAGTTCTCTTGTTCAGAAAACTTGTTTTTCAACTCACTCTTCCAACCAACAAGCTGTTCTTTTGTCTTGTTTTCATACTTTTACAGGCACCTGCCCAGTGTCTCGCACTCTTATTCTTTAGTAGTTATCAAAATGTCCTGAACTACCCACATATCTGGTCTCCTTCACCATGCCCTGCCTCAGCTCATCTTTGTACCCAGTAGCATCTTTCTGCCCAGACCTTCTTAGCTAAGGCCAATGGCAAAGGAGGGCCATGAAGGTGCTCTGTAGGCTGGAGCCCCTCTGCTCTGGAAACAGGCTGGGAGAGCTGGGGGTGCTCAACCTGGAGACAAGAAGGCTTCAGGAGACCTTAGAGCACCTTCCAGTGCCTGAAGAGGCTCCAAGAGAGCTGGAGAGGGGCTTTGGACAAGGGCATGCAGTGATATGAAAAGGGGAAATGGCTTTAAGCTAAAGGAGCATAGATACAGATTGGATATTAGGGAGAAATTCTTCCCTACGAGGGTGGTGAGGCCCTGGCACAGGTTGCCCAGAGAAGCTGTGACTGTCCTATCCCTGCAAGTGTCAAAGGTCAGGTTGGAAAGGGCTTTGAGCAACCTGGTCTAGTGAAAAGTGTCCCTGCCCACGTCAGGGGGGCTGGAACGAGATGATCTTTGATGTCTCTTCCAATCCAAACCATTCTATGATTCTATGACTGTGTCAACTTTATGGACAAAGTATTCCCTGCCATAAATTTAATGTCAATATTGTTAAAAGGAGATCCCATATCCTGAAGTGTCTGTTTACAGACCTCTCTTGTCATTGTCACTCTATGAGCTAATTTGGGTCAGAGTTGTATCATCAGCTGACACCACTTAATTTCTTTGTCCTAACTGTAAAGTATGACTTTTTTCTCAAACTTTTTTGCTTTCAGTGAAACTCTCCTTATTCCCTTATATCCCCTTGTGATGAAGCTCTGCTTATGAACTCCTCGAATCAGAAGCCTCTTCTTCATGGTATCTTAGATCCAAGTCAGCCTCTTCCTCTGTTAAGACTGTCTCCTAGCTGTGCTCAAGCAGATTCTACCACATGGCACCTCCCAGCTCATTCAACCCTTTCACAGGCTATTTAATATGCAATGTCACAATTCTAATGCACTGACTTTCAGACTGAAGATTCATTTGATCAGTTTTTCTTTTTTGGTCATTATTCCTGCAGATAAACTTCCATCAGGCCTAAGAGAACACAAATAATGCAGCCCATTGGAGTGGGACTTACTTGAAAGGATTTGTGTTTGCACAGAGATCTCCATGCTGTAGGTTCTTCTATCAACATCAACCCTATTATAGAATCACAGAATGATTTAGGTTGAAAGGAATCTTAAAGTTCATCCAGTTCCAACCCCATACATGGGCAGTGACACCTTCCACTAGACCAGGTTGCTCCAAATCTCATCCAACCTGGCCTTGTTTGAATGTTTCAGATAAACTGGAGTAGCATCTTTAAGTTACCTTGAGTCAGCAGAATGCCAGGTTTATGTCCAGTTGCCAGTGTGAGAGATGACAAAACTAAGAATACAAACCAACTCTGTGGGTTTAGTCCCAGCTAATGCTATAAAGAGTATGTCCAGCCAAAACTCTCATGGAAATGTTAGTTTTGTCTTCAAATCCAAGGTGCTGGCTTGACTTCCTTTGATTTGACATGAGAATATCAGAACAAAAATCTGCTTTTGGCTCTCTTGCTTAACTTCCTGTCCATGGATAGCAGAAAGTCCAGACCACTGGTTCTAAATTATTTTGGTTTGGTTTTGCTATTTTTCTTTTAAATTTTCTTTTTTCTTGCATATTTTTATTTTCTCTTATTTTTAAATTATTTTATTGTTTTTTTTTCTTCTTTCTCCTTTCTTCTTTCTTCTTGCTTTTCTTTCTTTCTCCTTTCTTCTTTCTTCTTCTTTCTTCTTTCTTCTTTCTTTCTTTTTTCTTCTTTCTTCTTTCTTCTTTCTTCTTTCTTCTTTCTTCTTTCTTCTTTCTTCTTTCTTCTTTCTTCTTTCTTTCTTTCTTCCTTTCTTCTTTCTTCTTTCTTCTTTCTTCTTTCTTCTTTCTTCTTTCTTCTTTCTTCTTTCTTCTCATTCTTTTTCTAATAGAAGAGTTGCAGTTCTTTAGGTATTTTATAAAATTCCCTCATCCACAGATCAGGAAGGTCTAGAATCCAAAATTATCAGTTCCTGTCTGAGTTCTAAAATTATTTTGCTTTTGTGCTTATAAATAAATGGACCTTCATCCTGGGCATAGGATGTGTGTTATCCCTTTGGCCTTGACAATTTTTCTTTCTGGTTATTACCAGAGTTATTGTAGATGCAGAGGCTGATTAAAACATAAAACACTGCCCTGAGGTACTTTTTTTTTTTTTTTAGCTCAGAGACACAATAGCCTTGCAGTGCTTCTGTGCAGCTTCTGTGGGTTCCTCTCATGGTTCAGGCCTCCAGGGGCCAAGGCAGCCAACTCAGCCATCACTGGGACATTGCTAAACATCTCGCATTTTAGGACATCTGGGCATTCCTTCCTAAGCTTTAAATGAAAAAGACTTAAAAAAGGGTTTCTTTACATTTCTCTCTTGAACAGATATTCTTAAATGTTCTGATTTTTGTGATTGGCAGCTATGTGCAGAAAGTGCACTGTGACTGAGCCACCATTAAGTCAGCCCCACTCCATTTTCCAAAAATGCAGAACAAAAGTGCAGGATCACTGTGAGGAGGTTTAAAAATCTCTGTATCTGGCCATGCCAAGGATTCTCCAGGTAGGAAACACAGAAAAGTCGAAATGTCTCAAAAAAGGGAACAATTTAATGCACTCACATTTTTATTTAAATAATCACTTCCTTGAAAGTGAAATGCTCGTTGGGTTTGATGGTCATTCAGTGGCCATTGTCCCACTCTGAGTATTGGCAGGGGCACAGCAGTGCTCTGGATTTGGGTTCCAGACAGAACAGGTGAAGTCAAAACTCAGCTTCCCACTGAAGATTAAAAAAGAAATCAGTTTGAAGAGTGCATCTGTACGTCTTAGATATTTTTTCTATCTGAATCACTGGGTTTTTATTCTATAAAGTATGTAGATGACATGTAAATGTTATGTAAATTGGGTCCATAGTCCATTAAAGCGCAATATTATAATCACTAATACCCTATAGGCATGGACAGATCAACCAACCAAGTTTTATTTGATCTTTGTCAGAGGCAGTGAGCCCTTTTATGCAATATTTTGTGTACATGCCTTTATTGTGAGGATCATCATTTCAAAATGCGCCCGTTTGGGATAAATAGATGTTGTTGATGTGCATTTCTGCAGTGAAGTTCAGCAAGTACGTTAGGACCAAAAAGACATTTTATGGACTGACCAAAATGAAGGAATCCTTCCACTGAGAGTTTCCATCAGAAGTGATCACCCAATCAGTAGACTTGAACACCCTTCCATTGCATACAACACTTAGCCTTCAACACCTGCTACTTTCACTACCAAAATTAAAAGAAAACAAGTGTATACAAACAAAAAAAAAAGACTGGAGGGCTGTTTGGCCCTTGCCTAGGAAAAATATATTCCTTACTAATTGGCAGAACACTTAATAAATATTAACTGGTTTACACAGCCCTCCCATTTACTTAATGAAATGGTAGATGAGGGGTTAATGGGTTAATTGGGAAAAGGAAATGAATCTACAAATGTATCAAAATCTGATAAGTGATTTAGCCTAATTAATAATTTACATGTCAATATTTTTCCAGTAACCACATGCACTTTTGGAAGATAAAGGTAAAAATAAAAACAAACAAACACAAAAGGTAAATTCACAGTAAATGGAAAGCAGGAACTGAAAGGAATGTGGAGTTCTGTATATTGCAACTTCTTTCTTGGGGTTTTGGCTGTTGTTCTTGTAATGTTCAATGACATGTAAGGTGGTAAAATCATAGGATCACAGATTGGTTTGAGTTGGAAGGGACTTTGAAGGTCATCTGGTTCCAACCCCTTGCCATGGGCAGGGACACCTTCCACTATCCCAGGTTGCTCCGAATCCCATCCAACCTAAATACTTCCAGGGGTGGATCAGCTCATAATCTTGTCTTGGATGCTTGTTCAAAGGTGATGAACAATTAGATCTCCACCAGTAGGAGCCATGCCAAATACTGAGCAGAACATAAAATATTCCTACAACCAGTTCTGGAATATTAATATTATCTTAATATTAGTAGTTCATAACATTAAAGATATCCAGCTCATGAGCAGAGAATTGTCAAGCTGCATTCTTAGATGTATGACAATTATATGTGAACTAGAAATCAGACACAGAAGATTAGTAGTCTGGGGTGTCAGGAAAAAGTGACATAATTAAATTAGAAAGGCACTATTAAATCAACCCATGCAAATCTGATCTTGAACACAAAGTAGACTCATCTCTCCACAGCCATGCTAGAATTTAGCTGTATTTTGTGTTATGCACTGCATGATACAATACTTACATAAAATTTACATATATTCATGCAAGTAGATCCATATCTTTAATTCTCCTTTAAAAATAATTAACCTTTAATTATGTAACAACATTTCTGAGCTATACTTGAAATCTTTAATTGTTTGGTTTCCAGATTTCAGAGAAAATCAAGAAAAGATGGAGAATTCCTGGAGCATTTAAGGATATACAACTGATCCTGAAGCTTCTGTTAGATATAATATCATCTTTTTCAGGCAAATTTTTGAAGTTAAAGAATTTGTTCCTCTATTGAACACAACTGGTTTATTCCATCCTGAGATAGCCATGTCTTACTAGTCGAGGTAACAACCCTTTCATATAGCCTGAAACACTGGGATGGGACATGTAAAGCACTAAAAGATAAAGCACTGAGTGTTAAGAGTTCAAAATTTTGGAGACCGAAGTGGTTTCCAAAGGGAAAAAAAAGGTTGATTTGTACTGAGACATAAGAAATACCTTTGTCTTAAAAAATCTTCTTATTTTGAGGACTTCTATCATGTTTGCTGTGAAGCATCTTCTTGGTTAAAGGTTTATCAGGCATTTTGTTTGTTTGAATGATGGGAGGACAGAAGATGCATTTCACTATCCTTAAACCATCCCTGACACCACCAGATGAATGTCAGGTCTAGTCAAGAGAAACAGGAATGATAAGCATTCCTCTGCCTCCTTGAACAACTTACTCTATTGGAAATGACATTTACCCCTCATGAATGGGTCCTGCACAAAGGCTTTTGTACCACAGATGTGACACAAACTTCTTTGGAACTCTCCAGAAGGGCATTTCTCACATGCAGAGAACGGGTTTCACCTTGCAAGAAACCTCCCAATATTTTGGTTTAGTAAAGAAACTGAGGTGTTTCACTTAAAGAATGTGTACTATAGCAGTGATAAATTCTCCAAGTGAGAAAAATATCTGTATACATCTATAATTTCCAGACTCTGTCTTGTCCCACCATATGACAGGATTGAATTAAGAGGTGCCTAAACTGGTTTTAGTAATGGTGAAAGAAAATGTTAAAATAGTTACAATCCTGGATATGTAGGACATTTGCAACAGCAGATAATGAATGTATTTATTACTTATTTTCCTATTTAGCTCTTCTTTGCCTGCATACCTGCTTCTTCTATCTGTCTATCTGTCCATCTATCTGTCTATTAATCTTCAAAACTAATTGTGAAGTGCAGCTGAAAACACAAAGCTCTCATTCTGGGCTTTGTACACCCCAAGGAAGAACCTAAGTGTTAGTCTAATACTGACATTCCTCTGGCACACAATTTATAAAACTTTTCTTCCTTTCCTATAGACTTTGACTATGTGCCCTTGTCAGGACATGTGAGGTCACTGATGTTGTCAAAGATGATCTTTGTCAGTTATTGAAATGAGAACTAATTTGACCTAATCTAAGCTGACAGACAAAATGGTTCATTGGTAAAACAAGCCAGTTCCAGAAACTGGTGCTAAAGAAGAGTACAGGAGCAAAAAATGTGGGTTTACTCTCTCAGTTCAGGTTTTGAAAACTAGGCTTTTAATAGGGTTTAATATAATGCATCCAGCTAGAGATATTAGTGAGAAGAATGTGTCATATCATAGTTCTTACACTGTATTTGCACTTTACATATAATTTCTTGTTGCTTGCTCTTTTGTAATTTAATACAGTTACTTTCACTCCAATAAAATTAGCATTATGGTTAGTGATATCAATGTAGAGTCCAGAAGATACTGATATTGTGACCAGGAAATTGCTCTGAAAATCTATATCCCAGCAAATTTTATCCTACTGGGATAGAAAATGACTGCTGTGTGGATCTCATAAACCATGATCCTTACTGCTTCAGAAAATAAAAAAGTTGATGTACTGAAAAGGAATAAGGCTGTTTGGCTTTCCTTCAGGTGGTAAACTTTGCTGAGCTGAGCTCTGTGCTCTCTGCACCCAGTCCCAGCTATCCTGCCTCTGTGAGTAAACTAGAGATGAACTTTAGTACTCGTGGGATTAAGGCCAGAGATGACAGGCAGTGTAAAGATTAATGGCAGTCTGCATGCCATTAAAATTAATCACTTAAAATTAAAGATCCTCTATCTTCTGCTGCCCCTTGATTGCTGTTGATATGACAGTGTCATAACTGATCTATCCAGCTCGTGTTTATCTCTTCACAGATAAATTGAGATATTCCATTTCTGCACAGTCCCAGCATGATCTGAACCCAGTAATTTTCCCGTACAAGTGCACATTCCTTCTGTAGGGCTCTGATTTAAAACAAGGAAAGGAAAGAGGCAAAGATAAGATAATATTAAACATTAGCCCCTAATATTTAGGAAGTGGCTACCTTTCCCAAGGATCCTGTAAAGCTTTATGAACATGACATCTCTTAAGCATTCCCTTCACCCATCAGTGAAACACAGTCACCTAAGGCTGCTTAGCCTGCTCTGAACATTTTCCCTTTAAAGGGCTTTGAATGGAAATTGGCTCTTTGTTCAAAGTGAGAATGTTTATGGAAAATATTCATCTCATTGAATAATAATAAAAAAAATGTTGTTTTCTGCTGTCAAAACAAGCTTGTTTTGTAGTTTTTGCTTTGCTTTGGTTTGTTTTCTGTCTCAAGACAGACAACTCTTAGGAGTACCTTTAGAGGTAAAAATGTTTGAAGAAAATTTTGCAGGGAAAAAAATTGTAAATTTTTGTTAATTGTTGAAACTTTGGTGATACCAAGCTGTGATACCTTGATCCGATAGATAAACTATGATGCTAAAAGAGAATTTAAGGACCTTATCACTGAATACTTTACATTTCCTAGTCCTGTTGGGCAGGTCACAGAATCTTCAAATATTCAGGCTTTAATTCAGTAAATGAAAATAATTTAACAATTCAATAATAAAAATAAATAAGTCATCGAAAAGTGTTGAAAAGCGGGAGAATTATGCGAAGGTCAAAGCATCAGATAAGTTACTTAGGGTTGGCAGTTTACTGGTACAAAGGAAAATGTCTAAGAAAAATATAGAGATATAATAAAAAGAAAAGGTCCTCTTTACATAGAGTTGAACAAACTGAACTCTTTCACTTAAATAAACAAGCAAAAATTTCACTTCTGATCAATTGCATTGATTTAAAAGCTGTAAAAAGTAAATTATATATGATTTTAAATTGACAGTTTTTCTAAATTAGAAAAAAATTAGATATTTTCAGTTTATAGCTTTTTTTCTTACGAGTGTGCACCATCTTGAAAAATAAAAATATGAAATATTTCATTAGTCACTGACAATATTAAGGTTTTTCTAAGAAAAAATTCCCTCCAGATCGAATTGTGAAAATCCTGAGCATTATTCTATTATATATATTTATACAGATAGATAGATAGATAGATAGATAGATAGATAGATAGATAGATAGATAGATAGATAGATAGACATGGATATATAGATAAAATAACATATACAATCCATTATATGCTTTATATGGAGAAACCCTTCTAAGACTGTTTGATGTGTGAACCTAAAAATTACTTACCTTCCCTCAGAACCTCAAGTAATACTGGGCTTTCTTTGAAGTCCTATTGTTTTTCTGGCACCTTAGCCTAAACCTGAAAGGTCAGTGAAGTAGCTTTAAATGCTAAAACCCAACTGACTTGTGTCCCTTGAACAGACACAGTTTCAGAGTGTTCCTGTGTATCAACTGAAGTCAATTCTCTGTTTTAATGTTTTGGTGACTGTTATAATAAAGGCAAGGGGATGCCTTCTGATATTGGCAAAACAGAGATTAAGGCAAATAAAAAGCCATATAAATGTGTTTCCCTTTTTTTCATTCAACACACAGAATGCAAAAATCTGTTTTCCCAATGTGCCTACATGTCTGAATTTGTATGTATGTATGTATGTATTTACAGCTTTAAGTGACATGGATTCTTCTCCAGGCAGGCTCCTGTATTATGCATCAGATCCATTCTCTGGACTCTTTTATGGTGTGTAATTTCCCCTTACAGTACAACGAGTCAGATTGCAGCAGTGATATATTTAATAAAAAATTAGATACACTTCCACTGCCTCTCATTTCTTCCCCCCCTCCATCTGTGATACTGACCATGTCAAGTTAGTGTTTAAAATAAAATGACTCATATCACTGTTGAATAAGTAAGATCCTCTGAATGCTGTGGGTTCATGAAGAATGAGGATGTTTTGCAAAGTGCTAATGCCTGACACACTGAGTTATGGGTCACCAAAGAGCCAGAACACTTACCCCAGGGACACAAGCTATCCCTCACCTCATATATTTTCCAAAAGTGCAATGTGCTCATAATTTCTGGATGTCTGTAAACTCAGAGTTATTACTACTGCTGTAGTTCGGTTCAGGATTTCTGTCCAAACTCATGTTGCTGTGAAATCTCTCTCTCTCTCTCCCCTTACAATTAGTGCACAGGTTAAAAGGTCAATCAAACAAATAAGCCAGGAAAATACAAGCCCCCTTCAACCCTATAAAACCAGTCACTTTTCTTCAGGAGAGGAGTGAAAATGGACACCTTCTGTCATGGTCTGAAGATCAAAACCCTTGGGATATTGGAGTTCCAAGCTTGGGAGTGCAGGTGTTGAAAGTAGTTGTCTCTCGTGTACTGAAAAGTGTTGCCAGCATCTTCTACCCACCACCTCCACCTTTTTTTTCCGTTGAAATTCCAGTCTCAATTCATTGTGCAGTAAATCAGTCTTCAAATCCACATATACCCAAATCCATGTGTAAGACTAATGGGCAATCTCAAACTGGTTGTGATTCTCCTGTCAGAAAGTCCTGTCTTCTCTCTCAGTATTGATCAGTGTTACCAACTTCTTCAATAAATTCCTGTCATGGTGCAAATGCCTAACATGCCTTTATGTTCTAATACAAAGAGTGGATACCCACCAGAGTTAGTCTGGGTAAAGAACTACCTGAGACACAAGGACTGGACATGATCCAAACCAACCAAGTAGCTGGACTTGTGTTGATGGCTGACTGGACCATATGATATCCAGAAGTTAGTTCCAATCTAAACTATCTTATGAGTTTATGATTGATATTATATGTCTTACTTCAAGCTGATAGCACAAATTTCTGTTCTAATATGTATCTTTGTGTGTGTGTGTGTGTTCAACAGCAGCAGCAAAACAGACACTCTCAGGTAAGAAGTTATTACAAAAAGCTCTGAGGCAGGAACTGGAGAACTGCTAGAGAAAAGATTGAGAAAGTCCCAAAGGACATGAGAGCAGAGACCATGAAAGTCTCACTAAAGCTAAGGAAGTAGCAGGGGCACAGAGCTGAAAGCATCTTGATGTCTTTTCTAGGCTAGAGGATTCGGGCCTGTCTTATAGAACATGACAACTGCTCTTCAGTATATTCTAACAATAGGCATAGCTGCCTTTATGAGCTTGGGACCCACATGAGCTGGGAATTACATGCAGTGATTCTTTATAGACATGAATAGGTCATGGTATGACAGTGAATATACAGCTGCATTTACACTAGGAAGTAAAAAAGTGCTAATATATGAACATGGGAAAAGGATCTTGGTCATTCCTGTTGTCAAAATGCTAGTTTGGTGCCTGCTCTGCTTTTGGCCCATGTGATTGATCTTCTTCTAAACCATTCCTGGACATCATTTGGGAATTAACACAAGAAAGGGACTGTATTTTTACAGTGGGTACATGTATGTGATCATCTTCTTTTGGAGGTTAAAAGAAACTAATAATTTATATGGCTAAGAGACAGCAATGCATTCAAAGAACTGGTCCTGGCACTGGTTAAATTATAGTTAACTTGTCATTAAAATACTCAATCACTTCATTGACTCTCAGAGAGGAACATGGACTGATATCCAGGAATGGAGAGAGATCTGGTTTCAGTGTCTGTGTTTTTCCCTCTTTCATCTTTTAGAAAGTGCTTTATGATATAGCAAAAAGACACAACTGTGCTTAGACATGATTCGTACTTTAACTCCTTTAGAACTCCTACCTGGATCATTGGCCACCACAATGGATAATATTGGGAGTTAAAACAGAAGACTTTACCTTCACTGTGGCAACTGTTTTTACCAGTGGGAATGTTTCTGGGTTGTGGGATCTGATATTAAGGGGTAATTGCCTCATTCTGGTAGAAAAGGCAAAGGAAGTAAAGTTAAGCAACTGGACCAAGCAATTCAAGAAGATGATGCCCCTTCTGGCCTTCAGTTCTTTGTCCAGAAGCATGAAGTCTCCGATATTCCTATTTTATAGTTGCCAGCAGATGTTCTAGGGCATCCAGACATGTGTTGACCATACAGAAGGACCACAATTCCTCTTTTTATGTAATATTTTCATTTCAAAAAGTGAGATGAACGAGTCTCACCCCCTCTGGACTTGATGATTGGGGTATATTATAACTATTCATAGCTGCCAGTAGAACACAAAACCATTTAGGGAATCTTTTCAGGACAGAGGAATATGCACTTCATCAGAATCTGGGAAGCTGAAATCTATAATACATGTGGGACAATGAAATCAGGTCATTTAAATTACTCTGCTTAGCTTTTATCAAACTCTTCAGGTAGGTCTGCAGTGGGCTGGAATAAAATTGGACTATGTTTAGATGGAGTAAGCACTTTTTGAAGTAAAATGAGCCAATCCATTTAGAAGGATCAGAAGCAGACAGGTAGCCAGTCAAGTGGCAGGCTTAATCTGGAATTGAGTGCCATGCCTCCAGGAAAGGAGAGGACTTCAAGAAATCTGTACTGCATAGGTATCCTGTCAGGAGATTTTGCAAAGGTCAAGAAGACCAGCACAGGTATATCTTCATTAAGGGCTGGCTTTAAGGAGAAAAAATATCTGGGATTAAGAGGTCCATAGCAGGGTAAGAAGCATTCTTTGTCACAGCACGAGACAGGGCTGCACCTGGGGCACAGGTTTCCCATCCACCCAGCTCATGTCTGTAGGAACACTTGTCTGTACTATTTATATGTGCTGGGCTCTTCCTCTTGCCTGTGATTGTGGGACAAGGTGTCAGCTGGAATCCATGGTGGCATTCCCTTCTCCATCCAGTGTGGCCACATCTGCATTGCTCCCTGGGAACCAGTGGGACAGGTGCTTTTCCCAAAATGATGCTGGCATGTTCAGAATTTCTCCTTACCTCCACCTCCCCTTGCTCTCACAGGCACTGTGCCAACACCCTCAGAACACCTCTTAGCAGGATTTTCCTTTTCCCATGGAAGGAAAAAAAGGTGCACTGCAGAGCTCATGCCTGGTAGGAGCTTGCAGCTGAAAACCCTCCCTTTGAACCACTGAAAAACGGAGTATGAGTTTCATCAAAAAATGAAATGCTCTTCAGATCCAGCAGTTTGTGACAATATCAGAGCAGGGCTGTTGTCAGCTGCCTGTTATTTTGTTTCACAGTGGAGCTTCCCCAGGTGTATCCCCCCCAGCTAAGGTGTGGGACTCTGCTGAATACCAGATCCCTTTGTAGCATATTATCATGTTAGCTGAGCTGTCACGAGAGTTGCCAGTGTAGATGTAGAACACAGGGATTAATCCAATTAAACCTCCACTGACTTTTCCACATTCCTCGTGCTGCAGCCCATATCTCTTCACAGGTAGGTGCTGGAGCATAGGTAAGGTTAATCAAATGGTGTTTATGGAATGGAAAGCCATCAGAAACCCGGACTTAATGAGAGGGAGAGAGGGAGGGAGTGATTAGCAGCTAAGCTTTAACCCACCTTAGCTGTGATCCTTAACCTTCTGGTGTCAGTTTTAATTGGAAGGATGGACTTTAAAAACACCCAAAACATAAAAGTGTTGCACTCCCTGACCTGGAGTTTACGAATAATACAGGTTTTAGATTTTTTTTCCAGCATCTGCGGAAGACCCTTAAAGACAGTATGGTTTATACAATGAAAGCTGATATGAATAACAGCTTTAGCGAGAAAAAAAAATATAGGAATTAAAACTAACAAATATGCTCAGATTGAAATTTATGTAGTCACATAATGACACAGATGGTAAATTTTACTGATATATATTTTTCCCTGGTGTAGAACACACAGTGGCAATCCAGCATGACAGATTGTATCCTAGGCTAAAACTGTGTCAGACACACAGTAATCAGAAGATGCTATCATATAATTTGCACTGGGGCCAGCCTGAATCTTGTAAGTGTTCTTTGTTCAGCTGCATTGAGTTGTTTTTCAACTGGTGTTGCCTGCTGTAAAATAATTCTTGTAGTTTTTTTCTGTTACTAATGTATTTTTTCACTAGTTTCAAACAGTAGTCCCTTTAATAATTAACCATTATAGTTATTGTTATGTAACACATAATAATACTATTATTGATACTACTGATTCCATCTAGTGAATGACTTCAGCCTGATCTGCAGCCTGATCTGAGGTCAGACAGAGAGATTTAAGTCACCATTGAATGTGCAGAGCTAGATATGAGATTCATTTCTGCTAGTTTAGCCATTTAGACTAAATTAGACTCTCTAATTAGACTCCTGTTATTGAAAAGGTAAAAGAAATGTTTCTCCAGAGACTGTTTTACCTTATCCCTTTCAGAAATTTATTTTAGGATAGGCAAACAAAAACCCTGTGAGGGTGTTTGCCTCATCTCCAAAAGACTGACTTAAATGAAATATGTATCATTTCAATTGCTGAAGTAAGAGAAGAGTAATCCCTTCTGTGGTGGCAATGGTGGGGATTTTTTTACACACTAGTTGTACTTTTATCTGGGTTTTACAGACATGTTGAAATTGGTATCAACAGTTGTCATTCTGCAAAAATTTATATGTGGGTTTTAATTCATGTGGTGTGAATGGTCCTCCCAAAGCTGAATTTTTCTCAGTGTTTCTCAGGCAAAGAAAAGACCTGGCTGTTTTTCCCATGAAATCTCCAAGTTTTACGTTCAAGTTCATTACACAGCCTTTCCTTTCTCCTTATTTTAGGGGAAGCATGAGAAAGAACTGATTATAACAAGAGTTTTTCACTCCACAAGAGCCTCCAAGGTGAACTTTTTTAAAATATCTAAACATTTTCTTCTGTGGTCTCTGTGTCCTGAGCAAAAGGTTCAGAAGATGACACATCCACATGTTTTTTTTAACAATTCCAAGGATGGTGACTCCATCACTTCCCTGGTCAGCTATTCCAATGTTTAATCACTCTTTCTCTAACTTCTGCTCTCCATTCCTTACAGCTCTGGTGTCAGCAGGAACTGAAGATGGAATCTTTCTCTTTCCCAAGCACACAGGCATCAAACCCCATTAAAGCCCCTTAAAGGTACAACAGTCCACCCAGTAGGATCAGGCCACCACCTAACTACTGCTTTTCCTTGAGTATCTTTGATCAGCAAGGAGTGTTCCATGTCCTGCTTTACACAAATGCCACCTGTTATTTCTGCATATTCTTGGCTCTCATTGTAATGAGTGGGAGCCATAATGGAGTAATCTATGAACCTGCAGCAATAATAGCAATAATACAGAAAAAACAGTCTTAATTTTTGATGTCCCCACACTTCTTTTGCTCAATGGGATGTTAGAGAAAAGAAATTAAACTGCAAGATCTGCAGCAGGCTGAAACAATTCCAAAAGAAACAATTCCATTCTGTCTTTAGTAATGACAGCCGAGTAATAATGGCAGTGCAATAATGCACATTTATGTGACGGCTTTCATCCAAAGCTCTCAAAATCCTTAAAAACTTAGTAGGCAACGTGGTTTTGGGGGTAAGGTACAGGTGAGTTTCCATAGATTTCTAGATATTTTGGAACAGGGAGTCATAGAATCATAGAATGGTTTGGGTTGGAAGAGACCATTAAAGACCATCTCGTGCCAACCCCCTGCCATGGGCAGGGACACCTTCCACCATCCCAAGTTGTTCCAAGCCCTGTCCAATCTGACCTTTAACGCTTTCAGGGATGGGAACTGCACAAACTCTCTGGATAAAATTGACTCCTTTACTGCTCAAAGACTGTTGGATTTTATGAAATTAAAAGACTTATTGAACACACTAACAAAATTAATGTGATTTTAGAAACTAAAAGAGAAGGCCAAAGCTTTTACAGATGGGCATGACTTATTTTTAGAGGGCTGAGGGCTCTGTGATTTGGCAGAAAATGCTGCCCAAAATCCTATTTCCTGTAGTTGGATCTACATGATTTCAGATTGGAAACAACAGCAAAATGCTTATCAATGGTCGTAATTAATTATCAAACCAACTCACACAGGACTCTGTGTTGCTTGAAGTGCTTAAATCAGAAAAATATGCAGCTTGAAAGGGTACAGGGTACCTCAGAAAAGCTGTGGGTCAGACATAAGAATAAAATTATAAGGTCTGTTTTTGGGAAAGGAACAACCAAGATGATTGTAATGGTCCCTTCTGGCCTAAAAATCTAAGTATATGTGAATCTATTTATTTATTTTCAAAAGACTGGGGAAGGGGACAAGTAGGAACATCAAAGTTGTACCTGTAGAATGAGTTAAAAATAAGGCTGTTTTTCCTGCTCTGATATTTTGAATGGACTGATTTAATTCTGCACTTGTATATGATTGCTATAAATTAATAGTAGGATGTTGTAGCATTTATAATTAATAGTAATAATAAAAGAGGAATAACATTTTTTTGTTTCCAATAGTTATCTGTACCCTTCACTTCTGCTTCTTCTTCTTAGAACACCTGGATCTTTTAATTTGGTTGTATTTTAACGTTGTTTCCATTCAAATATGACAAACCAAGGGATCAAACCCTCCATTTCAAATGCTTCCCATTTCCCCATCATTCTCTTGGTGTCCTTTCAGTGGGAGGCAGTTTGCTTAAGGAAAGATTTTAATCCTGATGTTTTAAATATTTGTGATGTATATTTACATTTATAAATACAGTTCAAAAATATGTTAAAATTGGTTCATATTTAGGTGTATTTATATGTGAGAGCAGAACTTGAATATATTCCTAAAATGACTAGTTTTTATATCTCTGTTTGTATGTGCAACAGAGCTGAAAGACAGATATGCAGCCAGATCTTGAACCATTGAAGCAACCTTGTGATAATGAAGCCTGTATGAGGGCAAGACAGTTTAGTTAGGACTTAGAACTGTGCTTATCTGGCTATAAAAATGCATGTGATTTTATTGGGCCTGATAGAGATGGTCCAAAGGAAGTTTTATTCTTTATAAAGCCACTGGTTGATGCAGTGCACACAACTTCGCAGGGCACCTTTGTGGCTGTTCAGTTCTTCTAGTCAAGCATGAGACCCAAGAAAGATTAAATTAATCTAAGTGCAGACTGATGACATCCTGGGAATGTTCAAGGCCAGGTTGGATAGGGCTTGAAACAACCTGAGATAGTAGAAGGTGTCCCTGCCCATGGAAAGAGGGTTGGAATGAAATGAACTTAAAGATCCATTTCCAACTAAAACCATTCCAGGATTTTATGATTCTATGTTCCTCTCTCCCCTAGTCTTGTTTGCACAGAACTGTTTTCTCTTCTTTCACTGAGAAAAGGCAGTGAGCAAGGACCACTGGTTGCTAAAAATGATATATTTCTTGTCTTGGACTAGTTTTCAGCCAGACCACCCAATCACACATTTGGGTTACCTGAGTCAAGGTGGATAGAAACATGTGACTGGGAGATCCAAACAGAACTATCCAAGCCAGTGTTTGAGGAATATCTACATTAATGAATAGGTAGAACCATTCCTTAGTTATTCTGAAGCCACATGGCATGACATTACTTATACCCATGTCTTACCACACACAGAACCCAAGAGTTTATTGATGCAAATCCCTCTTTCCTGCTAGCCTTGAACTATGACCAGGCACTGGATGTGCTGGTTGACTTGGATCAAAACCACGGCAGCTTTGCTAAGTGTGTCCATAGAGATGATAAGGGACAAAGACTTGTGCCTGTACTCAGCTGATAGTGGGCTTTTTTAATACAGATGCAGCCAGACTGGTTTAGGCTGCCATGCTAATGCAATCTCAGATCATGGTGGTGTCCATCAGACTGTGGGCAGCAGCTGGCTCGTGTCTAGACAGCTTAAAATGCAAGTTTACATCTGTCTGCACTTATCCACACAGGTGTTAATGACCTTTCCCTACCTGCATGTGCCTGAGAGAGATCAAATCGTTCATGGTGGAGCGCTGATGTTCAATCTCCCCAAGCTCTTGCTGACTTAACTTCCGACACATATTCATTCTTCTAGATGTCATAATCACAGAATCATGGAATGGTTTGGGTTGGAAGGGACCTTAAACACCATTTAGTTCCAACCCCTACTGTGCACAGGGACACCTTCCATTATCTCATGTTGCTCCAAGCCCTGTTCCACCTGGACTTGAACAATTCCAGGTGTGGGGCAGCCACAGCTTCTCTGGGCAACCTGTGCCAGTGGCTCACAATGCTCACAGTAAAGAATTTATTCTTAATATCTAATCTAAACCTACTCTCTTTCAGTTTGAAGCCATTCCACCTTGTCCTGCCACTCCATTCTCTTGTAAACAGTCTCTCTCCATCTCTCCTGTAGGCTCCCTTCAGATACTGGAAGGCCACCTTTATAATGATTCATAAAGGTGTAAAATGAATCTTTGAAAAATGGTAGGCACCAATATTGTGAATTACAGAGAAAAAAAAAAACAAACAGCAAAAGAAAACCAAGTAGGCAACAATATGCAAAACCTGCCTATAAAAGCAACTGCTCATCCAATTCGAGCAGTGTGACTTCAAGAAGCTGGTGAGACGGAGATGAGGCTGTGGTATAATTAGGAAAAGTCATGTGCCTCCCCACTGATCCACACTTGTGTGTGTGTGTGTGTCTGTGTACAGAGTCATAGAATCATTAAGGTTGGAAAAGACCTTTAGGATCATCAAGTCCAACCATGGATGTGTGCACACCTGCATGGGCTCTGGCTGTGCCAATCAGCAAACCAGCATCATTGCACTGGAGCAAACACTGGAATTTGACAGTCTTTGAGACTGCTCTGACGGTCCTTGGCAGGCTGGAGATCCAGGCAAGTGCTGTCCCAGACAATTCCCAGGCACAGCTCAGGAGCCAGCACGCACCAGGCACTGTCCCCAGTAGGCAAGTTGGAATTGGCTACTTTATTTTGGAGGTGAGGTTGTTTAACACTAAGAAAATGTCTGGGCTGTGCCAGGTGGCCTCAGGGATGGAGAGCTGATCCTGACACTTCCTTAGCTGACTAGCAGGGATGTAGCCAAAATGTCTGGCAGGAGATTTGTCTTGGTCCCATTTCTGCAAGCTTGCCTGGCAGTAAACACACAAGTCCCTTTCTCCTCTGCTGTGGCTCAGCAGTGAGGAGCTAAAATACTGAATTTTGTTGATCCAAGGGTGAGGAGAGAGCTGTGCCTTCAGCATGATGGGAAGAAAAGAAATGAAGGGGCCAATATGAGACAGAGAGCTTGAAAAAAAAATATTAACATCCACTAGCTACAGTCCTGTTCCTATTATGGCCCAGGATTGTCTATCCACAGAGAGTAGATAGACAAGGATTTGGCTTCATCTTTTTTCTACCCATGGCCACCTGATTGAGGGACTGAGTTCAGATGGGAGAAATGAGGGGAAGGGGTGAAGGGAGGAAATTTTTTGTCAGGTTTTTTTCTCTCTCTAATTAAATACAGACTACTGCTTCTTTGAGTTCAATGTATAGCATCCATTTAAAAATAATAATAATTAAAGATTCTACTTATAATTTTATCTCACAGAAGGCTCACAAGGAGTTGTTCCATAGCCTGAGGCTAAAGCTAGCCCAGATATTAGCTGAACCAAACAGGGCTGTCATTGCGAGCCAGTCTGCACCCCTGCGATGTTTAAAAAAAAAAAGAAAGTTAAATTAATGCCAAGAGATGAAAGCCGGGAAAGCATCTGAACTGTGCAGGAAAACAGAGATTGGAGAGAAGGACAGGGAGAAATACCTGTATTTAGTGATCTGGTAAGGTGGACTTCGATTATGGGCTTTGAGGGAAAGATGGTTTATCCAGCTTTCCTACAGTGCCTGGTTATGTGACCTTGACTCCCCAGGTACCAGGAAGAAGAAAGTCTTGTATTCAAAACACTGCTTTATAAATGTCCTTTAGCTATTTCATCTGGCTTTTCTCGCTGCCTCTACAGGGAAATAGAACTTGGCTGCCTGAATAATAGGTAAAATTAATTCTTCTTTTTGGGCATACGCTCCACAGCAATTATATAAGTTCATTTCAGGCAGCACAGAAAGCTGCTTTGTGCAGCCCAGGTAGTGAAGAACCAGCAGGGCAGGGAGCAGGGAGGCCTGTTGCTGAGGGGAGGTGTCACCAAGCAGCCTGGCAGGAGCAAGAGGTGTCAGTGATGCGCGATGTCACCGACCCTCCAGCTCAAAGAGGCAGCAGCGCTGCAATATGTCAAGTGCATCGCCGAGTTTCGGCTCAGTGGAGAGGACAACACACACACCTGGGAACTGGGGAACATCTGCTGGAAGAAGTCACTTGAAAAATAACCTTGCACTGGCTTGGGAGAAACATCTGTGCAGCAAATGACACACCACCAGCAATGGAAGGATGGGGAGGCCGGAGTTCGGGAAAGGACGGGAATCATCTTGTGTTGATACTGAGGGGAGCTGGTGACAGCACAAGGGGAATTTAGGTCATCACAAACTTATTTGGCTGCACAGCTTTTCTGCATAGGAGCTGCTGCAGCAGCTGTCTCATTGAAATGGCTGTGCAGCTGTTTTACCACTGGCCCAAGGGAACATGAGAGATCCAAACTTTCCCCTTTTTCCCCATTTTCCACTCTGAAAATCTTTTATTGTTTATTTTTTATAAGAGTTTGCTCACACGTGTTTCCTGCTCTATATAAAAATAGCAGGAATGTGGGGAGGATATAAGTACTTTAAACCAGATGAATCTTGTATCCTTCTAAGAGGTGTAGAATATAAGATATGGGATGATATATTTTGTCCAGAACAAAGGTAGTTGATATACAGGATAGGGGAAAAATCCCAAACCTCTTGTGCCTTCACATTGACTCTTATTTTATCCATTTTTTTGGACAACTCTGTTATTCAGGCAGTGTGAAGATTCAAATAAAACATCCTCTTACAGGACTATTCCTCTGGGTGAAATTCGTCAGGCTGCATATTTGGGAAAGTCCAATGAGGTGGTTACTTTTGGTTGCATGTGCCTGCAGATTTGAAGAAGAGGAAACAGTTTAATTTGTCTGAATTAGAAGTCAGAAAACCACAGCAGGGACTGTGTTAGCAGTTTAGCAGTGTCTATGATTGAGATTCAATTCTCAGAAATGTATCCCAGACTTGTTTAGTTTAGTTTAGCTGTAGCCAGAGCATCCTAAAGAGTTGTACTGGCATCCATCTGTAGTTGAAGCTGTAGACAGGAGCTGGTTCATTCCTGGTCAGCTTCCACATCCAGCTGGTGTAGGCTCAAAGCTTACACATGTCCCAGCGCAAACAGGCGAAGAGGGAGATCAGTGGGATAACATCTCAGATTTGCAGGATAGTTTTTGCCTGCAGGCCTCTGCTCCTGCAGACACACAGGAGAGAAAGAGTGGGAGAGAAAATATACCCAGATTATTTCAGCCAGTGAGGGGAAGGCAGCAGCACTTCCCTGAAATGGGAATCAATGTTTGCTCTACACAGCACTCCTTAACATTTCATAAGCTTGTGTGGTGGACAGAGCTGTCACAGAAAGGGTTTGATCAGGTTTGTACAGCAACTTAATAGAAAATATAGGGACAACACCTACAAGTTGTAGGTGTATCTTCTGGAAGAGACTTGGCTTCATGAAAGTCAAAGAATCAGCTCCACAAAGGTGATGTGATGTGACTTTTGAGAAGGCACCTGACATTACAGCAGGACTGGGAGAGGCACTGGAAGGCCCAGGGAAGGGAACATGGGATGAGTTCTAATAAAGAGGATTAAATGGTGCAGATCTAAGGAGTATCAAGATTAAGGTCCAGTAGATGATCTTTAAGGTCCCTTCCAATGCAAACCGTTCTGTAATTCTGTATGACACCAAGCAAAGAGAAAAGGCCTGAGGTATGTCAAGTATTACAAACATGGCAGAGAAATCAAAAGTAACTTGGGCAATATAGGGGGGTGGATAGTGGGATATGGGAATACTTGAGCCTTGGAGATAAAACTGAACAACTGAACAATTGCTCTGGATCCTGTGTCTTTTATCCAGATGCCAACTCCTGGAGAGTGTTGGAGAAGGAACCCTGAATTAGATTAAGTTTTTATTTTATTTTGTAGGGGATAGATCTCTTCCTGAAGACAGCAGCACAACTACCCCATTCACCTGAACTCTTTCCTGCCAGAATTCCTTTCTTTGATAGCTGCCTTTTGGTTGTCTTCTGGATGGGCAATGGGAAGAATGGGAGAGGGGCAAAGGGAGAGAGTGAGAGACGAAGAGCAGGAAACTGAGAAAACTCAGTCAACTGCACATTTTGAGAAGAGATGCAATATACTTAAAGAGAGATCCTTAACCTTCAGAATCTGCACTAAGTGAAGTGGAAAAACAGGACAGAAGGAATAAAACAAAATTAACAGGCTTCAGAGGATTTCTGTCAGTCATCACAGTGCTGCAAGAGGGAGACTAAAGTCAAGAAGTCAAAAGCCTTAGGCATGTTTTTACTAATTTTATGTCCCCTTATCTTTCTTTCTCCCTTCTTGACCAACTCATGATGACTGCATTAATCTTAACAGCTCATCAAGTTATCAGCACCAAAAAAAAGTGTGTGTAAAATGCAGACTTTATGTTGCACATTTTGCGGTCTTATTATTTGAAAAAAATATTAAAATGACACTGTCATAAAGAACTTTCTCAATTCACTGTTCTCATAGCAACTTCACTTGATGTAGCTGGTGAAGTAGAAGGCAATATTTACTACATATTTCTATACATCTTCTACTTTCCATGACAGGGAAACCAGGGTTAAATTCCACTTAGTAATTTCTGAAGATATGCCTTATTTCATAGAATGACAGAATCACAGAATAGTTTGGGTTGGAAGGGACATTAAAGATCATTTTGTTCCAACCCCCTGCCATGGGCAGGGACACCTTCCACTAGACCAGGTTGCTCCAAGCCCCATCCAACCTGGCTTTGAACACTTAAAGAATGGGGCAGTCACAGGTTCCCTGGGGAACCTGTGCCAGGGCCTCACCACACTCATAAGGAAGAATTTCTTCCTGATAACCAATGTAAATCTGCCTTCCTTCAGCTTAAAGCCTTCCCCTTGCCCTATCACTACATGATATTGCAAAAAGTCCCTCTCCAGCCTTCCTGTATGTCCTGTTTAGGTACTGGAAGGTGCTATAAGGTGGAGCATTTTCTTCTCCAGGCTGAACATCCCAAACTCTCTCAGGATCAATTCTCATCAACTAATCCATATTGCAGTGAAGTCTATAAAATTTGATTTTCCAAGATAAATCTTTAAGAATTTTCCTCCACTGTTACCTTGGGTTAACACTTGATTGTCATGATTGCATTTATCTGTTCATCCCCAGTTTCCCTTTGTTAAGCACATCACAGTACAGCCATAGATTACAAGACAATTCTTTCCAGGCTCCATTCCATAACCTGGTGCTCTTTTACTCCTTTGCAAGAGAGTTTTCTCAAGGAAAACACTGTACCCTGAGGATTTTCACTCTCAAACACTTCCATTTTCCCTCAAGACTGCTCAGTGCCCTGCAATGCTTTTTCATGGTGCTAAACTATGGTATGAGAGAGCACCACACCACAGGGATGCAACACATGTGATCACAGAATGGTTTGGGTTGGAAGGGATTTTAGAGATCATCTCATTCTAACAAAAGAGAGACACCTGCTATTAGACCAGATTGCCCAAAGCCCCATCCAACCTGGCCCTGAACAATCCCAGAGATGTGCACTTCCCTCTGTTCTGCACCCTTTGTGCTCAAAAGGACAGTCACAGAATTAAAGCTGTCACAGGATCATAGAAACAGCATTTGGGATACAGAAAATACCAGGTCAAATGCTGGTCCACATTAGATAATCACAGTCTTGGTTGCTGTAGACACAATTAACTCATGTGGCATGAAGTTGTTGTAGAGGAAGTCTAGGCTGGATATTAGGAAAAGTTTCTTCCCCCAGCGGGTGGTTGGACACTGGAATAGGGTCGCCAGGGGAGTGGTAGTGTCACCAAACCTGACAGAGCCCAAGAAGCATTTGGACAACACTCTCAGGCACATGGTGGGATTTCTGGAGTGTCCTGTGCAAGGTCAGAAGTTGGATTTTGATGATCCTTGTGGGTCTCTTCCATTTCAGGATATTCTATGATATAATTTAGATCAAAGGGGACACTATCCTTGATACAGCCTATGAAGAAAACATAAATATACCAAAATAGGAATTTGACCCTGGTCTGGTCTCCTTGATAAAGGAAATGGACACCCTTCCACTTTGATACATTTCACATGGTTTGCATAAATAAAAGAGCTTGGACCTTTTGAAATGAAAAGGAGATTTCTGCTACATGCCAGCAAGTTGTTGATGAGGTCTCAACAAAAATGCACCATGACCACGTCTCCCCCTTGTTTCTCCTATAAAGCACGTGGCAACCTGTGTCTGCACCACAGGAAAAGCTCTTTGAACAGATCATCCTGGGGACTCGACACCAAACGCAGCGCCGCACTCGAGAGCCTGTGTATTACTTTCTGTTTGTGACTCTGTTTATCATCCTACAAGTCTTGATTATTCTAATGACACTGGGCCTCTTCAGAAACACATTGTTTATACCCCCAAGGAGTTTGCTGAGCACACAAAGATTCTCAATCTACTGTATAAACAAATGTGTTATTCAGCAGACGGCGGCAGCTCTGCTGCTGATAACTGGGAGAGGGGCTGACAACAACACAGCCAATATTACCTCCACCTCTAAGTGGTTTTTACAGTTTGTTTGGATTCACTCTCCATCATTTCAGTGGGCTCTGGAGCTCTCAGTGCTGTCTGCTCTGGGGTCCTTGATGGAGTTTTGAGCAAAGCAAAAGACTTAATTCCTGAGCTCACATGTAAAACTTCATTTTTTTCATGATCAACAGCTCAGCTTCTTCATGAGGGGCAGTGGAGGTGGAGCACTGATCTCTTCTCTGGTGATCAATGACAGGACCAGAGAAAATAAGTTGAGCTCTGTCAGGGGAGGTTTAAGTTGAATATTAGGAAAAAATTCTTCCCCCAGAGGGTGGTTTGCACTGAACAGGCTCCCCCAGGACAGTGGTCACGGCCCCAAGGCTCAAGGAGTGTTTAGACAATGCTCTAAGGGACATGGTGGGATTCTTGGGGTTGTCCTGTGCAGGGCCGTGAGTTGGACTTGTGGCTCCCTTCCAACTCAGGATATTCTATGATTCTGTCATTTTATCCTATTTGAGCAAATGCCTCTGCAGGTGTTTTGGAAAAGGAGTTATGAGACCCACACTTTGAGAATGCATCAAACACAGGTTTAATTATTAAAGTGCTTAAACCCTGAATCCCACTTGGACTGAATATAGCTATGGGGAGAGGGGAGGTTGAAGGAGATAAAAAGGAAGGGAAATAAAGGAGATAGGTTATCCAGTCAGTTGCACAATATTACATAAGGATGACTGAAATGATTCAAAAAGAAATGACTGAGTCTGATAGGTTAAATACGGTTGAAAACATGGTTGAAATTGGCACATAGAATTGAGAGCCAGTAGAGATTATCAAAGGTATCCTGGAGTTGAAATCAGCTGGATTTAACAATTGCATGTTGGTTTATAGTTTCTGAAACTTCTTAGTCCAATTGGAACATCTCTCTATCACTTAAAGGTCTTTTTGGGAATACAAAGTTAAGTCTCCTTTCTTCTTTCCTTTTAGCTGGGTGGGCAGAACTTGAAGACTCCAGTAAACCCACCAAAATTACATTCTGTTACAAGAAAGGAAAAAACACCATCTTGTTGATCCAGATCTTAAATGAGGGTTACAAAGTCGCTTTATTAAACAATAATGACTTTAAGGACTTCAAAGCTTCAAATACAGATTCTCATATTCTCACAACAGACTAAACTGATCTCTAGAGATCCGTGTTTTGAGTCCTTACTTCTGATCTTGTTTCTAATGTGTGCTTGCCAGTTTTTCCGCCAATATTACATTCCTGAGGTGTGGATATGTCCTCTAAATGAAGAGGCAAAACAAAGTGTGAGCAAAAGGGGCAGCAAAAAAATATAGGATTGTCATTGCCTGTTCTTTCCTGACTTCTTTGGCTCACACAGACAACAACACTTACAGGGAAGGTTCTATAAATGTGGAAGAAACGTAGAGAAATTAAGCAAATTGTTCAACTGGTGCCACTCCTCTTCTCATGGTAGCTTCATTTCATGTCTATGGAGTCAGGAAGGTCCTCCTGATTGCTCAGTAAGTATTTTTATTGCCTATTTCATTGCAGTTTTATGTGTGCAACCCAAGCTTCATATTAATATTTCATATGTATCTGAAGTTGTGGTTTGGAGATTTGTGGGGGAGAATGGACTGTCCCACCATGGAAAGAAGACCTGGTTATTGATCTTTGTGTGAATGTTATCTGCAGTCAAGGCTTCTTACAATTCTAGGCAGGAAGGAGAAGAACTGGGATCAGGCCAAAGCTGGGAGGAGTTTGGACAGATGAAGGAAAAAGTCCTCAAATGCAAAGTGCTCCTTAGGGAAGACAAGCAGGGGCAGTGGCCAAAATTCAGCAAGGAGCTGGTTCCCAGGAGAGATCCTGCCTTGCCAGGGCTCTGGCAATGAAATAGTTGGGGTGATGGCCATTTCATGGCTTGCAGTGCTCTGCTCTCCTGGCACCCATCTGCCTTTGATCAGGACTGGTGCTCATCATGGGAAAATGAATACCAAAGAATCATCCCATTTCATTATCATTCCTCGTTTTCTAGCAATGCCAGGACTCCAGCACTGATGCAGCTGAAAGTCTCTGGGCCCTGCTCAGAGCTTAGACTGAGAGTCTCAGCAAAGCAACACTGCATGGCAATGTCCACAGTGAGGTTTAGAGGTGGGGTAGGACCAATCTTTCCCTGGTGGGGGAAGTGTGGACATAAAATACATTAAAATTTCAAAGTGCACAAAGGTGACATAAAAGAAGGGATTCTTAGAAATTTCTCAGACAAGTTGCAGGTACAAAGGGACTACAGGTCCAGAAAAAAGATTTCTTATGCTCAGCCTGTGTTCACTTGGTCCCAAGTCCTTTTTTTTAGACCAAGATTTCATCATGAATGTGTTTATAGCTTTATACTGTCCTTGCCTAGCTAAAACCACTGTCTTCTAATTACACTCTCATAAATTTAAAGGCCAGAAGAACCATTATTTTAGTGTAGTTGGACTTTTTCCATACTGTAAGACACAGGGTTTAACCAATGATCCCCTCCTCAGGCCTGTAACTTGTGGTTGAACTGGGGAGTCTCTTTAGGGAAGACATCTAATCTTGATTTAAAGACTTCTTTAAAGACTACTTAACAACTCATCAAGCTTGTCTGGGGTTTCTTCTTTGGTTTATAGAAGTAATGAACTGAGTCCCCCATCCTCCCCTCCTGGAGTTACTTCCTAATGGAAAGTAAAAACGCCACAATTACGACACACCATGTGTGGGACATAAAACCTCACTCTCACTCTTGTATCTGTATCGTATTTAATAAAGTACCAACAGAGCAGCAATAATGTACACTGGGAATCAGGCATCATAAATAAAAGGAGGAAAATGTAATAATGGGTAGTTGGAGAAAAAATATGAAAGCAGCTGTAAGAACAGAAACAGACAAGGGAAAAAAAAAAAAGGAAAAAAAATCAAAAATACTCAGAGCCAGGCATGGAAATAATGTATTTTAGAGTGGGTGCACTTTTGGATGATTCTTCTTGAATAGAGGAAGAGATACCCAGGCAGGCATGTAGACACACACACACACACACACACACACACACACACTTGCCAGATCTTACCAGATGATGTAGTTGAGGCTGGCTGAACTTAATTAACTTGGATGAGTGCTTTTAGATTTTAACCTTCCTTGTTTATTTGCTTTCGCTGTGCAGTGGTAAATACTTTCAGACATGAAGGGAAGGAAGAAGGGGAGGGGTGAAATGATTCTTGAAGAAAACAATAAGCAGCTCCATATTTGTCCAGTTGTTTGTTTTTAAGGATGCAGGATAACTGCTCAGCTGGTGTAAACCAGCACAGCTCTGATACTGATCTGTAGCACCTCAGATCCAGCCCTGGAAGGTTTTCCTTTCTATATTTCAAAAATAATTAATAGGTGCTTTATCCTACAACCTAATCTTTGTTGCTAGAAGAATCACTGCAGGGGCCTATTGTCTAGCACTAAATCCACTTGTCATGGTTTGACCACTTCCATAGTTCTCTTAGTTCCTACAACAAGCTGTTCACATCCAAATTCATAGATGGGAACGGTCCCTGGCTCTTGCTGTCTCTCATAACATGTCTGAGAACTACTTTGTCTGGGTTAAAGACTTGGTTGGGAACGGAAAAGTTTGGAAGAATGAACTCCAAAGCCAAGTTTTGTGCCTGACTCTGGGTAATTCCCTAATTTAGGCATTACCTAAACATCTAGAACAAAGATATATATGTGTGTGTGTGTATAAAGTGACAATGTGGGTTCTTCATGTCTGAATTTAAGCACATCAGGATCTCTAGCTCCCCCAAATCATGGAAACATAAAATGTTTTGGGTTTGAAAGGACCTTCAAAGGTGACAAAATCACAGAATCGTAGAATCATAAGAATCATAAAATCAAAATCATAGTAACATAGAATGGTTTAGGTTGGAAGGGACATTAAAGATCCTCTCATTCCAACCCACCTGTCAGGAGCAGAGACACCTCCCACTAGAAGAGGTTACTCAAAGCCCTGTCCAACCTGGACTATATATATCTATATATCCAGATAGATAGATAGATAGACATGTATATCTTTGTATATATCTTTGTAAAGATATTTTCCTTAGTCTCTGACAAATTCAGGTTTTTGCCATAGTCTCCAGCATGATTAGGAGGCTGCCCCTCAACCCTGACAGAGATTTTTTTGTTCCAGTCTTTAAACTTTGTGTGTTGCACGTCGCAGAGGACTGTGATGGGAGGGATCTTTGCAAAGTAGTTGATGGATTCTTCTTAGTCAAGGGTTTTTTTATTGATATCTGCTTGTTTCTGCAGAGACAACAACCGGTATTAGGGAAAGAAAAAATCATCCTGGCTAATCTGAGGGGAATGTATGAACAGAGTTTACCCTGAAAAGAATACTCGAGGTCCAAGGTATAAAGTCCAAGGTGTAGCTGAGATGTAGGGTGAATTCTGGTTCCTACCTCCCATCAAGGGATTCCTACTGCTCCTCTTCTGCCTGCCAGGAACAGAGCTGGGCTGGGCTGGACTAAAATGGTCTGGCAATGTCTGTCAGAGAAAATTAAAACAGCAACAGGAAGCAACAGAGGGCTGCAAATGTTTGTCCATCTGTAATGTCAGACCTTTGTTCTGGCCTTTTGCTCCCAACTGAGAACCTCAGCTCACTGCTTCCAAGGAAGGCGAGTTAGTCCCTCACATGTAAATGCCCTGCCAACTTGCCATGGGGAGGGGGGGATCTCACTCCTGACCTCCACACTGGCAGTCAGTGTGGATGAGCAGGAATCACCATGGATAAGGATTTAACGTGACAGTGAAGACACTAACAGCCACACTTAAAAATGCAGCTCAGCTCCAAACAGCAACGTGTAAAAATGGCATTTTCTCACTCACAGACCAGCTCCCTATGCCTGATTGCTGCCTAAGCACTCAGAAACAACAGCAAAAAATTCAGGAGGAAGATTTTACTCATGTCAGCCCTGATGAAACACTTTTTAAACTTTCACGTCAACTGCACACTGAAGTTCTTCATTACTGTGGTGAAGCTTTTCAGTGTCAGGTAGCAGAGCTCAAAACGGTGCAAATAGTCCCATGTGGCTTCTCAGACACTGATGTCAAGGTTGCTGGTGCTGGGGAACACAATATGAAATCCAGGGTACAGTAATTGCAATTCCCACTCATGAAAGTGAGGGAGAGGGGAAGGAAGGGAATGTAGAGCCAATTGTCTATATGTCTTATTAATTCATTTGAGAAGAGCAAAGTGTCTCTGAAACCTTGGAAAACTTCAAGGCTTCTCAGGATAACCATGTTCTGACTGCACAGGAAGCCAATGGAAGTGAGGAGGTGCCAATGACTGCTCAAGATCATAGAATCATGAAATCATAGAATGGTTTGGGTTGGAAGGGACCTTGAAGATTATCTTGTTCCAACCCCCCTGCCATGGACTGAGATCCACTGGATCAGGTTGCTCAAAGCCCCATCCAACCTGAACTTCAACATTTGACTTCTTGGAAACATATTTAATAGGAATTCCCTCTTGGGATGTGCAAATATATGTCTTCCAATCACCTGGGCTAAAGCTGTCCTGAAGCCCAGGTCTCTTCCTTCTGCTGTAAAATATTAGGCTACCATGGCAAATGTGGGTATCTCCAACATCAAACAGCCTTTTCTGATATAAAGTCTCATAGCTGCTCAGGCTCTGAGTCACAATGAGGTCTGAAAGTTTTACTTCTTTTTTTCACAGAATAAACACTTGTGACCTCGTGTGTTCAGCTGAAGGGTGACACTACCATTAATGGTGTTGAAAGGCTGTGGCCTGGGTTCCTGCCAGGTGGCTGGGAGGTTTAAGCCCCAGCTTCAGAAGGCTCTGGGTCCACAGCTTTTCAGCTCCTGATACTTGTAAAATGAGCATATTACTCAAAGAAAGCTGAAGAGGGTCTTTTCAAAAGGGCATGGAGTGATAGAAAGGGGGAAATGGCTTCAAACTGAAAAAGGGGAGATTTAGATTAGGTATAGGACAGAAATTCTTGACTGTGATGGTGAGGCTCTGCAACAGGTTGCCCAGTGAAGTTGTGGCTGCCCCATCCCTGGAAGTGTTCAAGGCCAGGTTGGACGGGGCTTGGAGCAACCTGTTCTGGTGGAAGGTGTCCCTGCCCACGGCAGGGGGGTGGAACTGGATGATGTTTAAGGTCCCTTCCAACCCAAATCATCTTGCGATCCTAAGATTTTTTCAGTAATTGGTTTGTAGCCCAGTAAACATCCAGCAGTGGATATTTGACTCTCACAAGGTCTCTAGCTATATTAACTCTTTCACAGATCCAGAAAGAGAATCTTAATAAAATGCAATAAATTCTTATTGATTCAATCTCTGCTCTGTCCTGATCAGAATTTCAGCAGCTCAGAACCAGCCACGTGACTTACCTCAGCACTATATATAATTTTACATCACTATACAGCACTAGGCCTCTGTTTCCAAAATACAGACTGATTTTAGCTCATGAGATGCTTGCAGGGTGATATTAGCCAGATGTCACTGGAGGATCAGATGATATTAATGGCAACTGGCATGTCTGCTCAGCGAGCTGAGCTCATCCCTGCAAAATCAGATGGAGTCTATTTCAAACAAAAAAAGGAAATCAAGGAGAAGCCAAGTGAAATAACAAAACTGCTGCCGACTCAAACAATCCAGCAATTCATCACCTCAATGAGGTCCTTGTGAATGGGAGGAAGCCACAGAACAAGACTGGGTCTGCAAAAAGGTTTCCTCATTTCTTGTACCAAGGAATTTACTGAAGCTCAGTAAATTTCCTCCTAAAGCTCTGTCTGAGCATCCAAGCCTGTGATTGTAACATCCTGGCTGGCAAGAACATTGGGTCTGTGGCTTGTCAGTCAAAATCTATCCTGCATCCTGCCAGACTTGATTGCCATGTGTGCCCCAGGGTAGCAAGCATTAGCCCTACCATTCCCCCAAGGATGTGCATAACTTAAAGCGTATGAGTAGTCCCATAAACTTCAGTGGGACTACAAATGTGTTTACACACCTTAGCAATTCCCTCATTAGTACACAAAAAACATATTATATTTATGTCAAAAGGCAATGTGAAGTTCACTTTTCAAATGCCAAAGGCCTGTGCATTTACCAAGAATAACATTTAGCATTTCCAGCTTCTGTTCCTCAGGGCCAGAGAACTTGTACAAAGGAGGAAAATCACCCTAAATGGGCCTTTCTCGTTGCACAAGGAGGAAAGCAAAAACTCATTAGATAAAAAGGTGGTCTACACTTATGGTTAAATATTGGATGTGTAATTTAAATGAGAGCGCCAAGTTGAATGCAAAGCAATTACCAGCACTTAATATTAGTCAGACTAATAAAACAGCAATTAAACCTCATTATACAGCCATAAAATTGATGTGTAATAGATTGATTACACCAAATGCTCATACTCATGTTTGATGGCATATCATAGGCAAGGTGAACTGGTTCATTTAATTGGCTGATCAAAATAATTCCCTGCAATAGATTTAACCTTATTGCATTTCTTGGTTTCAGACGACATCGGCGACAGTACAAACAAATAAATAAACAGAATGAAAGGAGAGTGATAAAAGCCCACAGACTGGCTTGCTCTATGGCAAATACTCTCTATTCCGTAGTATAATATTCCTTCTCCCAGGAGATCCACAGTTATTTGAGAATCTTCTTGCCAGCAGCACAATTTGGGTCTTGCACAGCAGCGCTGCTTCATTGTTCACTCCTTGAATTGAATATGAGCAGCTGAAGGAAGCCAACATGTAAATGTTTTGCTGCCTGTTTACAGCTGACATGGAATTCAGTACCTTGGAGTATATTAAGTCCAGTGATTAAAAGAAATTGCTGTTGGAAATCTAAAGGGTAAACGGGGAGAGGACCATTAATAAGAATCTTTTAAACTCCTCTAAAATCACATCTGAACATTTTTATTTTGACAATAGGTTCAGACCTAATCAGTGTCTAAGGGTCCAGCACACAGGTTTTACTCACTTTATTATTTAAAATTATTTATGTGGGTTCATGTGATGAATACATTTTTTAAAGATGGTTATAAAACAGAATATTTGCTGAAGAAAACATTTTGGGCTTTGGTTCTTATGGATTTTCATGTCACTCATCACTAAGGTCATATATAACAACACATTATCTTTGCTTTCCATCTTTGCATTCCACAGCATCATTACCAACCCTGAGCCACCATGCAGCAACAAAGATAAATGAATGATTGTATTTTCTGCTCCAGCAATATCTGTCTTGGTCAAAAGAGCTTTATCTTCCTATATGGACCTCATCTCTGCAGCAATTGAAGGCCTCACAAACTGCATAACTCCATGGTTGACTTTCCATGGGGAAGAAATGATCTGAAAGATAAAGGTAACTTGACTTACACCAGGATCCTGTGGCCAAGTAAGATTTTAAATCATGATCTCCTGTACACTGGGCAGCAAACAGTAAGCATTTTCTGTAAGGGGAGGAAAAAAAAAAGTTTCTTTTAAAAATACCAAAAAGACTCAAGTCAACAGAAAATTTGCTTTTGACATCAGGATATTCCCAAACAATTAAACAATGCTACTTAGTAAAATCCAGGCATAGAAGGAAAGGAGATAAGAGGTTTGTAGCCCATCCCTGATTTTAGTGGTTCAGCTAGTAAATTTTCCTCCACAAACCAAAAATCATAGAATCAGAAAATGGGCCATTTTTATCAAGCTTTGAATTTCCAACTAACTCTGTAAGAAAATCATCACTGGCAAAGCCCTGTTGCTCTTGTGAACCTTTCTCTTCCCTTGGTCTCTGCTGTGCTTTGGTTCACGTCAATCAGTTGTGGTTTGAATTTGTTCTGGGCTCCAGTAACGCAATGACCTCAGGTCAGATTCATTACTCCCTCATCCAACAGAGCTGAAGCTCCTTATTTTCAAATTCCTGGAGTTCCTCAAAGCCAGATGCAACTGCTTTATGAATGGGATGTGCTGCATCACTGTGGCTAGGGGAAGTGGCTCTGAACTGACACTCTGACATCTCATCCTCTCTTGAGCATCACTGGCATGAAAATAGAACCTAGTGGAGGAATGGGACACTGCACAGACCTGTGAGACTGATATTTCCCCCGGACAATGTGAAAAAAGAATTATACGGAAATAGAAAGAAGAAATTCCTCAATAGACCTCCTTGTACACCATTTTCCAGTACAGTGTAGGTAAGAAAAAAATGTTTAATGTTTATTAAAACCTGGTGCTTCAATCCCTCGGAAGGGTGCTGGTGGAAAGGTTCTCATGCTTCCATCAGGCAGCACATGTTCTACTGCTCTAAGGTGAGGTTCTGAAAAGTAGAACCTAGAATTTCCATCCATATTTGGGTCCCCCAACCTGTGTACAGCTTTTAGAAATGCTGTCCACCTAATTTAAATGGGACTGGCAAAAATATTGCCACTTTCAGAAGTCAGACCTTCTGTTTATTGTCTAAATATTAACATTAGAGATGGATTTTTAGCCCCTTTACTTGTAAATCTTGATCCATGTTTTGTAAAATGTCATTTAGATTAAAACTTCAGCATTTAATTATACCCTGTGCTGGTATATTAATTTTTCCACTGCAGATTTTCATAGTTTTCGCCCTCTACCCCTTTCAGCATAAAATCTACTGGAAAGTACAAAATATGAAAATGCAATATATTGATATGGACATTTTCCAAACACTGTATCCAAAGTATCCAAGTTCTTACTCCTTTTTCTGAGCAGCTCCATGTAAAAGCTGTTGCTGCTGTTGTAAATCAATAAGGTCACCCCAGCCAGGATGTGTTTTGGATCCTAAATGTCTCTTCTGTTTTGGTATGCAGCACCTTGCACACACTTCTCCTTGTTCATTCCTTATCAATATCTCCAGCTCAAACAGTGCTGTTCTTCAATGAGAAGTCTTTCACTGGATTTATTTAGTCTAAAATGGACTAAAAATTTATGCAGAGACACGGCAACTGTCCTTGAATATGTAAAAGGAGGAAAATTAACTGTAGCAGGGGTGTTGGGACTAGATCTTTAAGGCCACTTCCAACACAAATCGTTCTATGATTCTCTATTTTCTGAGGAGTGGAAAACTAAGAGACTTAAAACCCAGCCAGGGAGATTCAGGAGAGGTCTCAGGTTAAATGTGCTGACTGCAGACCTGAAACAGATTGTCCTTAGGGTTTCTTGAAGCTTAACAAGTTTTTACGAACAAGCTAGATAAGCATCTAACAAGAATCACTTAACTGTAGGTGATCCTGTTTGGGGGCAAGAAAATGATCTAAGCCATATGCTGAAATTTCCCACTACCCCAATTTTTCTAAAATTACACATTTTAAGAAGAAAATCTTTCTACACTGGACAGGAATCACTGACAGGCTGATAAAAGAGATTCTTATTGTTGTTGGCAAGCACGTCTCAGCTTCCCACACCCCAGTATTTAATATGGGCTCTTAGCTGAAGAAGGATGTGATGGGAGGCTAATGTGTTTTGGTTAAGATTTTCAAAAAGGATAAACATGTTGAGGAAACAGTAAGTTCACTACTAGAATCTTAAATTCACTGAAGAAAACAATCCTGAGACAGGATTGAAATTATTTTTAAATTGGTTTCCCATATGGGGAAGAAAGTCAGGTCAGAACATTGGGATAAAGTTTGCAAACTTGTCATCTAATTTTTTAAGGCTTTCAGTACTGATTTAGTTTTAAAATAGCCTTAAAATAAATACAACAAATAGCTCTCTGGCATGCTCAGCATCCTCTTTGACTAGCTTAGACCTGATAGCCCTCTCTTAGAAGACTGAGGTCAGCTGAGATGACCTCTCTCCTAAAATATCCACAAGAAATCCCTGTGTGATTCTCACAGATCCACCTCTTTAGCAGCAGAAGACAGCAACGCTCTGTTAGCATCCATAGGGATGCACTGAGTTATCCCAGCTGTGAGCCCAGCCCAGCCATCCACCCGAGTGCAAACACACATGTTCCTTCAGCTGATGCTCGTTTTGCCTCCAGGGAGGTGGGAGAAGGAAGGTGGGGATTGCTGTTCCAGTGTCAGCCCTCTTTATAAGCAGGAGCTGCAGCTTCCTTCTCCCTTATCCTTCCCTCTGTGGTGGCAGCAGCCAGACAGGTTTTCCAGGATGGCGCCACTGACCACAATAGGATGTGGAGTGTGAGTTTTTGGTGTTTCCAGCAGCCTGCTGGCCTAGGCAGCTGAGTATATTGCTGCAAATAAGAAATAAAGCATAACAGTTATAATCCAAGTTTTAGGGAATAGTGGAAGTGCTGAGGATAATTGTCCCTATTCCTTATCTGCAGATAATCTGTAAATGTACATTGTGGCTTTCACATCTCTATATGGTGTATTTTGAATTCTTTGAGAATGACTTTTGACAAGGGGATGGAGTGATAGGATGAGGAGGAATGGCTTCAAACTGAGTGTAGGTTTAGATTACAGAGTGAGGGTGGTGAGGCAATGGCACAGGTTGCCCAGAAAAGCTGTGGCTGCCCCATCCCTGGAAGTGTTCAAGGCCACATTGGATGGGTCTTGGAGTAACTTCCTCTAGTGGAAGGTGTCCCTGCCCATGGCAGGAGGGCTGAAACTGGGTGGTCTTTAAGGTCTCTTGCAATCCAAACCATTCTGTGACTCTATAATCTGATGTCAACAAGTCTAGTAGCTTGAGTGCTGACTAAGATGGTCCATGGATTTTTGGTAATCCTTGTGCTTCTGGTGGTTGAAGTGATGCTTAGGTACCATGAGAGAAAAGCAAGTTGTTTGAACAGAAGCAGTAACAATGGCCGAGTCTGTGGGTTGCTTTGTGCTGAAAATCAGTGGAGTGATCTCTGTGACAGATGAGAGAGGACATTCCAGCCCCTGTTAACAAAGTGAGGTGGAGGCACTTGGAATAAATTTGTAAGCAGTGCATTTCCTCCCTGGATGGTCTCCAAAGAGGGAAAGCTGCGCTAGTCCAGCCAAGATGTAAGGCAGCCACAGCAAAGTGATCTGACATCCTCCTCGGAGAGGCAGGAAAGCAGCAGGATCGCATTCCCAGGATGGAGAAACTGAGCTGATCTGGTTTTCCAAGGATAGTCAGGACACTTTGATCACACAGAAACATTTTTTTCACTGTCACAGATGTACAAAAAATTACAGGGCAAGAAAGAGACAGAAATAACCAGTGGAACCAAAAAGCCCTTATCATATGGCTCTTCTTTTGCCAGTAATAACAACCATTAATGAATCATTGATTATTTTTTCTGAGCTTGAGCAAGCTGAAATCATTGTGTAGTGGCCACAAATGACACCAATGCAGGTTCTGGTCTGATCATTCAGATCTACTTTCACAACATTAGGGACCAATTTTTGTCTCCACTTTTTTTCCACATGTGAAAACTTCTTTTTAGGTAACATTTTGTTTGCACGTTTAAATGAACTTAATGATTTTCTGGTACACAAAAATCTTTGACACCTCTTATTTACAAATATTGTCCCTGAAAAATCACCTTTCCATAAAAAGAAATTTGTGTAAAATATTTTTTTTTTTTGTATTTAGATATATAAGATTATCTTTTTTTTCCTCTTTTTTTCTTTTCTTTTTTTTTTCCAGTTGTTCAAATTTTCTTTACAATTGGGAAAATGAACAGAAATGAGAGAAAGGAAAGAAATGGAGAAAATACTGAAAAGCTTCATATTGTTTTCATCCTACGTTTGAAATTTTCAGATAGCTCAGGAAAAGAATTCAAAATTATGTCAATGTACGAATATTACAAAAATCATTAAATGGATGCTTTTAAATCAATTCTACTTGTAGGATTAAACTTTGAGTGCCCTGGGGGACGCTGTACCAGCAGTATTTGTGGCCTGGCTGGAAATATGAAACAAGCAGACATGTCCTGAGCTGAATCCATTCCTATACGATTTCCAGCCTAGGGCAGCATTGCTTGAAGGATATACATATATCTGCTTCACTATATATATGGATGTATATTCCATCCTACTGAAGCCAACAGGAGCATTTACTGTTCATCAAGTTAAGCATTTACATAAATCTCTGTGATAATGCAGTTTAATCGAAGACTCAAGTGCTTGGATAAATCTTGAGTTATTCAAAGTAAACTTCAAAGCTTTTTACTTTCACTTTACACCAATTATTACCCCCAAAAAGATCAAATTGACTCCATTAGATGTGAGGTTTTAAATTCATAGATGTAAGAGTACAGTGCCTTTTTCTATTCATCTGCATCTCTTTTAGCTCACTGGGAAAGGATTCCTTATTAAAACCGGTTTAAAAAAAAAGAAGCCAGAAAATGCCTGGAACAAAGTAACTGTAACTGTAAAATGTCCTTAAAGGCCAATTAGAAATTGCAATACTGGGAGTTTTATTACAACTAACTCCTCCTTAATTATCAATCAATGGATTCTGTTGGAAAAAAAAAAATCTCAAATTCACAGCTGGGAAAATGATGCTAATTATTTTCTGTTAATTAAGGCTGTGCTGGGATTCAGACTTGCCATCCTTCAAATAAAGGATTGACATATCAATGCTAACATAATGCTTAGGGTCTTTTCCAAAGGCTTGATTTCTAATGGTAATAAATTGGTGTCACGTTATTTTAAGTGTCTTAAGCTAAAGTGCTGTTATCTAACCCTGATCCAGACTGAAAAGCATTTCTCTATCTCAGTGTTCTCACAAATTTCTGGTCTGGAACTTGAATATTCATAATTTTGCACTGTGGCTGTTCCATTGTGAGAGTGAATGAGCATTGAAACACTTGGAGCTGAAAGGAATAAGGCTAAAAAAATATGTCTGGCAGTAGGATTCCCTAAATATCAAAATTAGAGAGAGTAGAACACTTGAAAAAATTCTGGACACAATATATTCAATGCCACAATTCTCATTGACTTTCAGGGGCCAAAGTCTCTACTCAAGCACCTGGTCCTTCTTCATTGCCTCCTTCATTGTGGGAGTTCCCTAAATTACAGGCTGCAAATCTGCTCTTGTTTTTCCATGGAAAAGGCAGACAAACTTAACATTTTTTAGAAATCTCTTGCTCGATTGATGTTTGCTCCTCAGTATCTACCCCCTTTCTAATAACCAAGACTGACAAAAATCAGAAATAAGAGAGTGGAAACAGATAAGGGGAAAACATTAAAAATTAATATTCTGCCAGACTTGGCGTGGTGTATATAAGACATAAAGCTCATGAACTCACACAGAACCTTACGAGTGCTTGGCCTAAGATTTAGGCAAGTTTTAAAGATCTGTTAGGAGTTTAAGGCAAAATGGGTAAGAAGGTGGTGCTTTCTTTTGGGTTTTGCTCAGGATAAGAAATTATTGTGTCTGTTTCTAAAAGGCAGATGTCAGATAAACAGCTCTGAAAATACACGCCCCATGCACCAGATTCTCGTAAATCATAATATGAAGCATTTTAAGATGTCTGAGAAAGGTTTTAGAGATGCAATAAATGATGGATCAGGGCTGTTCCTCCTTCCTCTGGTCTCCCTACAGAGATTACCAACATCATTCCTACACAGGTAAGAACTGTTTGCTGTGGGATTTAGGCTGAAAAGCCTGAGCCTGTTTGACAGATGCCATAAAAATGAGTAGATCACACTATTTCAGTTGGCCAACTAAAGCAGAGCACAGATGGACCAGGGGACCAGATGAGTGGTTCACCCACTGTACCTTGGCATCTACAGGTTTGAAGTGTGGCCACCACCTTCCTTCCTAACAGTCAGAGAGAAACACGAAAATGCCTCCACAAGGTAATTTTTCTAACTGGAAAATAACATCTAAGGTCAAAGGTATTTTTCCTTATGGTGTGTATTTCTCTCCAGTGACCAAAAATTGATTCTCTGTCACTCTGACTTGGTTATTCTTCTTCAAGGTGTCCAAAATTAGCTGTTCCAATATTTCCTCTTAAAACTCTCTTCAGCAATTTATTCAAAGTTTGGGACTGGAGACAATGCAATATCCTGCCAATGTAGAAGGTTGAACCTGATGTTCTTGGAGGTCTTTTCCAACATTAATTATTCTATGATTCTGTTTCCCACTTCAGTTATGTTTCAGACCTGGAATATTATCTTCTAATTGTGTATAACACCAACACCAGTGGATCCATGGTTTTAAACTTGTTCTTGTTGCAGAGTCTGGCTACAAAGTCCAAAGTCCAAGATAATTTGTTAATAAACCAAGAGCAGAAAGAGGAATCTGGTGATTCCCAATACAAATCCAAGGCCTTCAGTCATCACTTAGCAGAACAAAAAGAGTGTTGTGGGCACTGGGGTATTTCTGGTGGGTGAAGGTTAAGAAAGCTGTTCTTAGGGATTTTGTGAATCTAAACTCTCCTAAAATCTCCTGCAGAAGTTTCTGAAGCAGCGAGAGCCTCCTCAATGACCTGGTTGGTTCTATCCAGTCCTGTTGCCTACAAATATGAACATTCATTTCAAAGGACATTAAAGTCATATTTGTGTTGCATAAAGAAATACACAAATGGATGACAGGTGAGTTAGGTCAGTAGATTTAACTGACCTTTTACCATTTTTTGAAAAAACACACTGGATGGAACCTGAAGTGTGTATCTTTACATTTACCTGATCCTTATCTGCCCTTAAATAAAAAATATTTTACCTACGCTGCGTGATTACAAAGCTTTCTCTCAGCTTTTGTAATTCATTTGTGCCTTCTAGCAGTCATGAGTCATGGGTCTTTTACACTTGTCAAGTACACCTAATCCCTACCCTTCATGGCCCAGAAATCCTAAAGATGGCTGAACATGTAATTGCCTTGAAGTGTAAAATATTTCCCACATTATTTATTATAGCATTGCCTGCTAGCACATCTATAGTTAAGGTTGTGTCAGCATTTTCATTATAAGCCCCTATTTTCAGCTGTAAAAAAGTGCTTCAGGCTGGAAGTAAGAATGCTAGTGATTTTATTTTTTTCTACTGTTTTTTAAAATAAAATTACCTTGGACATTTTTTAAGTTATTCCATCTGTAGTCACAAACATGCAGACACCCACACACAGGTCTGTTTACAGCTGCACATGCACATGTATAAGGAATATCCATCATGGTATAAATGTAGAAATAGATATTGTTATAAGAACCCACATAACTATTCATTTATGTTTTCAGCTCCGGCTCATAAAAACTATCTCTGTGTGGGAACAATTTTGAAATGGCACAAACTTTATTTTGAGTTGTTGCAGTGTCCTTTATCCAGTAATGCTGATAGATAACAAGGATAAAATATTTATTTCTTTTTGCATCTTATATTTTATTTCTTCATGGATCACATTTTCTTCTGGAATAATTTCCACAAAGTGTTTCATCTCTGTTCTTGGACCATGAGCAAGACTACTGACTGCACTCAGGGGTTACAACACCAAGTCCAGCCCAAAAGTTATTCTTTCTTGTCTTTCTTTCACATAAATCCAAGAGTAGGATGCAAACATTTTGGTTTTATTGCTATTATCTTTAGTACTAGAGATTACACCAACAATATATGAGTTGGACGTGATGATTCTTGTGGTTCCCTTCTAGCTCAGGATATTTTATCATTCTATGATTCTAATATGACTAAATCTTCTGGGGACAGTAGGAAAACTACTGCCTTTGAAAAATCAAAATGTTTTCACTGTTGAGTTTAATTTTTTAAATACTTATGTCCTCCTTTTTATGCTCAATATTTCAAAAATAAATGAAGAAAATAAGGAGATGAAATTGTTACTCATTGGTTTTGGTGTTTAAAAAGGTGTTCCTGGAATGAATGCTAACCTTAGTCCTTTAATTATCCAACAGGACATTTGTCTTCATTCTGAAAAGGGAAGGACAATTCTCACATTAATTCATTCATAACCGATATGGTCTTCTGACCCTTAAAATATACAACTCCAGCTGCAAGTTTTTGAATGTAATTATAATTTACAGCCTTAGTGCAGTTCACCTGTCTTTCTCCAATTATTTCAGATCTGCAACCACTTCCAAGTCAGTTAAAAAATTGAAAGACAATGAGTTCCTGTTGGAGATTTTAGCAGGGTTTTTGTTGGATTTTTTGTGATAATATGTTTGTTGTTGTTGGGGGTTTTTTTGTTTATTTGCTTTGTTGTAGTTGCTATTGTTATTGTGGGGAGGGGTTTTTTTAATCATTCTGGACCTATCTTTGAAACAAGTCATTGTTAAAGACATAACAGTTTGTGAAAGCTGTCCTGAACATCTGGATTCCCAAGATCTTGATTTGAAACCTGGTGGGACACTGCTTTCACTTGAGCTTCATTTTGAAGGTTTGGGTTCGTTCAGACCTTCAACTCCACATTCTTTACAGGGATACAAGCTAAAAAAACCCCAAAAGTGAAGACAAATACTCTCATAATTTCCAGCCTAGAATAGCTGGATTTCATGAAGAACTGCCAGGAGCATTCTCAGCTTAAAAAGTGTTATCTCAAACTATTATATAGAGCTGCAACGTGAACCATTATTAGTATGTTCTAAATAGAGCTGATCTAAAAGGAAGCTGTGCTAAAACTCTTCAAAAGATGCATAAAGGAAAAATAAATCAATGGCAAAATTCCTTAGTTAAGTTATTCTTATACAGCCTGGCTGTTGATGATTTATGGATATGTTTGTGAAAGACCATTGAGATTATATCCCTTCTACTGGATGACTTCTATCTGTTATAATAGTATTCATAAAGTTTTCAATCCCCTTGTAAAATCCAGTAAGGAGTTTAACTCCTTCGATTCTTAGGAAGAGGTGTTTCCAAAATTTCAAGCTTTAGATGATTGGAAATATTCCTCTAAAGAAAAAGGAGGAATTTTTCTAGTTAAATGTAGATATCTGCTTGTCCATGTATGAAACCTGATCTCTCTTTTGTTCAATTAAAATAAATAGTTGGTTTTTAGTCTGATTCCTTTATCTTTGGTATTTTATGGAATAAGATGTAGGTTGAAATTATACTGTAGTATGAAATTATACTGATTTTATATTGAGCCAAGAGCAATGTAGACATCTTCATTAAGAGGTATTTACACTAAACTCTATTTTACTGGTTGCTATAAATACATATTTATGCATATTTTTTATATGTTATCTATACATATAGTGACCAAAACTTGCAAAGCCTTAGATCAGTGGTTTTGTCCTCGTAGACAGAAGCGAATCCAGCTCAAAGACAGAAATCCCATGTTTTTTCTATATTTATTCCATTCCTTGACTCTTTATCATGGTGTCACACAGGTTTTTAAGGAAAAGGACTCAATTTGTGTGGAGACAGAGGCTGCACAAATGCAACACAGAAAAATGCACACCAGCAATGGGTGGGCATGGTCACTAAGACGTGGAGTTTTAAAGAATATCTGAGAGAACTGTTTACTGATCACCAAAAATGATACAGCCTTCAACCACAAAGGGCTGCCATGCCCACGAGTCCTTTCATGCCTGTGTTACTACAAACTTCCCTCCTCACAGATTCAAGCAGTCATTCATGTCTGACTTGTGATTCAAAGCTTTCCCTGTGCTGAGAATGAACAAACTTTTCTATATTTGTTAAGGGGGATATTTCTTGGTTTCAGTATCTGATATTCAGTCTTTTTAGTATTATCTCTGAGAAACAGACAAATCTCAGAGGAGATTCATCCAATCTGACTTAGATGGAAAGACGAAGAATCACCTCACCTGATTCATCTATTGAAGTTGTAGCCATCAAGTTTAAGTTTATCATCTGAAAGATGACAGTGGCTCTAAAGCAATTCTCTTAGAAGAAATTTATTGCTTCTTTTAACGTGGAATAGAATCACAGCATAAGACCAACGTAAATAAAGAAATCCTTGAAACCAATAAAGACTTACACATGTTTATTGTCTCTAAACCACCACAGGAGACTATTTTATCCCAACCACAAATGCTGTGGTATTTCCCATGCATCAGTGAGAGTTTATATTTTAGGCTAAAGAGAATCAGAGAGTATCCTGAGTTGGAAGGGATCCACAAGGCTCATTGAGTCCAGCTCCAAGAGGTCTTTTCTCCTCTTCTGGGTTTTGACATCGTTCACAAAGCTGGGCCAATTCACACAGATGTTGGAGATGGGGCACACGGGGCACACAGTTCTCATATTGCTACAGAAACTACCTTGAAAATCATACAGTACTTACCTCACACGTAACTCCTGCAACTATTAAGCATTTCTTAAGTCCACAATCCAGCTGAGTAACTGAACAAGCAATTTCACTCGAGACCCACAGGTTTCCAGCTCCAACCATTACCTTGTGAAGATTTATTTTATTCTCTGAAAAATATTTCTTGGACTTAGAAGGTGACGTTTTATAAGATGACCTATGATCCTGTCCAGTCTGCAATAGTTTAATATCTTTTCCTGGTCTGAGCAGTTGTTTCAGTGTCTGCAGGAATTCTGTGTCTCCAAGACAAAAAAGGAAAGAATTCTTAGGGGAAATAATTATCAAAAGCATCCCTGTTCCCAGTTCCCTTTTCCACTGCACACTGGGGTTTGAGAAATAACTGAAAGGATGGTTTGATTTAACTATTTCTTTTTACTGACTACAGAAGAATATTAGGCAGGTAACCTACTACTGTGTAATATTTTGGAGGGGAGGTTGAGCCACAATGAAGCTCAGAGCTGGTATTTTGCATCACCTGTTTCAGATAGATGGCAGGAGACACAGACCTCACAGTGCACCATTTCTCTCTGAGTATCATTTTCATCCTGATCTTACTGGGGAATCAATATAATGTCTGACACTGCTGACATGTTTTTTCTTGGAGCGTCAGAGTAGTTTTCCCATTTCATTGAAGGAAATTCTTTTAATACAAGAAACTAGATTTTTTTTTATCCACCAGTTTGAATGTCACATGTTCCAAAGTAATTATTTTTTTTTTCCCAAGCGTAGTTTCGTTGATCTGAGTGATGCAACAACTGGTATTTGACAAGAGAGGGTTGAGGAATCAATCAGGAGAGTGTGTTTCCTCCATGCAGTCACCAATGTGCTCTGAAATGTTACATTAAATAACATCAGTCTTTTGTCACGCCAATATTTTCAGCAAACTTTGGGGGTGGTGAGGAACCACACCTCCTTTTGGCTCTTATTTTTTTTTTTTTTAGCTAAGGAAATAAAATTGCAATATTCTTGAGAACCACAGGTTTGGTTTAGAATTCTAAACTCTCCAGGGAAAGAATGATTGAAACTCCTGTTCACTGGCTGATCTCAAAACAGATTTGTACTTCACTGGCAGATTTGTACTTCTCTGTAGGTGTGTGTCTCTTCAATGAGGGTGGACAAAGATGTCAGTGATATACACAGGAAACTATATGGGTAAAAAAATTATTAAATTAAAGGTGCAGGAGATGCTCTAACCTAAGAAATGGAATGCTATGTGTGATAACTTCTTTTGTGCAATTTGCAGATCTCTGGTCACAGGATCTAATCCAAAGCCTCTTGCATTCAGAAAGGCTCTTTCCAATAACTCCAAGTTTCAGACATAAATTGGCACTGAAGGTTGTTGTGAGCCCTACTTTGAAAAGTGCTTTTTATGAACTCATTTTATTCTTTCCTCTCGACAAACACAGCATCAGAACTACAGTGGTGGATTCAGAACTCTCTCTGCACCTGAACTTCAGGGAGCTGAAACCTGGTGTTGGAGCCCCGACCTCGTTAACAAACAATAGGAATTTTGCTACTGGCTTGAATGAAATCAAGATTTTACTGTAGAAGGCTGAGACCTAGGACATATTTCTCGGATCAAACAAGAACGCCAGCCCTAAACATTTATCTTTGATGAGGAAGTGCAGTTTCAAGTCAGTCTCGGCTTTGAAATCCACGGTTCGGACTTATTTCAAAGATGAATTCACATGATGCAGTCGGCTTTGTAATCTGGGAATTTCATGCTTTAAAAAAAAAAAAAAATAGCTGGCAGCAGAATTAGTATGTACAGCATAATAACAGTCCAGTTCAATTGCTATTTAGTTTGGAATGGTTGCTTTGAGAGCTTGTTGGAAAAGGGGGAAAAAAAAGCAATGAGAAGAAATATTTACTGTGCAAACTTTGCATGCCAATAAAGAAATTATAGAGAGACTATTGTTAGGCTTGACTCTGTAATTATAATTGAGGCACAAAGATGATCAAATGCAAGACCATTTACAGATAATCATTTTGACATTGCTTGATTTTCCTATGAACCATAGAAGAGAAGAATCAAAGAAATTATACCACAAGAGCCTAAACCTTAGGTGGTGCAAATCAACTTAGTTCCTTCACTTTAAACAATCAAGCCCCTTTGCCTCAGCTGGTCCTTTGGCCTTACATGTCTTTGTTACAGTTTGAATCAGCTTTACTGGAGGGAAAAATAGAAGATTGATGTCAACACGATCTAGCAAAGAACTTGCCGTGCAACAGAATCTATTTATAACTGTCTGGATTAATTCTAACAGATTCCACAAAAAAAATTAAAAATTGTTTTTTATACCAGAAACTATTTCATTATTTAGAACGTTTATATTTTTTGAAAATTAAAAGCAAAACAGCATTTCTGCTTGGAAGTAAATTATATCATAATCACACTTACAGGCCCCTGGTGAGACCAGCACTCCGTGGTGCTAAACATCTGACTGGAATTATCTCACCTAGTGATTACCATCTGGAAGGACCTCACCTAGTCTGTTTTTTCACCACCTAGGCTCCATCGTAAAACTTCTCATCTCTCTTAAGATGGGTGAAGTCAGTCCGTAGATGTGTTTTTGCAAATAAAGGTGGTCTGAGAACTGCTCAGGTGAGACATCTTACCTTTAGGAGTTCAAGTATAGGTGAAATGTGTCCCATTTTCACCTTATTATCTCAGAAAATGTCTGCTGCAACATATTGAAAAGGGGGAATAGGGTTAAACACTGGCACATGGCCACAAAGAGACAGTAAGATCCCTTTGTAAACACTCCCTAAGTGCCCATGTCCATTTTGACTTAAAATGTATTTGTGGTCTTAAAGTTATTTACTCCAAAAAGATCTCATACTTCTTAATGATGAGGACAGAGCTTGAACAGAAAAACTATTCTGCTTCTCTTCCAGTGTTTGAATTTCAGACTTGATATTAAACTTCTAAATTGGTTGGTGCTAAGCAAATTAACAGTAGCCTTGTTTGTGAACAAATTTGCCTGCCTAGGAGTTTCTAACCTGAAGCCCTCTGCTCCCCCAAAATGTCTCTTCATGAAATCATTGAACATTTTTTTTAGGCCCATCAATAGTTTGGAATTTGGATGAATGATAGTTAAAGCCCCTTTTGCAATTTTCATACAGCTCCTGGTATAATCAATAACCTATATACAAAGGTGTCATTATTCTTTTTGTCAATCTGTAGTTGCAGGTTTCAGCTCCTTCTGTTCACTGGCTGAGCATTCATACGTTGCTCTTCCTTCATGAAAGTGTAAGACATCATTCTGGCCTCATGTTGCTTGAAAGATGAGTCAAATTAATATGTTTCCAGGATTCATGGGGAACTGATTAGTTGTAAGGTAACACACTGCCATTGTGATTAAGAATCCCTAGGGGATGCTGGACATCATTGGCCATGAGGAAAAAATCAAAGCTACTTTTAGTATCTACAGATGGGGCCACCTTCTGCTTTCAGCAATTGGCCTAAATCAGGATTATCTCCATTGATTTCCATGGTGTTCGTCAAGATTTATACCAGATGAAAACATACAGCACTTGACACTTTGGCAATGGAGAGGAGATTATGACCCTATGACATTTCACTGGATCAGAGCTATTCCAAGAGAGCCATTTAATCAACACTTCCAAGATATCAATGTCATTACTGTGGCACTTTAATTCACTTGATTTTAGCATAGTTATCCCTTTCAGTGTTTGGTGCTGAATATTCCTTCTGAATCTCTCTCTGGATAGAAAACAGCTCTGACTTCTCTCTCTTGTCAACAGCTGGAGAAGCTTTGCCAACAGAATGACAACTTCTCATTCTTTCTATTACAGGTATTGCAAAAGTTCCTGGAAGCATTGTCAGGTGGGAAGAAAGCTTGTGGTTTCTCCATTCATTTGTTTGCTCTTCTGGTCCCCTCTTCAGCTACTGAAGAATAACAGGCTCTGGAAAACTTCAAAATACTTCCCTCCATTTTCAGTCCTTCTGGGCTGCAGAGCACTCGCTGCGGTTGCAATAGTAAATAGCACAAGGGTGAGTGGAGCACAGTGATA
>JAWWLV010000121.1:111306834-111326834 GCA_035041135.1 Platyrinchus mystaceus | reverse complement strand
GAGAAATATTTAGGTATTTTTCAGTGCTGGTCCATGGAAATCATACCTTGAGGCTCAAAATGGGACAAAGCCAGGAGCAGCCTTATGTGTTTGATTCAGGTAATGTATTCAGAAGAATTAACAGCAAGTGCCAGGATTTGAGGAGGCAAGCAGAGCTGTCTGTTTCTTTTTATTAGTGCATGGATGCTAAATAGTGCTCAGAGAATGAAGTTTGATCAATAAATCATCCCCTAGTTGTTGTTCTGCATTGGCTTCTTTTCCTGGACTGTTAAAAAAGGACCATGTGTTTGCCTTTTTTTCTTTCCCCCCAGAGTAAAAATTCTTCAGTAAGTAGAAACATGAAGGAAAGAGGAAATCAGGTCTAGCTTAATGCTGTTTGCTGTCATCTGGGTCTTAGGTAGATAACCTTGCACGTGGGTGACTCCTACTAAAGGAGTTAACTCTCTAAATAACAACAACAAAAACAAACCCAACCCAAAATTGTAATAATTGCACCAGTTGATCGAGATCCACCTAAGCAGGAGGAATGGGAGAAGAGGGGGCTAATCCTTCCTTAGACCTGCTCAATCAAACATTTTTTACTCACCTGTGGGAAGGGCAAGTAAGAAACCATTTTTTTGTATGCCATTACAGTATCATAGAATGATTTGGGTGAGAAGGGACCTTAAAGTTCATCTTGTTCCAAGCCCTGCCATGGACAGGGTCACCTTCCACTAGACCAGGTTTCTCCAAACCCTGTCCAACCTGGCCTTGAATATTTCCAGGGATGGGATGTGGTATCAGATATATTCAATTTATTCCTTTTTTTTTAACCAGATGATGTCAAGACTGTCAGAACCTCATATTGGACACCATCCTAATAGAGTCTCTAAGAATAAAATTAAGCTTAGTTCAATGAAATTACTCACCTATTCAAGTTGAAGGACGAGTGTGCTGACCATCCTTATTTGAAGCCACATGAAAATATACAAGTTCTCTCTAAGAATGATCCTTGGAAAAGCCATGGAAATAAAGACATTGAATACCTGCTGAAATTTGTCCTGAGTCACATTTACTGGCTTTCTTTGAAGTTCTGAAGAGAGAGAAACTCTGAAAAATAAGCAAGCAAACAATCTTCTCATCAAGGAATGATGAAAATGTTAGGTTGTAAATAGCTGACAAGTATCTTCGGACTGTCTGGCCACTGGAATTCTCTTTGCTCCTGATAGTAAGGGAAAGTTACGAAGAAAAAGATAAAGGCAGTTTTTTATGCCCCAAAGTCTGTTTTTAAACTAAATCTTAGAAAATGTTAGTTCTTGTCTTTCTCTTGAAACATTGGTTGGTAAAATGTCATATTTTATAAGAAACGTACTTTTGCTAGTTAGAACCAGACAGGTGTAAAAAAATAAATGTCTCTTTCAGACTTTCTGAACTTTTTTAATTCTTAGCCCCTCCTTTTTATTGTTTTTTTTTCTTTTTTAGACAAGAAAAAAATCCTCTAGTGTTTGACATTAAACTGAATTTTCATTTCTGTATCAAATAAAGCCTTGAAAAAATGCAAATTGTGCTATTGCAACTAAACTTGCATTTATTTATCTCATTTCTATTTTACAAGCACTTATCTAGCAATCTTGGCACTTAACGTTCCACAAGAACAGTGCCAGACATTCAGATTGATCCAGATCTGTGAATCAAAATCCAAACTCACCATTAGCAATACAAGATCCATAAATACTGATAGTCTTCCTGTATGATAAAAGAGAAACAAAAAAACACCATGGGGGACTTTGTAATAATTATATTTATTATTCCGTGGTGAAAAACATTGACAAGTGGTGTCTGTTTGGTCCCATTCATGGCACAAAGTTCCCAGTTCATTTTGAACAGTTCTTTCCATTTCTTCCCTCAGCAAGGGATCCTTCTTTTCAAAAAAGACATGCACATTCTTTAGGAGGGTGAGTCTTTCCAGTCATTTATCTGCAGCCATTCACCCAAATTTGATAGGCCTGTAGCCTTTAATGAGGAAGGAATAGCAAGTCACAGCTGGGGATTAAATTGAGCCCTTGCAGCCAGCTCAGCTCCACCATGTGCCACACCATGCCAGGAGTGCTTTCCCCGTGCTTGAACCCCCTGGCTTTGCTCCCCAGCAGTCTGACTGGATTAAGAATGGAGTCAAATGCTGCTGTTGGTGTTATCAGAACAGATCTGAGCCCAACTCGATGAAAACATAAGGAATCAGGATCACGGTATTTTCCCTCAGTGCTCTTGTCATAAACAATTGCTACAACAGAAAGAACATCAAGGGGCTGTGCTCTTACTGCGAGATATTCAGATCCCCTCTTCAATTTGGGCCGCTTTGGGGAGCTGATGGCTGCCTAAACCCTTCAAATGCAAAGCCAGGGTGGATTTGTGTAGTGGAGGCAGCTCGGAAGAAGGTCTGAGAAGCAGCACAAATCTTCATGGAACACTGTCGAGAAGAATAGAATGAAATTCTTTCACATTATGAGCAAAAACATCTGTCCCTTCAGTGTGGCAAGATACAAAACCACAGCAAACGTGTCTGTTTTGATAAAAAGCATGGAACAATAGTTCCACATTACTGCAGGAGGTTGGGGGCTGTGGGAATCAACAACTGAGCTGTCCCATCTCAGCCAGAATTGAGGGACTTAATACATTCCCTTGCCTTTCCCTCCCTACTGGTGTGCCCATAATTTCCATCTCTATGAAGCCAGGCATCAATAACAATGAAATTCATAGGGGTATATTTTGGAATGCTAAGTGATGAATTTTGCATCCAGGCAGGCAGCTTTCCATTAGAGTGAGTGGGAACTGAAAAAAGTAGGACATTAATTTGACTGTAGGTGTTGTCCTAAGGTGTTGGAGAACTAATACGTTTACAAGAGGCTTGTGCTCCACGTGATTCACAAAACAGAAACAGTAGTCAGGAAGATTTGGGAGGAGATTTGAGTGGTTCACAACCTTTCCGGTGCTTCAGTTTCTCCATCTAAAAGAAATCTGCATGTTCTGCTTCAGAAAAGCTTCCCTTCTTTCTTCAGGATACGCTTTTATCAGTCTCTGTGTGCAGAAGCAACCTTTGAAACCAAGCATAGGGCAAATTACCTACACAGACCCAGGCATTGCAATTGCTGTATGTAAACTAGTGTTTTTCTTTCTTGCAAAACTGCAGAACAGAACAGCAAAGTATCTTAGGTGTGGTAGTTGGCCAACAATAAACACAAAAACTGTAATCTCTGAAAACTAATCCAGTGTACAGGGGCTGCAGAGCAAGATGAATGAAAGGCTGTGTGGTGTGTGGAGTGTTCGGAGGGATTTTTTTTGTTGTTGTTGTTTCAAAAGGAGTTTTTTTACCCCAGGCCAGAAGCCTTTGTGTCAGGGAGACTGTCTCATTTCTCTGCTCAAAGGCTGTCAGAGATGACTGAGATTTGAAAATGCTTTCTGATGTTGACGAGGTCAAGGGAGACAGAGCTGCCTACCATCAGTCGCTGCGTCAGTGGTGGGGTGGGAGGACACGTGAGAGGGAGAAAGGAAAAAAATAGTGGAATTGTTATCTCTGGAGAACTAGATAAAACAAAATAAATAGTATAAAATAAAATATGGAAGAGAGAAGAGGCACAGGTCAAACAGTCACACCAAAGTTTATGGCATTAGTATTCAGCTGAAATAAGGGAAAATATCTTGGCTCCCAACTGGGGATGTTCTGAAGAGAAGAAAACTGACTGGAGGCAAAAGATATATTAATATTACTCCACTTAATCAATACATAAAATCCTCCAATGTGTTTTTTGTACAAGCCTGCTCTGCAAAGTTAACACCTGCAGTGTTTTCTGATTTCATCTAATTGTGCTTGCGATAGTTCACATCAGGACTGGTCAAACCAACCAAGAATGGAATCAGGCTGTGGAATTGGGCAGGTGAGCTGCCACAGATTGCACCCACCTTGCCCAAAAAAAAGTGGGCCAATGGCACTGTCACCCTTACAGATGGACTCTCTCTGTCCCACGTTACGAAGAAGTAGCAGGAAGTTCCATGGATCGGCCTAGGACATTCCATTTAACTGCTGATTTCCAAAGCTCACAAAAGAGCCTTGCACGTGAGATGGTAGTTTTCTCCAGGTCGTGCTTCTACATAGGAATACCCAGCTGAGCTGATCCCAGACAACCTTCTAGCTCAAATCTACTCAGAGAAGCAAGCATTTCTACAGGGCAGCACATATGGCCACCTTTAGAGTACTAGCATTGGTTTCCAGCATCCACACTGGTAGCTGGTTTACTGTTGATTTCACAAACACATTAGACAAAGACAAAAAGGATGCCGCTATTTATAGTAGAGATTTATATCAGCCATTTGTTCACTATGTTCCCCTTACAAGCAGGCAAATTTGGAGTTGCTGATCCACATGTGCTGGGCAGGATACAGAGCTTCTTAAAAATCTCAACTGTGTGAACCATTTGTGACTGTGATGCCCCAAAACTGCTTCTGCTCCATGATTCACCAGCATGCCATGGTACCCAGTGGTCCACAGAGATGCTTCTCACTGTTAAGTGGTTTCCCAGAGACAGAGGGACATAGCAGTGATATACTGGGATAAGGGAATGCCAACCTGGAAAGCTAAATATTTCAAAGGATCCTACCAGGTGATAAAAGTCCCATTTTACAACCCCTTCCCTGCAGATGACCCAAGGTTTAAGAAGCGGCCTGCATGTGTGTGAGAGGTATTTTGTCTCATATATGGGAAGAAAGACATGGGAAAAGGCATGTAAAATGAATCCATATGTACCTGATAATATTGCTCAGTCAGCTGTAACTGAGCATCAAGGAGGACCACAGGACATCCAGCAACACCATATTGCTGTACTACACCCCAGCAGCTGTGCATGGCAGAAGGGAGGGCATGGCAGGTAGCAGAGTCTTGATTCCACATGCTCACACTCACAGCTCCACACTACAAATCACACCCCACCAGAGCCAGTTCTGGACATTTCCACCCCCAGATCCTGTCGATACAGACCCATTGCCATCTCTGCTTTCCCCAGTGATTAATATCCCAACGACTTTGTCCCATCAGCGTTTATATTTAAACCTAGATCAGTGAAATAATTTGTATTTTAATAATATTTTCCTTCAAAGACCTTTAAAATTTTGTTTATTTTGCTTATGAGCTTGATTTTGAGTTGGCTGTTTCACAGATCTGGTTTGATGGTCACCCGAACAAAATGTGAAATCAATGTAACTGAGTGGGAGACAAACTTCATAGCAGATTTTCTTTAGGTAAAGAAGGAGACTCCTTCTTATACCCTGCCTCTACAGGTGATGTGGAATCATAATTATTTCTGTATCAATAAATTAAATAGTACCAGGCCCCTTTCACAGGTAGCATGGGATGGTCTATGTCCCTATTATCAAACTATCTGAGCCTCCAAAATTGAGTGGCTGCATCCAACCTGCCCGTTGGGAATGTTCTCTGGACCGTGCCAAGTTCAGACTGTGTCAGGATATCATCCAGGGCAATCCTAGATGGACTTCACCAGGACAATTACAGTGTTTAGTCTCTACGTCCACGGCCCATAACTATTTAATTGGCTATTATGGATATATTCAGAATTAAATTTTAATTATTTCAAAGCCTATATTTATGGTCTAAGGCTACAGCTTATTCTACTTTTTTTTTTTTTTTTGCTTTTCACAGCAATCCAGTCTCAGATCCTGAACCTGTTTACTCATCCTCAGTCTTCCTTCTATTGCCCTCTACTCTCCTGCCAACACCAGTCCTACCATTAAAACTATTTGTATCTTCTGTTGTAAATCATATCAGTGAAATGACAGCAAGGAACATAAAGACAGCAGGACATGGCATTAGTCATTTGCTTGCATTAATTTCTTTATTTCAAAGTGAAGGCATCTCACATCAAATCTCAAGGTGGCTTCCTGATCATTATTTTATCCTAAAAGTAGGGAATGCTAAATAATCCAGTGTATGACCTAAACTGAGGAAAATGAGGAAAAGGATATTGCATCTATGTTGTCACCAAGGAAACAAGAAGCAATGACATTTTCCACCAGCTGAGCACTCACCTCCACATTTTAGTTCACCTGGAATTAGCAAACTGTCTAGGAATGGGGAAAGTAAAAGGTATAAAAATAGCAGTAGAGAGAAAAATATTTAAAAAAAGCCATAAAATAACAGGGAGAGGGAAATAAATAATTTATTCATTTCCCTCTACTTAGTTGCCATAGGGTGGGTGATTGTAAAGCAGGAGTGACTGTGCCTGGAGAAAGTGAAATTCCTTAGTTCCAGGAGACCCAGACTGGCAGAGGTAGCAAGGTACCACCTGGGGAAGAGCTCCTGGGAATTTCTGAGGGAGAAGCTAAAAATCCCTTCTGAGATTTTTATTAAAAATCCTATTTGCTGTGTGAGAAAAGTAAACAAAGAGGAATAACTTTTAAAATAGGGAACTAACGTGAGGTTTCTAAGCTTATAATCAGCTTAAAGTGTAAATTAACAGTTTGGACTCTCTTTTCGTTAATTAAACTCAAAAATAAATAGAGATAAATATAAATGTTTCTTTGCATCTAAAATTTCCATTTGTTTTTAACTTTTATTGCTACTTCAGTGGTTGTGAGATAAAAATTTGTTTCTTACCTTAAAGCCTCATCAAAATGAGCTTAAAACATAACCCTTCCTTGGGAAGAAATTCTTCTTAGGTGTTTTCTGCATTTACTAACTCTGGGACTTATCTGTGCTTATGAGGAAAGCAATTTTCTTCTTCTAATCAGATTTTACTCTGGAGTAAAATATATTTTATTTGGGATACTTTTAGTTTATATAGCTACAATAAGCTTCCATCTGATCCTCTGATTTTATTTACATTTTTCTTAGGTGATCTAGCAGTACTTACCCCAGTCATTTTAAAATCAAGCAAATAAACACATAAAAGCTTTTCACAGAGCATTCTATTAAAAAAAAAAAAAAAAGAAAAAGAAGCATCAGAGAAAACGAGTCTCCAACAACAACAACTTGGAGTAGATTTACAGTTCTTCAGCCTTTGCTCCAGCCCTGGAGCCTGATGGGACGCTGGTGTCCTTGGAGGAATGGTAGAAGGAATTGCTGGGGGCCAATTGCTGATTTTATCATTCAAACACAAAATTTGTTACACCACTTTATCGGTCACAGGGAAAGCAATTATAGTGTGGTTCAATTTTCCACTCAATGACTGTACTGGGGATCAAAGTCGGGTTTTTTATGATAGAGAAAGAAATGTTTTGCTGCTTTGTTTGTTATTTAAAAATAATAATAATAAAAGCTTGCACTTGCAGTACAACACTGTATTTGCCTGTGTGCCTTTTTTCTTTCTTGAGATGGAGCTGATTATTTTCATTTTTCTCTTGTTAAGTAATCAGGGCATTTTGTTGGTGGGTTGTTGTTTGTTTTTTTCTCTTTCTCCCCTCACTGACTAAAGTCACTGCAATGTAGAATTGCCATGGTCACACTTAAAAGCAGTACAGCATTAGAACTCTAATCACAAACACTGGAGGTGAAACAATCTGTATGACACATTTCTTAATATGAGCTGCTTTCTTCTGGTACCCTTTCAAACAAGGAAGATATTCAGTGTGCACCTCTTTTTTTGTGTCTTTAGCCACATAGGATTTAATTGTGATTAAAAATATTTCAGAATCCTCTTAAAACACAAGCCATTTGTGAAAAAAACCCCATATATTTGATGATTATACAAAAAAAAAAAATTGGATGGTGTCCACTGTAACAGATAAATCACCCACAGAGTTCTCTTTTAACATTTTTTTTTTGAGAAGAGATTAAAGAAAAGGAATCAGAATAGACAATAACAGAGGAAGGAAAGTGTATTTCCTTAACTGAAAACCTGTTAATCAAACTTGCACAGAGCTTTTATCTTTACACATTTTGACTAATATATCCTTCAGACACTCCTGTGAAGTAAGAATTCGAGCAGTAAGAGCACAATGTCTCCACATCAAAGAAAATCACATCAATTATTTAGTCAAATATTTTAATGACTCATTCTCAGAAAGCAAAACAGAGTTTCCAGAAGATTTTTGATTTTTTCTTTATTTTAAACTGTTTTAACAGTCTCACTTCTTAGAGTGGACACATAAAACAGCATCTCAGACCAATGCACAATTTCCTCAGCTCACTTTTGCTGTTGTTGCTGTAAAATCACCTTTTTTTTCCTATCAAAATCAGATTTGTCCTTGCTAGAAGTGGTCCCTGCTCAGTAGGAGTCTGTGTGACTTCTTCTAGCAAGTGTTGACTTTGTGACCTATTACCACCAGTGAAACATCTCATATTATTAAAGTTAAGCAAATGCTGAAGTGCTCTATTATACTGAGCTTCAATACAGAGAGAAATACCCAGAGAAAAAAAATAATTACAATTTACTCATTTTATTTTCAGGATAATTAAAAAAAATAGAAAAAAAGTTGGATTTTTTTTTTTAATTCATTTGGTTTGTATGTTTTACGGGGTTTTTTTGTCTTGTGATGCCTCCATCAGTGGTTCATATGTGATGAGACATTTGGTGAATATGTTCCAGGAGCCAGGTCACTGAGTACCATCTGTGAGATAACACACACACAGCTTCATGTGAATGGGATGTGAACCTTTCAGCAGCACAGAGGAAAGTTAGAGGGAGCCCTGAGCAACCTGGTCTGGTGAAAGGTGTCCCTGCCCACGGCAGGGGGTTGGAAAGAGATGATCTTTTAGATCCCTTCCAACCCAAACCACTCTGTGATCCTGTGATACTGTAAGGTCTCTTGTCTCACTAATCAGCCTCAAGGTTGAGCAACACTGATCCTGCAACATGTGATGGACACAACATGGATGTGGGGTGGTTCCTCCCCTTTTCAGTCAAGAGCACTTCAATGACTTGTAAAGGTACAGGATTCACCAAACTGGGTTTTTCCATGAAGGTGTTGGAAGAAGTTCATGGTCAAGCATCTACCAGGTTTTATTTGAGCTTCTCTACCATGGCTTTTGGATCTTCTGGTACTCAGTTACAGTTCACACAATAGATGTTGAATGGAGCTGGGGGAAGATAAAATAATAACTCCTCCACCTGCAAAACTGTTGAAAATTGTTAAAAACTCCCACTTGCACTTTGGAATAGTTTTTCATATTTTTCTTCAAACCCTCATATATAGTTATTCACCACATCCTTATAGTTTTAATCAACATTAATTATAGAAACAGAGATATTTTTAAGAGCTTTGCTTAGGACTGTATGTGGGTCTGTGTGTGTTAAAGAAAACATGTTACTTTTAAAAGAATAGAATCATAGAATCATTTAGGTTGGAAAATCCCTCTAAGATCATCAAGTCCAACTGTCAATGAGCACCACCACCATATTCACCACTAAAACATGTCCCCAAGTGCCACATCTACATATTTTTTGAACATTTCCAGGGATGGTGACTCCACCACTGCCCTGGGCAGACTGTTCCAATTCTTGACCACCTTCTCAGTGGAGAATTTATTCTTAATATCTAATAATATTTATCGGAAACATTTTGACTGGCTCTATGGAGAGGATCCTCTTGAAAAATTCCCAATCTGACCTGACACAGAAACAACAGGAATTTAATATGTATTAATTAACTACTCACAGTGTTTACTCCTACATACACACACATGTGCATGTGTACAAACCTACATAATCTGCATTCCAGCCACTCCAGAGCACCAGTATTGTTTTCGAGCAGCTCATGGGCTCCTTCTAAATTCTACATTTGGAAAGGTCATAAGAGCAGTTCCCACTTTTTCTGTGTTATGTTACATATGAGAAAGTAAAAGGGAATTTTTAAAAAGAAGATAAGAATGAGAAAGAAAAGGAGAGAAAGAAAATGAAAAATTAAAGGGTAAATGAAATAGGAAAGGAAAAGAAAAGGATAAAGAAAGAAAAAGAAAATGGAAAAAGAAAATAAAACAAAAAAGGAAAAGAAAGAAACAAAAGAAAACAAAAGAAAAAAAAAAAAAGAAAAGAAGAGAAAATCAAGTCTCAGGGGGTTAAGTCTGACCTACAAGCAATACAGCTCAGTTTGAAAAAGCTCCTGCTTCAAAATATTAGCTCTGATTAATGCTTGACAATTCCAGCTCCTGTAAAAGCAAAGAAAAACTCATTCCCAAGCACCGTTTGAAAAACTCAGTTTTATTTAATATATTTGCCTGCTTATAGTAAAAGAAAAGAAAAAAAAAATCATTACTTTGTCCTCCCCAGCTATAAAAGCAACCAGACAGCTCCACTCTGACAAATTCAAACTAGCAGGAGGTTTCTCCCACTTGGGAGTTGCAGCCCTGGCCCGTAGTCAGAGATAAGGAAACCTGCACCTACTGTGACTAAGGGAAACCTCCCAATTTACCCACTGACAGGTGAGCTGAGAGCAAAGCAGAGTTGTCTTTTTGTTGGCACCCAAAGATGTGGTGCTGGGGAGCAGGAGTGATGGGGTAGGATAGGGAAGAGGATGTGAGGAGCTCTCCAGCTGGGGAGAGTGGAACCAGGCTCACCCTCTGACTGCATGTAAACAGACCAGTGTTGGCCCAATGGATGCTACTGAGTCTGTTTATCCATGTGTCATAAATAATAAGTTTTCCCAATAAACATGATGAAATGAATTGCACTGCAACAGCAAATATATCCTTAATTCAGTGATAACCATCAAGTCCCTGCAGATCATCACATTCTCTTTTCAATCCCTTGTCTTCTTTCTCCTGGTTCCTTATTTTTTTTGGCCAGTCATTTCCCCATTTTCTTTTGTAAGAAAATGACAATTTCACAAAGATCTGAGTCATTTCAGAGACTTAAAAAGAAAAAAAATAGATTTATTACTATGGAAAGAACTTACTGTGGAACCTGGTTTAGTAGTGGACCTGGCAGTGCAAGGTAAATATTTAGACTTCATGATCTTAGAGCTCTTTTCCAGTCTAAATGATTCTATAATTCTATGATGATGCAGGCTAAGTTTTTAAGGAAGAATCACTTTAACTCCTGATAGAACTTTTTGGGGAAAATGTACAAATAAATGTGCAGTTTAAGCAGAAGCTGTGGGATGTTGGGCACTGCTGGGAGGTGAGACTTCCTCATCTGAATTGTGAGCTTTTCTCCATTATCCTCTTCAGGGATCTAAGGGATTTGTGAAGTGAGCAAATGCATCTGATGTGCAAGACTTTATAAAGAGACAAAGGATCGTAGAACAACTATCAAGCAGTTGATTATGGAAGAGACACGCGGACACAGGTCTTGTGTCAGGGGACATGGGACTGCAGATGAAGTCCAATTCCTGCTCCATGAAGGAGAGCAGTGTTGTCACAGAGACAGTTTGGACCACCACAACAGTTTTCCAAAGCCTACCCTTTCTTCTTTTATTTTGTTTCATTTGTGAAAGACTGTTCCAGCCTTTGAGGATCAAATTGATGAACTCCAGAGATAAAAACAATGTTCTCCTGAGTGTGAGAGAAAAACAGCAGCTTTCTGAGCTGGCAGGAAAAACTCTCTGAAGTATCACAGAGAGTGGTTTATCTGAGATGTATCATAGAATCATAGAATGGTTTGGGTTGGAAGCAGTCTTAAAGTTCATTTTGTTCCAACCCACTGCCATGGGCAGGGACACCTTCCACTATCCCAGGTTGCTCCAAGCCCCATCCAACCTGGCCTTGAACACTTCCAGGGATGGAGCAGCCACAGCTTTTCTGGGCAACTTGTGCCAGTGCCCAACCACCCTCTGAGTAAAGAATTTCTTTCTAATATCTAATCTCTCCTTGCCTTCTGTCATTGTGAAGCCATTCCCCTTGGTCCTAGCACTCCATATCCTTGTCCAAAGTCCCTCTCCAACCCTCTTGCAGACCTTCTGTCATGATCAGCTGGAGGAGTCAGCTTGGTCATGATTTAAATTAACGCTTTGTGCTGCAGTGGAGAAGGAGCTTCATTTTAACAGGTTGTTGCACAGAGGTGGTTCAGCAAAATGCTTCTCAGCACCTCAGCTGAGAGGGATGACTGAGTAACTACTCATTTGGGGATAGCAGTGAGTTTGCTTTCAACACCTAAACACCTAATTCTTTGGGAAGTGGATTAAATTATCTAATTTGTAATTCTTCCTTTCGATGTCATAAATTGAGAATAATTATTGTTTTCAAATCTTTATACAAACAAGAGTGAGAATTATCTTGTGATGAGTGGCTTCACGGCTCACTGATTGCACAATAATTTGGAAAGTTTGTGTTCAAATATCTGTAGATGAAAGATGATAAATATGTCATCAATTCTTATCATCTCCTCCAAATTTCTTGTATTCTCCTCAAAAATACAATGGGACAACAAAATGTTCATTCTTGTACTATATTGCAAATAAACTAGTTTTATTCTGTGTATTAGTAGGAACACTTTGCATTCTCTTTTCAACAAAGGCTCAAAATAAAGTTGGGGGGTTGGTTCTTGGTTCTCTTCTGATAGAAACACACAATATTGTAGTATAAAGAAAAGGAACACTAATGTTTGATGGCATTCCTTTGACAACTTGTCATGTCTCAATCTAAATTAAAACCACATCTGACACACCAAAAACCTTGTCTTGATCTGTCTTGTTTGGATAGTGCCAGTCCATGATATGACCTGAAATCCATTCCTTGAGGTCATTTAGACAGACTCATTGAAACAATATATACTGGCTTCATATATTGGCTGCTGGTCAATGAAAACCTCTCTCTAATGTGACACTGGAGACTCTGTTCCTGCCTGAAAGTAGTAAATGGGTTTGATTTGGGGAAGGGAGGGAAGGAAGCAGAAAGTCTCTCAAAGGGAAAGTTGAGCAATATGGCCTTACCTCTCACATGAACAGTCCCTGTGGATCACCTTCTTCTCTCACATGGATGAGCACAGATGAGGATAACTCAAAGTAAGAGAGCACCTGACTTGTCAGAAATGAATCTTGGGTTTCTTCCTGGTTTAACTACTGTGTCACCTCAGGAAAAGGTCTTACAACAGTTACACTTCCTTTTTTTGTTTCCAGGTGGAAAAAGTGGGAGATTCCTGCTTCAGTGGATTCACAGGTAAAACCTCCAGCATAATGAGTATCTTCAGAGCACTAAAGAAAATATTAAGCAAAAGTAAAATGCCCAGATATTTATCTTCAATCCTCTATGTTGCCCTGAGTAATAAGAGGTCTATTATAAGTTAACTCACACTAGTTTATATCTCCTTGGATAATCACCATGGCTTAGGAAAACAAGAATTATATCTATACCAGTAAATTAAACATGAGGAAACTAATTCTTGGTTAGTTTAGGCCAAATCCAGCCGTCACAGGATGGCCCGCATTCATGCTCTTGAACTCCCTTAGCTTCTCAAGCAAGGAGGCTGCATCTGAAGGGCCCAGTGGCCTGGGTCCTTGGTTTTTCCTAATTTGCCAATGGATTTGGTGAAACCCATGGGCCCAGAGCCAAATAACCTCCTCTTTGCATGGTTTAATGGTATAGATTATCAAGTTTCACTGCTTGGGAAGGTTTCCTGGAGCTCCTCAGTTTAAGATACATCATCAGAATCCCCTCCTCCAAGCATTTTGCCAAGGAGAGTACAAGCAAGCAGACATAGGAAAGAAAGGGAGACTGATCCTTCAGATAAAACCTGTGTCTCTATGATCCTAAATTTTCACTCTTTTTCTTTCCACTGAATCCCTCCTGCTTTGGCTCTGCCTTATCTATCTCACCAAGGCTGCTGAAGGCCACTTTTACACTGGGATCCCACTGGCATAAGAGTGAAGAATTCACAGGTCCTCGTGCCATAATGATGCATTAGGTTGTCTAATCCACTCTCACTGCATTGACACCCTTGGAAGGCATTAACACTTCCCTCTGTTTTCAGTTTAATAACAGTGGTCTTGATTAAAGCTTCTGCAGAAGGTTATCTACACCTGATCTGGAGGCACTGAATGTTGGAAGCTCCTTCCCTTTGCCCTGGCAATGTGTTCCAGTTCCACATTGCCCTCACAGTTTAAAATGTGTGTCTAATTCTTCATTCGAATTTCTCTGCTTCCAGCTTTCAGCCATTGGATTTTGTTATGCCTTTACCTGCCTGATTAAACAGCCTGTTAGTTCAGGGTAGTTTCTCCTTGAAAAAGTAGTGCTGCTGTGTCTTCATTTTCTTTTTGATAAGTCTGGTCTCTTCAAGTCTCTGATGATAAGATGTTTTCTCTCACCTATCTGGGAGCAATTTTCCAATGTATTTTACTGCTATTAGGGACATGAGAACATCTGTATTGTAGACTCTTTTTCTTCTTCCTTACTATTTCCCTATGGTGGAAGTAGTCTCTGGTAGGTTTATTAGCCTTTCCAGGCCTGGAAGTCCCCCCAGAATATCCCTGACCTGGTACTGCCTCCTGTTATTCCTTTATATTGAGATTCCAGTGCACTGTAGTCTGAACTAGTAAAGTAAGTAGAGGCAGAGCATGGGCATGGGCTCTTGAACTCTTCCGTGGAATCACAGAACCGTGGAACGGGTTGGATTGGAAGGGTCTTAAAGATCATCCAGTTCCAAACACCTGCCATGGGCAGGGACACCTTCCACTAGACCAGGTTGCTCAGAGAACTGTCCAGCCTGGCCTTGAACACTTCCAGGGATGGGGGAGTCACAGTTTCCTTGGGCAACCTGTGCTTCTAAATTTTTTAAGGGTTTCTTGCAAAACACAACTCAATGAGCACAGACAGTCAAGATAAGCAGTTTGTATGCAAACAACCATTTTGGAGTCTGAAAGAGTTTAATAGTGTGGAGGTGGTCAGCTTATGCCAGGTGGTCCCAAGGTTATACTGGAATTCAGAACAGATATTGCAAATGCTCAGGTTCCTACTCAGGAATTCCTCAGATAACTGTTCCAGATAGAAGTTGAGCAGCTATGCATATTGCAACCAAAAACGTATTTATTTTAAACTAAACACACTAATAGGGAGACAGACCAGTCAGATACAAGTTCCACTTGCTCATCATATCAGACTCCTGAAAGGAGATGGAATGGAATGGTTATTGCCACAGTCACTGCACCTCTTGCACATGGAAGACAAACTGCTTTGAAGGATTTGTATATGAGAACCAAATCAGGTTGTTGTATGGGGTAAATGGGGAAAGGATTTCAGTTCTCACATTTCCACCTTTTATGTTCCACACCTCTCCAGCTCCTCTTTTCAGAGAGGGGTATTGAATAAGGTGAATATTGTTATGGTTAAGTCAAATTTTCTGGTAACACACTTTTGCCAGAGATTATTTCAAATATTGATACACTTCATCGTGAATAAGTCTCCAAACTTCCTGCATTGTGTTCCATCGTGATTTGGATCACACCAGCATTAACAGGATATCTTTGCACTCCTTTCCTGTCTTGCATTTTCTGCAGGCACAGGAACTCTTGGCACTGATTTGTCTTGTCAACTTCAATGGCTGAGCCTTTCCTCCCAGAAGCAATCCAGATTTCCATCTCTGAATTGCTTCCATAAGGTCAGGACATGTTATTTTTTACAAAGGCTTTCCTGGAATTCCCCCTGGAGCTCCTAGTAGTTGTCCTCCACAAACTCCTTGTCTGGGGGTAGCAGAAGCAGTTTGGCAGAATCAGTGGGGGCTTCTTGAAACATCTTAAAAATTCCAAAGAAGCAGAGCTGAATTTCCAGTTGCAGCATCTCCTCCTCAGAATGGGGCTAAGATTTTTACCAGGAAATCAGGGTGGAACTTTGCAACGAGGGGATCATCTAAGAGAAAAGTCTCTCTGCCAGCCATCCCTGACTTTCAGAAGATCCCACAGTAGCAGCTACCCTCTACACACATGGGATAAGTATGAGAGGTGGTATTTAAGATGAAGGAGGGAAGGTTTAGATTAGATATTAGGAAGAAATTCTTTACTCTGAAGGTGGTGAGGCTCTGTCACAGGTTGCCCAGAGAAGCTGTGTCTGCCCCATCCCTGGAAGTGTATTTTATATGCAGAGATGGATTGAATTCCCTTTCTTACTTACAGCAGTAACTAAGTCTGATCCAACTTTTGCAACCCATTCAGCCTCATGAAGGCACCAGTTGATTTAAATAGTGTTACATGTCCTTACTAATTTTCATATTTAGTGAATCAATGAAGACCATGCCTTCTGTTTGATTGCTTCTTGTGCTGCATCAACCTGAACTATGCAGTAACTCAGGTTCAGGCTGTTATCAATGCTATTACATCTATAAATCTTTGGAACTTAAAACGTCCTTAAGTTGTCTGTCTAATAGCCATCAATAAATGGACAACACTAATTTTTGTTCATTTACATGAAGAAGGAGGTTAGAAGATTCAAGACGGTAGTAACAGGCTCACCAAAAACAGAGCCTACTGTGCATTTCTTGGCTCAGAAATGAAATGTTTTAATAGTTTATGTAGTTAATTGGTTTTCAAATGTATTTCTGAAATGCAATTGGATAAAACTCAGCATATTCTATGATTCTATGATTCTATGAAATGGCTGTGAAGTCTGTAGTTATTTGAAGACAGGTTAATGAACCAAACAATTTCATTATCACCTTCACTTAGCCAGACACAAACCTCGATTTCTGTCTTGTGTGCAAGAGCTGCAGGTTCTGTAAGCAATACAACTGTAAACAGCACTAAAAGTAAGCATGAATGATTAGCTGCAGAGTGGCAAATTTAATTTGAACAGTTTTGACAGGTTGTGTTGCTTGGGTTGAACTTGAAATAACATCTTGACATATCAGTGGTTCTTGTGCTTTTCCAGGCCGAGTCGTTCCTTAAGGTGTTGAGTCACAGAACTTGATGATGGAGTGTCAAACATAATGTGTTAAACCTGAAGAAAGGAAATAATAGATACCATGATGATCAGCACATGTTAAAATATGTTTTACTGTTTCTAATTAAAAAGAGTAGATTTTCAGATAGTTCAGTTCAGTCTACAGCAGCAGCTTTGAAATATCCCTGCTGTGCAAAACAAAAGGTACAGACTGTTTTAAATGGATGTAAAAAAAACCAGATTAAAATATTTCCATTTAAATTAAACAATAGTTTAGGGTTTTAGGATAAACAGTTTAATGTGTTTCTGTGAAGCCAAGAATACCCTTAAATGAATTTCAAGCCAAAATATCAACACCAAACAGAATAAAGACCAGTAAAAAGCATCCACTGGAAAGTGTGTGATGTGAAGTGGCTTAGTGGCATTTGCATGCAAGGAGATGGCAGCTGTATAAGTGAGAGATAACAGAAGACTGGAGAAGGAGAGTAAAATTTATCATAACATGTCTAGTGATGATTAAAAGCCTGTGCTTATTAGATGCATAAAATGTATTACTAAATCATTTTTGGAACATATAATTTTCCAATTATTTATGCATCACAGTAATTAATGATAGGAGGGACAGAGTCAATGATTCACTGTGTAATACATATGGTAGTTACCTGGGGAGGAAAAAATTACAGTGCTACCAATTATTTGCTTTAATGTTTTTGTAATTATGCCCTACACCCAAGTCGAAAATTTCTTTAATTCTTTTTTTAAACCCTTCATTCCTAACAATGAAACTGCTTTCTTTTTAGCCCTTCAATTAAGTCTAATTTTTAAGCTGCCATCCAAGAAATATACAATTCCATAAATGCCTCGTTTGCTTTTATATTTTGCTGGCAACGGTCTGCAAGTATGAAATCTTGCCCTTCAAGCGTCTTATTGACGAACTAATTTAGCCACTCTGAGGGATGATCTTCTGTTTAATACACGTGGTTTGGATTTGCATGATCTCAATTTCTTTTCTACTTTGGTCCTAGCTTCTTAACTGCAGGAAAATGAACCAAAGTCCTTGGTGTTTCTCACCAGGTAGGGCTTTATTCCTGTGAGTGGGAAGGGAAAAATAGTTCTGCTTGCAGTAGAGTCACAAAATCATAGAATAGTTTGGATTGGAAGGGACCTTAAAGATCATTTTGTTCCGACCCCTGCCATGGGCAGGGACACCTCCCACTAGACCAGGTTGCTCCAAGCCCTGTCCAACCTGGCCTTGAACACTTCCAGGGATGGGGCATCAAATGAACATCAAATCCCTCTAATTATTGTCTATTCTGCCCTATGGAAATTCTGGTACTGGAAGGAAATTGCACTTATCCTTAAATGTTTGAGTGACATGACATGCTTTTTTTTTTCCATGCAACAAAACCAATCTGTGAAATATCTCTCACACTTTGCTTGTGACCTAGTACTAGATTTTCCAGAAAATAATCTAGATGCATCCATCCAGTTTTGGAAAAGTAAACAAAAAATTACATAGGTGAAAACTCCTTTGTGCCAATTTTTTCCCGGAGTAGATCAATGTCCTGGTTCATCCCAAGATTTGGGTTGACCCTTCGAACTTAGCTGCCAGCAGACAACCACATGAGATTTGGGCAGAAAGCACACGTCGTGCAGCTTCCCATACTTAAATCCCACTTTTATCATTCTTTACCTCATAAGAATGTCTCAGATTAGGAGAGAGAAGACAGAATGGCCATTGCTTTCCAAGAACTTTGCAAGAGCCATTTCATTCTGCAAAGGTATATCCAAGGAAAAGAATGCAGGGGGGATCTATGCAGTAGAGAAATGTGGGGAATATCTCCCCTAGAAATGAGTTCAAGGCTCATGGCCATGTCAGTGATGAACACTTGCACCTCAAGGCTCTGTGCTGCCACACACAGCACATCTGCAGGGATATTTCCCCTTCCCGATCCCACTCGAAAGAGAAGTCAGAGCAATTTTTTCAACAGATAAAGCTTCATTTTCCAATAACTGTCAGCATTTGGGGATGACATGATTTCCAGAAAACAGACTGAAAGTTAGTGACCTGCTATGAACTTTTCCCTTGCTAGGAACCCTGTTGGAGCCACCTCAGTTTGCTGACAGCTATGACAGACAGAAGTCATCTCTTCTCTGTGGGCTGGGAATGGTGCTCCCAACAATTTGTTCAACTACCACAGGACAAGAGAATGTATTTCCTTTGAGCCACAACCAAAAGCCTTTTCCAGAGCAGGCTTAGTAACGTTTAAAGGATTTATTTAATTCTTTTCCCTTGAATAAATGAGCTTGGAGGGTTAGACTTTCCTGTGAAGAAGATTTTTTAAAAAATGAAAAATAAAGTAAAAAAAAAAAAATTTAGTGCATTTTGGCAGATTATGTGGGTGGTGTATGAATCAATAAAGCTTCCAGCTATGCAAAGCCTTTGGGTGCATTGTGATGTTTGTTTGTTTTTTATTTATTCCAAACAGAACTAAATATGAATAGTTTGGTGTTTTTTATGTCTGCCAAGAAATGAGACTGTAACCCTCCCCCTACCCTTCCCTCTTCCCTGCTGTGTTTCAAGTGTGCCCAAATCAAGCATCTATTTATTGCAAACATTCATAAGGAAAAACTGCTGATGCTAATGATGGAAAAATATTCTTGAGATGCTTCTCTACCTGTCTGCTCAGACATATGTGTGTGGGATGTGTCCTGGAGATTAGGTGTCTGTGTACTTAGCTAAGTCTGCTGTTGGGGTACAGACAGTTTTGTGGAGACAGTGACAAAGTTAGTAGAAGCCTTAACTGATTCCAAGTGATCCAACACCTCCTGGTTGCTGGTGTCATGCTGCTTTTGGGTATTATGAACTTGTCCATGCTGTAAATTGTCTGTGGCAGGAATAAATTCAGGGTGGATTAAAATTCAGATTTTTAATGTGCTTATTTTGGGCAGAGCTCACTGCTGGCTCTGGCCTGCATGGAGTAGTCACAGTGCTTCTGCCTTGAAGTTCTAAGCTCATAAAATGTACAAAAAAGTGTCTGTGCTGGCCAAAATCTGCCAAGGAGAAAAAGAAATATTACTAATTTTTTCAAAATTTTCCAGTTCCACTGAAGCCCATATTTGACAACAAAAGCTCCAAGTTGAATAGAATAGAATAGAATAGAATAGAATAGAATAGAATAGAATAGAATAGAATAGAATAGAATAGAATAGAATA
>JAWWLV010000121.1:111244583-111306734 GCA_035041135.1 Platyrinchus mystaceus | reverse complement strand
TGAATAGAATAGAATAGAATAGAATAGAATAGAATAGAATAGAATAGAATAGAATAGAATAGAATAGAATAGAATAGGGATCTATAAAGATCATCTAGTCCAACTGCCTGACTAATTTAAGGCTGACCAAGTTTTAGGATGTTGGGTCTTTGTTAGGTCATTGACCAAATGCCTCTTAAACACTGGCAGGTCTGGGACATTGATCACTTCCCTAGGAAGCCTCTTCCAGTGTTTGAGCACCCTTTCAGTAAAGAAAAGCATCCCAATGTCCAGTTTAACCCTCCCCTGATATATCTTCGAAACATTCCCAGGTGCCCTATCACTGAATACCAGAGGGCAAAGATCAGCCCTCTCCTCTTCCCCTCATCAGGAAGCTGTGGAGAGCAACAAGATAACCTCTTGCTCCCACCCAAGCTCCCACCTTTCATAAGAAAGTCTCAGATTAGGAGGAAGAAACCACTTAGCCATTGCTTTCCAAGAATTTTTCAAGGGCCATTTCATTCTGCAAAGATACATCCATGGAAAGGAATGCAGGTGGGATCCACACAGCAGAGCAAAGTGGTGACTGTCTCACCTAGAAATGAGTTCAAGGCTCATGGCCATGTCAGTGATGAACACTTATACTTCAACAGCCTTCTCAAAAAGGCTGGAACTGCCATGGTTGCAATATCAAGATTCTTTAAGGATCCCATCTTTCAGCCAGAAATTACCCATTTTGCAATATTTCACATCCTTGTCTGCTCTGGAAAAGAAAGATGGCCAGAGAATAATGGATATTTGGATTGAATAATGGAAACAATTTCGATTCAGAAAGAGATTTAGATTCAGAAAGCAAATTAGACCTGTATAGTCTCTGATGTTCACTTTGGGCAGCAGTCATTACTAAGTTGTTGCTGCTCAGATTGAAAGGGCAGTTTATGGGACTCAGAACCAGACCAAATGGAGGACATTTACTTTCAGAATTACAGAAATTAAACTAATCATCATAATGGTTCCCTTTGATTTAAAATATCTGAGACCTCTCTATAATTGGGAGATAATTGGATCTAGCTGATGGAAATTAACCAATTTTATATGTGGAGCTCATTGATGAGAACAAAGATTTGGAAATAAGACAATCTTTATGTTTCATGAAGCAGCAAAGTCCTGGATGGTTGAATGTCAAAGTGAGAATCATCAGAGTGAGACTCGAAGTCTATTATGCAGTTGTTTGTGTCTGGAGTGACTTTCTGGATTCCCATTGAGTCAAAGGAGAGAAACAGGCTGAGGGTACAATTTATCTCTTCAAAAAGACTGATTTGGATTATATTTCCTCACTGATAGCCAAAGCTTAATAAGGGAGACAACAGAGCAACAAGATCCTGAAAGTGGTAGAAAGTGAATCTCACTCCATGTTTCCATTCTTTTACTTGGATTTTTGCAGAATGCTGCAGCAGCTTTATGGATTTTGCCTGTATGGTTATGGTAAATTGACAGAGGCTGAATTACTTAGTGGGAAAGAAATCTGGGATGCAGCAAGAAATTATGGATATTACATGAATTTTCCCAAATTATTGGCATTGAATCTTTCTTTCTTGAGGAAAATGCACAACTGGAGATAATAGCAGGGAGAGTGGTTGGTAAGGGAGTAACAGGTCAAATTTAGAGGTAAAATGCAGCTGTCTAGATTTGAGTTTGATGTTTAGTTTTTAAGAGGGTGGATACAATTAAACTGTGTCAGCTGGCCTAGAACCACAGAATCACAGAATAATAAAATGATTTGGTTTTACATACCATGGGGAATTTACACACCATCCAGTTCCCATGGGCAGGGACAACTTCCACTATCCCACGTTGCTCCAAGCCCCATCCAACCTGGCCTTGAACACTTCCAGGGATGGGACAGCCACAGCTTCTCTTGGCAACCTGTGCCAGGGCCTCACCACCCTCACAGTGAAGAATTTCTTACTAATATCCAATTTAAATTTCCTTCTTTCAGCTTAAGGACATTACCCCTTCCCCTCCTCTTTTTCCTATCACTATGTGCCCCTGCAAAAAGTCCCTTTCCAGCTCTCTTTGAGCCCCTTTAGATATTGGAAGGCTGCTAAGGAAGCCAAGAAGCCAAGAAATGGCAGCAGCATTCAATGGGTCAGCAAAGATGCAGCATTTGTGCTTTTTATGGTGCACACCTTTACTTCCCCTTAAAAGTAGGACAGACTTCTGCACAGTTTGCTTAGGAAATTCTTGAAGCTCAGCTTCTAATTTCTCTTTGAGACACACAGATTTTTTTTTGCAAACCTGTTCCTAAGGGATTTGACAAACACCAAAAAACGCAGCAGGAACAGGACATGCTGTTACACCTGCTATTACCTACTACAGCTTTTCTTACCAAAGTTATTGCAGAACTGCTTCTATCTTATAATAGTTAAATTTTGTGTCTTTTGTTTCCACCTCTCCTCCTTCTGTTGCTCTTGCAGCCCTCACAATACCTTCTCCTGCTTTTGTCAGCACAGAGCAGTGCAGTGTTATTAATGTCTCCTCTCATTCCCAGCCCTTTCTGCATCTCTTTCCTGTTGTTGCCTGCAGTGACATGCAATGATGATAATGGGATGCAGTGCCACTGGCATGTTACCCCAAAGCCCTGCAAGGACTAGTTCAGAGGTACAGAATTGCTTAAAAAGCCAGGAGCTTCTCTACCCAAGGGGAAGAAAAAGCGATTGCTTGCTGCGTTAGGAGCTGAATGCTCCTTGCCACTTCCTAGCAGAGCAGTTTAGAATCAAGCTCCACTGGATGATAATTGTTTTAACTACCATTGTGCTTCTCTCTTTTATCCAGGGGCATGGCTGGGGAGGATGGGTGAAGTTGTGCAACTGATGTCTGCCTAATTCACAGGGTGTTCCTAATTGGTTGGGATAGATCACCCTGTCCTCCCTCCTCTCCCTTCCCCCCACTGAGTTGCAGTTTGAGCATTCACTTGCGGCTTTTCCAAAGAAGTTTATGCTTTCTTTACACTTAGTCTGCATAAAAACAAAGAGGAGCAACACGAGCATCATCTGAACACAGACAAAATTAGAAACTCCTTCCTTTTTTCACCAGAAAGAAAGGACATATAAAAATCAATAAAGCATAATGATGTACATTTTTCTATAATACAGAGCATTGCAATAAGACTTTGCAGGGGAAAGATTAGTGATGGGGATGGCCATTCAGCTTCTTTGAGTAGAAATGTTGTGTCATAATCAGATTTTCTACTTTAGATATTTACAAAGGCAGTTCAGGTAGCCTATAAATATAAACTCAAAAAGGGATGTGCTGCCTCTGAAGAAGAAACCACAGCTTCTGAATGAGCAGTGTATGATTTTCTGCATGGACTGTACTGGACTGGTAGAAAACTCAGTGATCACAGAATCACAGAATGGTTTGGATTGGAAAGGACCTTAAAGCTCATTCAGTCTTCCCCCCTGACATGGGCAGGGACACCTTCCACTAGACCAGGTTGCTCCAAATCCCATCCAGCCTGGCCTTGATCACTTCCAGGGATGGGAACACTTTTCCCTGGCTGAGCTGGGAAAACCCTAGACTTTGTTGACAGACAGCACAAGAGACCACAGCGTGTCTAAATAGAAGCTTGACTTGCTGTTGAAGTGGGAACCTCAGCTTTACATTCTTGAGAAGATGTTCTGAGGTGATCCCAAAACTGTGAATCTGTATCTTTTCCCTTTTAGTTTCTGTCTTAAATTAAAACCAGACCTTCTTAGCACAGGGAATGGGAGGATTGGACTCCTTTACTACTCTCTGCAATATTCTTTGCCTTTGGAAGTCATCAATAAATTGTTTCAGCTGACTTATGAGGCATTAATGAGCACAGTAAATTTCCACACATTAGATCACTAATTATGTCAATGGATGCTCTGTACCAATGAGACCAGCAATTTTCACCCTATGACCAATTTTAGTTTCTTTCCAATTTATTCATTTTTATGCAGAATTCATACTTATTCATTGAGATACACTCAGATATGAGCTCTGAAAAAATCCTAAAAGCATTTAAAGACTTCAGTGTTTCCACTACCACTTTGGCTCTGTACCAGTGTTGTACCAGTGAGAAGTCCTTTTGGACTGATAATCTATTCATCATGTCCTGCAGCATTATTCCCAGATTCTCTTAAGAGTTCATCTATTCTGGTGGTGTTGTTGTCAGTTAATGGTGTTCAGCATTGTCTGCTGGTGCTTACAGATTCATTCAGATTGTGGAGTTTGTTCCGTTTCTTCCATATTTTCCAAAATGCAAGTCTTTGTCTTGATTTTTTTTTTTCACTGAAAATATGTACAACTCTTTATGCTGTGCTTGCAAAATTGTGGCTTAGATCTGAAATAAGAGAGGCAACAGAGTTCACTTTTCCTGTAGACTTCAGATTTTTCATCAAGTCAATGATATGAAAAGACAAGTTGCTAGAGGAAGTTGAGAGTTTCCTCGTTAAATCATTATATGTAGACAAATTTTTATTTTGTCAAAATTAATTTTGTCAGGTAATGTATTCACCTGTTCTTACAGAAGCAGTTTCTTACATCAGGAAAAGAATTGCTGATCACCCATTTCGAAAGATCTTTTGGCTGGTGCTTGGGGCACTCATCTGTGATGTGAAAAAATGCAGTAAAAATCCCCAGCCTGCATGAAAGACAGCACTAACCTGAATCTTAATCTCTTCCACCATAGCTGTCCAGGGCTCACACTGTTCTTATACTTTATTAGTTAGCAAAAAAATGATTTTTTTTTCTTAAGGGCTAGTGTTAAATATTTTAATAGCCTGAGGGATTTAATTATTTTCTTCTAGGATCCTATCACAGTGTGATTTCTTCTCCAGTTTTTGGGAGGTAGGCAGGAAGCCATAATAACCAGGAGTGATTCAGATAAAAAAGTAAATACACCCTCATTTAGACTAAGAGTCTTACATTCTTTTTTTATGCTGTCTGAGTTCAAATCTTGGTTTGTGTCTTCTGGTTTTTGGTGGGGTCTGGTAATCACTCTACAGATTCTCAGCTGCTTTCTGCTCCTGAGAGCCTGGCTGGAGGAAAAAGTTGCTGGTTGTCAATATAAGCAGGAGTTCTGAGATATCTTCAACTACTCTGTCATTCCTTTTGCTGCCTATTTAAGGCATGTGAACATTACTGAGCTCACCTGGCTTGGCAAGTTACTCTTCTTTTAGTGCAGAGAAGGATTTAAAGACATCAAATCCTGCACCAACCAAGGAAGTTCTTCTACAACTAAAAATTAGTAATGAAGAAGCTTTAGGAAAACTATTTACATGCAAAATTTAAAGTCTAGCCATGGGTACTGGGTCAAGACAATGTCACCATGAGGTCAGTGTGATCTGAGGCTGAAAATGCAGCCTTATCTTTACATAATTAAGCAGAGGAGCAATTCTTCAGTGGTAAACTCTGATCTAACTTAGTGAGAGTACCTCATCCATCTGGATATTTCTTTATGACTTAGAAAAAAAAAAAAGAACAAATGCATTTGGAGAAGAGCGGGGACTTGTGAGGGATCAGTTTAAAAGAAGGGATTAAAAGCACTTCATAGAGCCCTGAGGGGAAGCAATAGTCTGCAGACATTGTAAGATTGCAGGCTTTAAAGGCTGAAAACAAACATGTGAGGTACTAGAAGAGGGTTTAGTTGGATCCCCTTGTCCCATGTGAAATTATGGGTGAATTTCTAGATAAACTAGTTTCAAGGGTGAGCTATTTGCTTAGAATAGTATTGTGAGCAACAGTGTGTGGGAATTTAAAAAATGCTTGGATGGTGCCTAGAAAAATAAGTGTGAATTGACTGTAGGAAGTAACTCTATACAGGCTTGGTTTAGCATAATCAGCTTTTTCCATCCATAACTCAGAGAATATTGTGCATTATTAAAAGCAGAAACTTCTGGCCACTTGACTGTTGGTCTCTTACAGCTGTAAGAATATGAATGGTAGGTGTTAAAATCAGCCACAGGAGGGCTCTTGCATTATTTCCCTGCAAGCCCTTAAACATATTGAGGATAATAAAGAGAAAAAAACCAACCAACTATTCAGGCAAGGATAGACAGAGGCTAAAAAGATCAAGTCAATCTGTGCTCAAGTTCCTGTCAGTATGAGCAGGAAAGAAATGCTCTGAATCGTGAATAGTTCACTGTGCATCTTAGTTCATCTACTTGGAGAAGCAAGAGTGATTTCCCCTTCTGTGATTTCAGGTGGATGCCATGTTTCTCCAGTAACAGGGCACAGGTCAGTGTGTATGATGGAGGTCTGGATATTAGGTCTGAGATAACACTGGAGTTTCTATGGCAGTGCTAAGCATCTACTCCAGATTCTCCAGACATCTAAATTTGGCGCTGTTCTACTAATTACTAAAGCGTTTTTTCTCATTTTTTCTGCTATTGTCTTCACTGTGGCTGGAGGACCATCAGTCAGTGCTGCAGCAATTTTATAGAATCATAGAATGGTTTGGGTTGGAAGGGACCTTAAAGTTCATTTTGCTCCAACCCCCTGCCATGGGCAGGGACAACTTCCACTATCCCACATTGCTCCAAGGCTCATCCGACCTGGCCTGGAACACTTCCAGGGATGGAGCAGCCACAGCTTCTCTGGGCAACCTGTGCCAGGGCCTCATCACACTCATGGGGAAGAATTTCTTCCTAATATCTAGTGTAACCCTGCCCTCTGTCAGTGTGAAGCCATTCCCCCTTGTCCTGTCCCTCCAGACCCTTGTCCAAAGTCCCTCTCCAGCTCTCTTGGAGCCCCTTTTGGCACTGGAAGGGGCTCTCAGGTCTCCCTGGATCCTTCTCTTCTCCAGGTGAACAACCCCAGCTCCCCCAGCCTGGCTCCAGAGCAGAGGCCTCAGAACATCTTCTCGACTAGTCTGGACTCACACTAATAGGTTTGTGTCCTTCCTACCCTGAGTACTCCAGAGCTGGACACAGTAATCCAGATGGGGTCTCTCCCAAGGGAACATGCTGAATTCCTGCAGCAGCAGGTCAGTTGGGTGCTCAGGCAGGTGTCTGATTGGAAGCAGACACAAGACAGAAGCAGAACTCTTGTGGGGGCAGAAGGAGATCCCAGTTTTTCAGAGCAGTTGTGAAACTGAAAGGGCCTTTTCCAAAGAAACAGATATCCTTATTGGAGCTGACTCATCCTATATCTTCCTTTCTTCTTTCCCTCTGGAAAGTCCATCAGCCTATGCTAGATTTACAAGTGCCAAACAGGGACCTGCCCACCAGTCATGATCTACAGGCTTCCTCTTAATCCCAGGGATACCCAGACAATCTTTTCACTTACCAAGTGTGCATGATGCAAATTTGTCTTATTTTCTCTTAGGACACCCCTACCAGAATTTACTCCTTTTCCAGAAAGTCTCTATTTCTTGCAAGTCCCTCACTCATACCCAAGTACAGAGATCAAAACGATTCCTTCATACTCAAGGAAAAGTCTTCCAAAGCTCTCTCTGTTCATTCTCCAGTTTGCTCCTGTTTTCCATATGAAGCATTTGGGGGTAGAGTAGGTGTGTAGGGAATTGGTTTCTTCTTACCCTGATCCAGAGGAAAGATTTTACACCCCTTCCTTTGCCACCTTCACTCTAGTGTTGGAAAATTAGTTTCCAACTACAGCTCTGGATGAAACAGTGTCGAGACTTTACCTCTGATCAATTTACCCTCCACTGAGCACTGAGATTTTCCCACTAAGTGGAAAGAGATAACTCATCTCACATAAGAATTATTGCTCTGGGAGTCAACATCCATGCACACTCATAAAATATCCTCCCTTCCTACTCATATGTAAGGAAATTCAAAGGACTAAATTAATAAATGGGCACTTCAAATATTGAATAAATAGATTAATAAATAAACAGATCAATAAATCCATAGCTGTTAGTTGGGTCCCTCAATCTGCCCATGAAGTGATCAAACCACCAAGATTTGTTTATATGGTTTGAGACAAAGGAGGTCAATACTTTGTTTACATGTGAGATTATATTTTTTTCTTTTTCCAGAAGTTCTGTCTTTGCCTATCTTTGCAAATACCTTCTATTGCAAATAGAACATTTTTCCAAGTAAAAAGCATTTCATTTGGTAATGCACAACCAGATCTTTGGGATACGATTTCTCTGACTGAATCCTACCTGGAGCACTAAATGCCATTTTTTTTCCTGGAGTATCTACATTTTTAGAAGCATTGACCCCTTCGGGTGCTGGGATTCAAAGGCAAAATTCATCCACAGGTGCCAATGTGAGGGATGCGAATCATGGGAGATGTGGTGTTGTTTGTACATCTGCACCTGGCCTGTTTTAAAAACCATCCCCACCACTCCTGCCTCTGGCATTTATCCCTTTTCCAGGCCCACAATGTTTTTTTACAACCCCCCCAGGGTCCAACATATCTGGCCATCATGACAGCAAGTCACCAAGCAGCGATGAACAGCAACCATGTGCAGAGAATTCCTTCAGAGGTTCTCCCCCCTCCCCGATTTCTCCCGCTCCTGAATGTTTGCTCTTTCATACTTCATTGGAGAATTGTGTTATCTCCATGAGATGTGGCCGGGATCAGCAAGGGAACGTCGGCAGCGGCACCACGGTGGGACAAAGCTCCTGATGGGTAGGAATAGGGGCTCTTCTTGACTACCAGGAATATAAAAATAAATAGAATAAACAAATAGAAGAAGGAGAGATGGGGAAAGGAGAGTGGGAGAGAGAGAGGGGGGATAAAAGACAGAGCAACTTTCTTTTTTCCCCCCACTTCTTCTCCGAAGGAAGCAGCAGTGTCTCCTTGCAGAACGACAACCCTCAGGATACAGCAGTTGTCTTCAAATCTGTGACCATAAAAAATCATTATCTCTGTGAAATACAGCAATTTGGGAGATAATCAAACAGTGACCAGGGGGCAGAGCTGCCAATCTGAAGGATTATGCTCTGTGCATGCTTGATTCTGTCTGACCTTCCTCCGAGCCAGCTGTCAGCTTGGCGAAAACGCACACGGATCGACTCAGGGCACATTCATTAGACTGTCTTCGGTGAAGAAGTCATTTGCATAAAACCCCAGCTTTCTTAATTAGTACTTCATTTTTCCCTTGACTTATTTTGTGGCTAAGTTCACTTGCCTTTTTTTTTTTTTCCTTAACTTGCCGAAAAGTAAAATGGGGGAGGAGATTTCTTCTTTTTTATTTTTTTTTTTTAATGTGGGGGCAGGAGTGAATATGACTTGCAAATTAACTCAGTGATAATTAGCCTATTAACATTTTCAGAGATGTAGGAGGTTTCCAAATGTTAAAAAAAAAAAAAATCAGAAGAGAGGGAAAATGTGTGTGGGGGGGAATACTGGAGTTTAAATTTATTATCTAAATTTCAGGATTGACAATATTGAAATGTGGGGAAAGAATGACAGTCCATGTTGAAAAATCTCTCTCCTTCCATTACATTTCTCCTGTCTTTATTAATTCTCAAAGAATACTTAGGAAAAGGATACTTTATTATTCCCATGGACAAGTAATGGAATTTTTTTTTTGTTGTTAGAAAAATAAAAATATTTTTTCTTCTGCATTTAACATGGAGTGAACAGTTTGGATTAGGGAGAAGTTAACCACACACTGCAGTTCTACCTGGACTTTTCCTGTATGTACGAAAAATAATTTTCACATCACCTGAAAGCTTCAAAACAACAGTTGTGTCAAAATAAATGAAAATTGTTGTATGATTACAAATTATTCACTTAAGATGCACTACACTTTACATATTTAAGATTATTCCATGATTTCTAGGAACAAACAAGACACTCTTTGTAACTCTTGTGTTTCAAAGAGTATTCAGAGTAAAGAGAGATGCCAAATTAGTGAAGACATTATCAAATTTGTTCTTCAGTTCAAAGTGGATGTTAATGATGCTTGTTCTCTGTTTGATATTCTACTCTTGTCTGATGTAGGAAGATGTTTCCCTGTGCTAAGTTTAATCACAAACTAACCCAACTTGCATCTCAGTACCACTATCAGGACGTAATCATTGTGCAAGGGGAGGGAAATCCTGAAATCCAGGCAACACCTTTGTCACTGATAAATCAGAAAATAACAGAGATAATAGGCATACCCATCCTGGAATGTTGCTTTTGTGACAGCATTCTGTTTAAAATGGTGAAAAAGCAGTAAAATTTGCTGTCAGGTTTAGTGATTTCCTTACCATCAAGAAAGAGAGAGAAAATGCAACTGGGAACATCTCTGGTTTTAGATATATAATGCAGCTCTTCCTCTGCTTTTGCTGTTCTTTTCCAATACAGGACTTAAACAGTTTCAAGACAGGAAAGGTGGTTGCAGTCAGGACATTGAAGATTCCTAAACTTGAAGAATCAGGAAAGCAGAATACTGGATCTAACTGCTTATTACTGACATGAATAGTACCAGGACCTGTTCTCTGGTCCTGAGGGCAGAAGGCTCAGAGCGGACTGTGCATACTACTGAATCACCTTAACCTCCAAAACAGCATGAATGCATCCAAACTGCCTAAAAGGAATTATCCTTGGCCCACACTAAGACCCCAGATATCCAGGAAAATCATTTGGGAGAGCACTACCTGTTCTGGAACATCCACACCGAAAACCGCTCTGGATATAGTATGAATGGCCACAGTGTAGTGCTTGTGTCCACCTCCAGCAGTGCTTCATTTACTCAGGCAGATGTACCCTCAACTATTTCCACTTTGGAATTAAAACTAGTTTTGAGGTCCATTTCAAATTTTATTCACTGCAAGATATGTGCTTAAGCAATTACCTTGAAAACCCATATATATATATATATATGTTGTTAATATTATCACTAAAAAGGTAAATTAATGAAGTGTTCTGAAGACTATGCATGCAGGCTTTTAACAGACAGAATGAACACAACAACATGCCAAACTCTTGCCTTTTTTTGTTATATATTGGTTTATATTAATTAACAGAAGTGAACTGCTTCCTAATTTCAATTGTTGTGGCCTTTCTCCAAAGAATCTTCACATTGCTGAACACACATTTTATTTCCCTCATGTTGCCTACTAACAATATTTCAAATTCCTCAAGAGCAGCTGAAGTTATGGAAGTTGAGTGCAAACAGCACAGAAATCAATAGAAAGTTTATTCCAGCCATTTTTACACTCCTTTTCCTAATTAAATTTGTAAGTTTGTTAGCGCCTGTCAGAAAAAGCCTAATCTTCAAAGATTTTCATTGTTTATGTGTAGACTAAAGACAAGCAATTGAATATTAGAAGCTGCTCAGAAAAGCTGGATTCAAAGAGGAGAAATCCAAAAGAAAAAGTCTACACAGTTTCATTCTTATAGAAGGAAAATCTCCAAAGGAAAAGCTGGGTTTTGTAGCTGACTAATATGCCATCCCTCTTTGAATTATGCTAAACTTATCCTCAGTAAGTTTGGGATATGTCCAGTACACTCTCAGCCTCCCAGCATGTAAAATCTCCTGACTGTAGCCTTTGATGGACTCCTGTAAACTCCTGTTACTCTGGGAAAATTTACCAGTGCAAAGAACCAAAACTGATTTCACTATTAGACTAAAAGACTCAGCAGTAATTCTCCATTTAGTTATCAGGGACAGTCTGATGCCCAGTGATAACCTTTTCAGGTGACTTCTAGGCCCTCTCGGTGCCACCACACTCAGACCAGTTCATTCAGCTCTCAGGCTTCCAACCCCAGTTCCAAGACTCCCAGCACAGACCTACAGGTGCTTCACTCACGTTGGTCAGAGTTCTCTCCTTATTCTATTTCCCTCTGAATTAAAACTGCAATTCAGAAAGGTCAAGTTCTCAGATGTAAATAAAATATTGTTGCCATGACACATTCATATAAGTCCAAGAGGAGTCATCAATCACTGCTGGTTGATTCAGTGCAGTAAAAGCTATTTTAGGTCCTTATAAAAGAATTAATCTTGTATTTCAGTCTAGGCAAAGGTCATCATACTTAACTTTTCCAATACCAGAATTAGGCATTTAGTCTGAACTAGTTGACTGTGCTCCTGCTATAGTTGCAAGGAGAGGGATATGTCAAGAACAAAATAAAATCTAACTAAAGGAGATATGAGTGCTGTGAAGAATTATTCTCCCTGGGATCTAGTCCCTCCTTGATGACCATTAGGTCATGTCTTGATAGCTAATTTAGTCAAGGAAAATTATTTCTAGAAAACAGAAGTTCAATGAGGTTGGCTAAGGGTTTAATTGTTTGATTACAGGGTATAGAAAGTCTTGAAAGTTTTCTTGACATTGTAGTAATTTCAACATAGGATAATAAGTTGAAAGAGATCTTTAAAGGTCATCTAGTCTAACCCCTCTGCAATGAGCATCTTCAACTAGACCTGGTTGCTCAGAGCCACATACAACCCAAACTTGAATGTTCCCAGAGATGGGGCATCCACCCATTCTCTAGGGAATCATGGACAAATTTCTGAACTAATTTTCTGTCTTCCTTGTTTTGTCTCAAAGTTTTGGGAAACACAAAAAAGTGGGGTTTATTGAATAATAGTTGTTTTGTTGGTTTTTTTTTTCTGTAGGTACTTCCCTGATATAATCCTTTTCATCCATTTTGTCCCAGATCTACCTTAGCTAGAAACTGTGTGTGCCATTGAGCTGCTGGTGTGGGTTCCTTAATTAAGGACTAGGGAGACACATGAATCCCTGGGAAGGGATTAATACCACCTTCAAGAGGCAATTAAGACATTGGAGTTGCAATGCTTCCCTGGATGTGTCTGATTGCAGTTGACAGGATATCTAACTAAAGGTGGGCTCCCAATTTTTAATGGCTAAACTGGAGTAGAGTTTGCTGATTACTCCTGTACGTCATGTCTAGCTACTGAATTGAATAGGGTTGCCATGAAATAGAGCAGTTTCACAGCCTTCAGTGATTTTGGAATGAGTGCTAGTAGGTGATGTTTCTCAAGTCTGTGAGTTTGAGATGCCCAGAATATCCTCAATAATCTACAGTGTCCTGCATGATAAAATTCATAGAATAGGAGAATTATTTAGGTTGGAAAAGACCTCTGAGATCATTAAGTCTAAACATTAACCCAGCACTGCCAAGGTCACCACTAAACCATGTTCCCAAGTGCCACTTCCACATTCTTTTTGAAGACTTCCAGAGATGGTGATTCCACCACACCCCTGGGCAGCCCCTTCCAATTCCTGATGACCCTTTCAGTGAAAAAATTGTTCTTAATAGTCAGTCTAAGCCCCTCCTTGTGCAACTTGAGGCCATTTCCTCCCTTCCTATTGCTTGTTCCCTGGGAGCAAAGCCTGACCCCCACCTGGCTCCCCTCTCCTGTCAGGGAGTTGTAGAGAGCCAGAAGGTCCCCCCTGAGTCTCCTTTTCTCCAGGTTGAGCCCCCCCAGCTCCCTCAGCTCCTCCTCATCAGACTTGCGCTCTATTCCTTTCACCACCTTCATTGCCCTTCTGCAGACACTCATGTGTTCAAATAATGTGTAAATACAAAATATGTAAGTAAAGGGATCGTGTAAATAAAGGAAAAATATTGTCTTCAGCAGACCTAAGGAATGTTTTATGCAATCAAGACACCTCCTTGGTTTGTCATTTCTCATCCTTCAGCATTTCACATAAGGTCTTCTTATTGCTACTTATTTTGTTCCCTGAATTGCTGCATTTTTTTTTCTTTTCTTTGCCATCTCTACTTTTCTCTCTTTTTTGTTTTTTTAACTACTAAAATTTAACCTAAATTTCCCTGCCACAGCTTAAATCCATTACATCTCCCTCCGTCGTAGTTGACTAATGAGAATAATTATCAAACTACTTTTCAATGTGAATTATCTACTCAGGGTAAAATAAAACCACCAATCTCATTTTCAGTGAAAATCCTGAGTCTGGCCAACAATTGCAATCCCTGAAGTGAAATAACAGGGTTTTATTTACTAAGGTCTTCAGTCTATTCATTGATTTTTATTGGCATTGAAATAACATTTGGGCAAGATTATTTTGCATATCCTTTTTTTTTTTTTTTTTTTTTTTAGTATGGCTGTTTAAAAGCTCATAATTAAAAAGCCTCTGTTAATACTCTGATATTGCCACCAGGATGGAAAAGAGATTAGTGCCAGCATTCTGGACTACTAAAGCTTATGCACACTATTGAACATACACTGGCTGGAATGCTCATTCCCAGGAAAAAAAGAGGCATGGAAATAGGATTCTTTCCAAGATGCTCCAAGCATCAGCCAAAGGACTGGATCTTTGTGCTGCCTTGGCACAGGGAATCTCTCAGCTAGTGTAAAACTAGTGTACCTGGCTCTTACGTCAGCTTTCCCCTTAATACAGCTTGAAAATCAGCTGCACTAATGCTCATATGGGACGTGATTCCTGGAACCACAGGAAAAATTGTAAAATACAGCACTTTCACACTGCTCTGGGTCACTCTTTGGGTTATTAAAGACAGGGCTTGATGAGTGCAGAGATGTATTTTGTTAGCATATAAGATCTGACTGTGATGGAGAATAAATATGTACAATTAGAAAAATATAAAATATTGTCATTTCACCATGTTTATCGTCAAGAGGGTATCAAATGTTCTGGGGTGAAAAAATGGAAGAAAACTGCTGGGTGTGCAAAATGAAAAATGATTTCCCTAGAACAAGTGCCTTGATTTCATCACCACAGATACTTAAATCTTCCATTACAGTGGGTGAACAGGTAAACCAGTGTTGAGCCAAGTTTATTGTCCAGCTCAAGAAGAGTTTGGAGTCAAGGTGAGGATCCCTGGAAGTGTCCAAGGCCAGGTTGGACGGGGCTTGGAGCAACGTGGTCTAGTGGAAAGTGTCCCTGCCCATGGCAGGGGGGTGGAACAAGATGATCTTGAAGGTCCCATCCAACTCAGACCTTTCTAGGATTCTATGATTCTATGCCTATGTTGACTACGTTTTTTTAAATATCCTGGGTTTATTTATTTTCTTTATTTTATTTGTTAGCAAAATATACTGAAATTAAATCATCTGTTCTAAGTAATTTAATGCCTATAATTTGACTGATCTTTATTATGAAATGTCTTGTTCAAGTTTCTCTTAATTTTACATGGAAAGAAAGAGTTAACATCCTGCACCTTATAATTTTCAAAATAAATTCAAATTTTTTTATATTTTATTAAGATTTTTAGAAATATAACTTTATTCTGATGAAGACATCAAATTTCAAAACTGTAAATGAAAAGTAAGTTAAAGCATGTATCTTTCCCAGTTTTGCTGCCAGTTCTGCTGCTGCATTTACAAAAGGCATTATTAGAGAAATGGAAAAGGTTTGAGCATGGCAGGAGACTACACAGAGATTTCTTAATGTTCAGGACCTGGATAATCACAAGTTTAAACAAAGGTAGTGTCCAAACTGAAATACTTGTAAAAAGAACATAAAAATGCACAGAAAAGATGTAGCTCTCAAGAGTTTTCATTTATACAAAGACTCTGAATTCACTGGATTGTTTGATGGAGAATAGCATCTTCTGACAGCATAAAACTGCTTTTCCATGAATCAAAAAAAGGCACCAAATATAATCTAAAAGTAACAGACATACTTTAATTTCAGTTCCAAGATAAAAATAAAAGCAATTACTGCAAGTTTTTGTCACCTCAATGTAAATGAGAAAGACCCCCGAGAGCTCAACAGAATTATTCTAAATTTTCACTGATATAAATCAAACCAGGATTTCACTCATTTAACTTGAATAGAATTAAAATGCAACTTCAAATTACTTAGTTGCTCAGACATATTTATCAACACTGAGTGTTCTCTCATCCACAGGGTTTGACAACAAAATGTTTATATCAAGTTCAGAACTTCCCGGCACTAAGGGCTGTTCCCAGCATTAAAAAAAGGCCAGATCCTGCACTGTTTGCATCAGAACAAATGAGGCAGATAAAAATCAGGGTTAAGGAAATTATATTGTCCCAATATTTTTCCCTCTTTTTTTAAAGATCAGGGAATGAAGCACACAGCAATTAAGTGTTGCAGCCAAGGTCACATTGTGATTTGCAATCCATAGCACTCGAGGTTTTGAACCCACGTTTCAAGCTCCACAACCAAAGCAATGTTTTTTATTATTATTATTATTATTTTTACAACACAAAACATTTGTGTTGGGTTTTTTTTATGGTTAGCATATGATGTGGTAAATACAATTTTTAAAATTATATAGCTCTACAATTCTCTGTTTTCTTAATGTATCCTGTTTTTTTTCATTCAGAGTGACCAGGGTTTATTTTTCTTTCTTTCTTGTTTCTTTGGGGGGAGGTTTTTTTTTGCTTAGGTATCAAATTGCAATCTTACATAAGTCCAAATAAAATAAAATAAAATAAAATAAAATGGCTACCTAAATACCATTACCTGAAATTTTGAAACATTAAGACTTCAAAAGGGTTAATTAATTACATTAGCTGTGTCATTATCCTGGCAACATTCTGCCCGAGGGTGTATAGATCTATTCAGCTGCTGAGTTTGAAAGAGCTGTGTCCTTCTTCCACAGAAGAAAATTCATCAGACATTAAAAACATAGTCATTAGCAGAACATATTGTTTTCTCTCCACCAGATTGAGGAGCATCAGATGGAATAATCAAAACAAATATTAAATAAATATTTCTCTTTTTAAAAAAAATGGAACCCAGAATTCATCACAAGTCAGAACAGATTTTTTTCCATAAGTTGAAACTGCTTAATATTTATTGATTGTGAAGAACCAAACTCTCCACAGTCTCACATATTTGTAGTCAAAAGTAGGTGTAAAATGCTCCTGTATTAGCAAGATAAAATGATGTTATCCCTTTTAACAGGTGTAAATAACTGTATAAGGTACATCTAGTATAAATATAGAAAAACTGGTAAAATAAGGAAAGGACAACAAAGATGCTTAAAGGTATGAAAAGGGTTCCATGTAAAGGGAGATAAACTAAAATAAACCTCTTCAGCCTGGAGAAACTAATTGTTTCAGGATGGGACAGAGGTCTATGAAATCATGACAATCATGAGGAGGCAAAGAAAGAGCAATTATTTGCTATTTCTTGTAATACAAAATCTAGGAGGTATCAAATAAAGTTATCTGAAGGTGGGCTCAAAATGATTAAAGGAAAGCACTTTTTCACAGAGCACTAAATTAAACTATGAAACTCATTGCCACAGGATGTTGTGAATGTCATGAGTTTTCACGGGTTCAAAAAGCAATTAGACATAAACATGGAAGGAAAACCCGTCATAGACTACAAGAGACAAAGAAATAACCTCCAGGTCAGGAAATTGCATAGCCACAGATTGCAGGAAGCTGGAAGTGTGGGAACATCAATGTATATCTTCCTTTTTATGCTCCTTCCCAACAAGCAGTCGTTGCTGCAGACTGACCAGAAAGCTGTCCATGTAGTCTGTCATCTTACTGAATACATCTTCTTTTACAAACCAGCTGAGAATTGGTCTAAAAATGTTAGCCCAAGATTAAGAGGAAGTAGTTTTTAATTACAAACATATCCCCTGTTTTCATCTCCATTATCTCATAGAATCAGAGAATCTCAGAATGGTTCATCTTGGAAGGGACCACAGTGAGTCATCTGGTCCAACCTCCCCACTCAAGCACGGTCATCCCAGAGCACATGGCACAGGATTGTGTCCAGATGGTTCTGGAATATCCCCAGTGAGGGAGACTCCACACTCTCTCTGGACAATCTGTTCCAGTGCTTGGTCACTGCACAGCAAAGTTCTTCCTCATGTTCAGATGGAATTTTCTGGGCATCAGTTTCTGCCCATGGCCTCTTGTTCTATTGCTGGGCACCCCCAAGCAGAGCCTGGTCCATCCTCTGCCCCCTCCCTGCAGACCCTGACAGACATGGATGAGGTCCCTTCTCAGTTGTCTTTTCTCGAGGCTGAACAGCCCCAGCTCCCTCAGTCTTTCCTCATCAGACACTCCAGTCCCTTCATCATCTTTGTCACCCTCCACTGGACCTGCTCCAGGAGCTCCTTGTCTCTCTTGTCCTGCGGAGCCCAGAACTGGACACAGCACTGCAGATGTGCCTCACCAGGACTGAGTAGATCACCTTCCTTGACCTGCTGTCAACACTCCTCCTAATGCATCCCACAGAAAAGCCAAAATTAAAGTTGTATGTCTATTATAAATAGTTACACGCTGATGTTGTTACTGGTTAGTGATGGCTTACATGTAGTAGAACCCACAGCCCATGAGAATACTTCTGATTTCAGTTTGATGACAATTATTCTTCCCCTGGGCACACACAGGTGCCCAGAGCAAAGTAACAATACTACTGTTATTTAAAATTCTTTCCAACTAGATAGGCATAATGGTAAAGAAAGAGCTTTCATGAGCATCTTTCATACTGGCATCAATGTAGAAACACAAGGCACAGGAGGGAATCACAGAATCACAGAATATCCTGGTTAGAGGAGACCCACAAAGACCATCGCTGAGTCCAACACCTGGCCCTGCACAGGACACCCCAAGAATCCCACCCTGTGCCTGGGAGCGTTGCCCAAAAGCTTCTTGAGGAAATAAATCTCTCAATAGAATATAAATCAATCAAAACTGAGTAACATTTATGATATTGGCAAAAGGCACTGTCTTGACAGCAAGGCCATTCCCTGACAAAGTTCACAGCCCTGTAAACTGCCTCAAAAAGTGCTCCCAACTTTTATAAGAGCTACAAACCAGATGCATTTTCCCAAATATTATGCAGAGTCAACTTTAAATGTGGGAATGCTTCCCTTGCAATTGGCAGAGATTATACTATAAAAGCTGAACATATGTCCTGGATTTTTTTTTTTTGCTGTTGTTTAGAGATCTAAATAGGAAGCATAATATTCCAGTGATGTAAACTCTATGACTATAGAGAAATCTAGAAATCATAAGATTTCTTCTTATAAGAAGAAAAGGTTGAAGATAAAAAGATTAAAACCAGCAACAGATCTAATTTACAAAGCCATTAAAATAGAAAATAAATACTTGATCTCATAAACTGTGAATTTTGGATTGCTAGTTGCAAAAAAAAAAGGAATTTGGAAGGACCCACCACCAGCACATAGGAAATGGTATATAGTAAATAAGTAGTAAAGCTTATGAAGAAAATCTATAGACCTGCAGTATTAAATATATTAAGAGTTTATACACCTCTGTTCTCATACAGCCAGTCCCCACGTGATCCCAAACACAAGATTTGAAAAATCTGTGTACATTTTCTGGTTTTATTGTCTCCTGATTCATTCTAGAAAATCTTCTGTTGAAAAACTTTTTCTTTTCAATTTATCATTGAAAATCAAAATCATGAAGTGAGTTAAAATCTGTGAATCCACCTTAAAATGACAGTGGGGTAATTTGCTGCTCCAGCCCGTCACTTCATACTTGAATTATGCAGTCTGAGTTGATTTACAAAGGTCTTTTGGTCACTGACAGGCACTGGAGATTCGGTTCAGGTGTCTTATGGATATATGAAGTGTAATTTGAGATGCCAAAGGTATCCTGAACATCTGCAGGGGCCAGAGAGATCTAACTCGGGACTTCTGGGAGACCTTGGCACCTCTGAATCAGTGGTTGGGAGTCCCTGCATATCAAATGGCTTTGTAATCCGAACTGAGAGCTTTGAGAGATTTACACACAGATGCCTAACTCTTCAAAAAGGCAGCAGGAGTCCAGCTGGCCTGATTTATTTATATATTTATTTATTTAACATTATTTTTGTGTCAATAATGCAGTGCTGATAGAGAGGTGTTTGGTGCATTCGAATCACCCAGGGGTGCCTGATTTCTGCTGCCACTCAGGAATTGCACAGATCACTGTATGTCATGTTGGATCTGCCAGCATTTGTCTTGATTCCCAATGCCTCAGATGAGACAACTAAGCTGACCCCTACACCAGGCTTAGACACAGCACTGCTGCTGCAGATCTGACCTACCAAGGCTATTGGCAGTTAAGACTGGGTGTAATTTCAAAAGAACTGGGGTTTGCTGCATTAGGCTTCCACTGAAATTCCTTTTCATTGTTTTTACCAGCTGTTTTAAGCCTCTAGCAAGCCTTTTTGAAGGTGGATACCTAAAGATAGGCACAAGGGTCACTTGAAGTTTAGGGTTGATCCCTTCACCAAGGGATCTAGTTCCATATCTGGGTGTCCCTAAACTGAGTGTCCCCAAACTTCTAACCTTAAAAGTGGAAGTTATGTGGCAAACAGGTATTTCCTCCAACAAAGGAAGCAATAATTTGGCATCCTCAATGAATGTTTTAGCCACTGAGGTATAACAAGCCTGACAGAATTCCAGAAACATTTGGAAAATTCTCTCAGGCACATGGTAAGGTTCTTGGGGTTGGACTTGGTGATCTCAGAGGTCTTTTTCAACCCAAATGTTTCTGTGATGCTATAGGTGTATTCAAGTATGTATCCTACATGAAAGCTCTCACTGGAGCTCACTACCAAAATCCAAAGGGCAGGATCAACTTCCTAGATGAAAAATCACGTCTATGCAAAGAAATTATGCATAACATGCAAGTATTTTCATTCCCATATTTTTAGGGACATTTAACTATTTGTATAATATCTGTGCCACATCTCATCGAGTCATGGAATCACAGAATGGTTTGGGCTGGAAGGGACCTTAAAGATCATCTCGTTCCAACTCCCCACCACGGGCAGGGACACCTTCCACTAGACCAGCTGGCTCAGAGCCCCATCCAACCTGGCCTGGAAGGGTCTCCACAAAGCATGAAATCTACTTAGAATTTATGGGTTTAGATAGAACAACAGAAATTTATTAGATATTTCCTATAGTAAATAATGTAGGAATTTAACTGCTATGTGTGGAAAATTACTAACTTGCTCCACTTCACAGTGCTTTGAGGGGAATGGGGAGATACTCATGACTGTGGCTCTCTTTTTTTTCCCCTCTGAACTGCTTTTCCACTGATAACATATTCAGAAAAAAAAATGAAATATTAAGTAGAAATATTATAGAATGGCTTTTTGTTTCACCAGGGGATGACTGATGAAGTGGAGAGGATACCTGTTGAATTTATGGAGCTGATCCATCAGCCTCCCGCTTGACCCACAGCTGTCATCTCTCTACAAATTAATATTTACCACTTTTAAATGCCTTCAACTAGGGAGACATGAGTAGGGGAGAGGAGGTAAGGTAGGGAAAAACCTAAAAGGGAGGTTTTGTGAAGAATTGCAGGGAACATAGTACATCATAAGGTAATTACAGCTCGGCCTGTCCAAGTGATACTCTGCAATGGTGAATTATAGGCATGAGGCTGCAGCACTTCACTTTCTGACTCATAACTAAATCAGAATCCTTTTAAGTTTTAATTAATCTGCTTAGCTTTAGTTGTGAGGGAACAGGGGAGTGGGGAAGGGAGGCAGATTAACCCTTCAATTGACAAGGACTCTCACAGTGTCTCCTCTTGGGCTATTTTTCCCTTAAGCACCTGAGGGAGACAGCATTATCAGTCTGACGTGGGGGCCTATTAGGCTGTGATTTTTTAATTTTTTTTTTTTTAATTTGCCTGTGTCTGGTTAGTCCTTTCTATTTCATTATCAAAAACCAATTAATTTTCTGTAAAAGCATCAAATTAATTACAAAATACTATGGAAATATAAAGAATGGAGGAATTTCCCTCTTCTCTCCTCCTACCCTTGCCTCATTATGGGAAATATGTTGGGCCCCTTGGCAGCAAAGCCCTATTAAAGAGCTACAGACTGTCTAGCTCCTCATTTAAAATTCTGTTGATGGTGTCAGGAGGCCTGTGTTATGGGGGTAAGTCCATTTCCACCCACAGATATCATTTTCCAATTCCCAAGCACAGAAAAATACAGTCATAACATCATTAGAAGTGGGGCTGGAAGAGACCTCAGGAGGTAATCCAGTCCATGTTCTCTACCTGTTCATCAAAGCTTCCAGGCATGGACACACTACAACCATTCCAGGTGATCCATTCTCTTCTGCAATGATCCATTTCATTAGGGAGGTGTCCCTACTGCAGTTTATGTTCATGATTATTTCTTCCATACTCATTGAATATAGGAAACAGTTTTGTTTTTCCTCTTTATTTCTGATTTCTGGGTATTTGAATATTGTCATTACGTCTTCATCAGACTTTTCTCCAGACTATTTTGTCCCTCTTCTTCCGATCTTTTCTTTATGGGTAACATTCACTGGGGCTCTTCTGCTCTGGATGGTTAAAGTGGCAACGGAAGTGAGAATGGAACTCATCTACAGCTTAACCTTCTCTGTGATTGAGATGCTTAAGCCTCAGTGTTCAGTGCTATTTGAGATGTCCTGGGATAGTGTACCTGTGTTCTAGTTTCCCACAGGTCCTGTGTCATGGCCACTATCCACATCTAAAATGGCATTAGATGTCAATGTTTAGACAAGAGGGTTGTGCCCCTTGTAGAGAGAACAAGCTTTCACAATACTCAGCGGAAATCAAAGCAATGCAATCCACAGAGTCCAGAAACAGATTCAGTTGTCCAAATTGTAGTGTTTACTTAAGAGTAAGCTGAACCACCTTCTGGTCATCTTTTGTTTAAATATTAATGAGGTGTCCATGAGTATAATGGAAGCTTAGACAGGTGGTACTTATATAGATAACTACAGAGAAACACAGAGCTCTGTGTGCCCCTATCAGGAACAAGGGGGTTGGAACTAGGTGGACTTTAAGGTCCCTTCCAACCTGATCCATTCTATGATTCTATGGACCATTGTCTAGGTCTGACTACTAATCTACTTCTTGTGACTGCCTATACATATGTAGAAGATTACAGACACTGAGATGTGAGGAAAAGAACACCATATTTAGGATATTTTCACAAAAAGGGAGATTTCAGAGACTGTAATTCTCATAACTTCAGACCCTTAGTATTTGCAATTCTACTTGCCAAAGATTGACATTAAATGCCTCTGAGATTTCAGTGAGGATCTTTATTAATGGTGGGTGGATGCAGTTATCTCCAGAGGGTTTGTTAAATACGAACATAATGTTTCCGTTACATCCTCTCAATTCTGTAGCTGCTGCAGAGGTGAATTCAGGTCATGCCAGAGTAGATACAACTGTGTTTCCTACTTTGGATCCATCTCATATGACTTTGTTTGTCTGCCAGGCCAACATGCACATCTGGGTTTAGATCCAGATGTGCTTTGCTGGATTTCATAAACTTGGACAAAAACCATTCAGAAATGGTGCAATCCCTGTGTACATGTTTTTATGTGCTTTGGTAGACAGTTGAACTGAGATGTCTGGAAGGAGTGATATATGTGTTTGCACAAAAAAACCCCAGATTTGCCATTTAGATTATCCCTAAACCTTATAATTGTGATCTCCATAACCAGTACAAAAGGTTCACTGTATTTTGGTTAAACCTACAGTTATATTGATCAAATTACTTATTCCTAAATTCTTTTGATTTTATGTCTCTTACATAACAAAGGTACTAAGTGTTGAATGAAGAATGTTTATTGCCAAACAAAAAACAGTCCTCTGAACCCACTATCTTAAGGCATCTCAACTGTCCAGCAGCCCTATCTCATTTTATTTTGGCTCTGAATTCTCCTCCTGGGCCACAATTTAAGCAAGAGGAGTATGTGGAGCCCTAAAGCAAAAACAGCTCCATTTGGCAGCTGATACATTCCCCTCAAGGCTCTCATAGCACACGTAGCTCAGATACTCAGGGGACTGAAGGAAAAACTGAATGTTGCCTCTGTAAAGACTTGGGTTTTTCAGGCACAGGAAGAGTGAAGATGGAATTAAAATCCCTGGAGATCTGAATTTTCCAATCCTGCTTCTACCCAAATGGTGGTGACCACCAAAAAGTCACTCCTGTGAGCAGCATTCTGCTATGCAGTGTGGCTCTCCCCCACAATAAGAATGACCAATCAAGATTTGCAGGCAAGGCAAAACTGGGAATCTTGGCTATTTTCTGGCCATTTCCAGACTGCTGTATTCCTGTCAGTGAGGATATAATTATTGGATAATGGAATGACATCGTCACTGGTCTTAGCCTGATCCATAACCCACTCACTTGACCACTGCCCCTACAGATTCTTATGGTACAGCAGAGCTCAGGAAATCCTGACAGATATGGAGCAAATAATGTTAATTTTGACTAAATGAAGAAAAAAATAACTTTGGAAGGAGGCAAGTAAAGAGGAAGAGGTGAAACACCTATTGTGCAGTCAGTTTGAGAGAGGAATTTACTACTGTAGAGAACAGTTTTGCTTCATTTGACTCTCTGTTCTGTTGAACTGTGAAGTTTCCTTAAGCTACACCCTTTTGTGCAAGGCCTTGTACAAACCTGAGTGCATTTAGCTGACAAGCTTGTTTGGTGGCAAAAGATTCATCTCACCTTTATTTAGAGACAATAATATAGATAATAATGTCTTAATTTAGCTATATTCTCTCATTTATAGTCAGCAGCCAGAAATTGATGCTTCTAGATCTCAGATTCTCTGCAGTATTTTAGATGTTTGCCAGAAGAAAGGTGAATTAAATCTTTGAAGAATCTTTTCAGCATGAATGATTCTAAAAGGAGCCCAGGGTGTCTAGCTCAGATATGTGTGTTAGTTTAGCAGACAAAGTTATATGAGACAGATCCATGTCTAAAAATACAATTATGTCTATTCCAGTGGCTACAGAAATTAAAGGTAATAATCTATGTTTATTCCCACTCAAAAAAATGTTTCAGAAACTATCAGTCAGTGAGAAATAAATAACTAGAAATAGAAATATCAATAAACACAAATTCTACTCACGACATAAGGAAGTCTTGAAAATAAGACCCAGTCTTCAGTTTCTGCAACTTCATTCCACTGAGCTGGGCAGATTTATACCAGCTAAAGATTAGGATCAAAATATAAGCCTAACAACTTTAAATGTTTTAATTATTTATCCAAGGCTGTTTTGACTTGCCCTCTGCAGTTGGCTGTGAGTCAGAGAAAGCTTGAAGTAGTATATTAGCAATTATTAGCCAGCTTAAGTTTTCACTGCATATTAGGAATCAAATGAGACATTTTTATTCTTTTAATTATTATTTTTTAGAGAATGGAAGAATGTCTAATTTAGCTGTGTAAAGTAAAAGACCAAAATAGTGCTTTGGGGGAAAATGTCCCATTTAAATGCCTGCCAGAATCTGGGAGGAAAAAAAAGGGAAAAAAAAAGAAGAAAAACCATACAGAAGCATTTTCCATCTTCAAAGAACTGCATAAACAGTGGCTGATGGTTGCTTTACTATCCCTTGCTCATATTTGAAAAAAGTTATACTCTCTTGGGTGCAGAGTGTCAAAAGCAGCTTTATCAAGACATCAACTGAACTTTTACCTTCCATTTTCAAAGTCATAGAGTCATAGAATAGTTTGGGTTGGAAGGGACCTTAAAGATCATCTAGTTCCAACTCCCTGATCTGCTGGGAAAAATGCTATAGTGTAACAGTCTTAGTCTATGGTCTGCAAATATAAGTGTACTTCAACAATGTCAAACATTGAAATGTTTGCCTCCAAACCATGACCCCAAGTGCAACATCCACACATCTTTGAAATCCCTCCAAGGATGGTGACTCCACTACTTCCCTGAGCATCCTGTTCCAGGGTTTGACAACGTACAAGTGAAGAAATTTTCCCTAATATACAATCTAAACCTCCCCTGGTGCGACTTGAGGCCATTTCTTCTCCTCTTGTCACTTATTCCCTGGGAGAAGAGTTACAGAAGCCCTATCCACACTGACTGAGGAGACTTGAGTGGTCCTGTGAACTTTTGTTAAATGCTTAGAGATCAGCATGTTGGAACATAAAGGTTCAGACACAAAAGGGACCTTAAACGAACTTATTCTGTGGGATGTTCTGCAGTGAGTTAGGGAACAGGTATGGGTCAAGTTTAGAAAGAAAGAAAAAGCTGTACCTCTGTAATTGTCTCTAAAGGGATTGACTCAGATCCCTTAAATTAGTTTCTTTAGATAACAACACACAGATAGGTGAGGTCATGAGCATCTTAGGTCAGCTTGATCTCTATTTTCCATAGACATATTTTCTAGATAAAAGATTTTTTTTTAATTAAACCAACAGATGCACAGCCAAGAAAAGCAGCATAGCTGGTACTTTAGAAAGTAAATACAAAGACTGATGTATTGATGTTTTGAGGTTAACAAATAGCACTGATAAGATACAAGAGATGACTAACAACAGGAAGCTAAAAGTAGGTACACTTTCATCTTCATGTGACCTAGCAGGGTATAATAATATTGCAGAAACAAGTGCAGATATCTTGAGGTTTCCAACTGCTGAATCCAAGATAGGATCAGCAAAGGCCAGGAAACAACACAGAAATGTATATCTTGATGATTCTCAGTGTTTTTGTAGCTGAGATCCTTGTGGGAAAAAAATGGCCTATATAGTGCCAGCTGCTCTATTTTCCTTCCCCTTACTTCTCCATGCCCCTCAGCCCTGTGCTATTGCTGCTGATGCTTACAAGGGGTAGATGTTCTTCTGTATCACATCCAACATCGTAAAAGAAATCACAGATCTCCTCAGCACAGGAAGGACCTGCTGGAGAGAGTCCAGAGGAGGCCACCAGAAAGATTAGAGGGATGGAGCACCTTTCCTGGGAGAAAAAGTTGAGAAAATTTGAAATGTGCAGCCTGGAGAAGAGAAGGCTTTGGGGTGACCTAACGCAGCTTTCCAGTACCTGGAGGCTACCTTCAGGAAAGATGGAGAGAGATTCTTTGCAATGCCATGGAGTGACAGGACAAGGAGGAATGGTTTCATACTGAAAGTAGATTTAGATTAGATATTAGTAAAAAATTCTTCCCTGTGAGGGTGGTGAGGCACCAGCACAAGCTGTCCAGGGAAGCTGTGGCTGCCCCATCCCTGGAAGTGTTCAAGGCCAGGTTGGACTGGGCTCTGAGAAACCCATGGCAGAAGGTTGGAAGAAGATGATCCAAACCATTCTATGATTCTATGAGCTCTATGACCTGGTTGATTGTCTTCAGAGCCTGTATCAGTGCTTCCCTGAGCTCCAGGTTTGAGGAACATGGGTCAGTTGCTCAAAGCAGTATCCCAGAGGATGAGAAGTGTTGTCTGAGGCTCTGCACTGTCTCCTCTGTGATATGCTCACACTGTGCTGGCGAGGTATGTTTTGCAGGTTGAGAACCACGGGGGAAAAACAAAAAAACACACAAGCTTTTTTCAGCCTTAAATCCTTTTCAGTTTTATGCTTTAGTCAACCTGATTTTAACCTCAGTGCAAATCTTTCAGAATAATCTCCTAATATGGAGTTGGACTAGCTGACCATTGTAGATCCATTCCAACTGGGCTATTCTATTCCATTCTATTCTGTTCTAATCCATTCCATTCCATTCCATTTTTATTAATATAGAAAATGAGCAAACCTTTTAGCTACTGGATTTTTATTTTTGTACATGAATATGGCCTATAAACAGACTGTTCCACAGTGTCTTTTGTCTTCAATTTACTGCAACATTTCAGTGGTGTTCTGGTACCCTTGCATGGGAAATAGTTCATGGGACCCCTAAACTAAAATCAATAGGAAAATTCAATAAACAGAAATGTCGAAAGATACACCTTTGCTTCTGATTCAGTTGTGAAAGTTTAAATTAAACTTACACTGAAAAGAACAAGAAAACAGCCTTTCTTGGCACCAGTAATTATAGTCTGGGATGGCCCCAAAAGTCCCTGCTTTGTTTTGAACCAGTCTGACAAATGGTGCAAGTAACACAACTGGAAAAGACAGAGCACTTGGCAAAAGGCTGTAAAATGGCAAAATCATTGAAAGTGTGTTATAAAACATGCAAGGAAGAAATACTCCCCCAAGCAGGACATGTCAGTTGCATGGGCATGGCTGAGAAAAACAGTTGCTTAAAGACTGTGACTTATGAACCTCTGCCATGGAGGCAGAAGTAATGCCATAGGGGGTAGTTCAGATGGGGAATGGATTAAGCACGAATGTGCAGGAGAAAACTAGAAGAGTCAAGGAAAGTTTCTGAGGTGGAAGACGACATGCCCTAGGAAGACATGGAAAGTTGGGATAAAAAGAAACTCTCCCTGCAGGCAGAGACCTTGTCTATTATGTTCTACAGCATTTCAGGAATTAGGTTAGAGGACAATGCTTTTGTACTTTACAAAAATCCTTCTTTTCAATAAGAAAAGACTATACATATTCCTGTATTTACACCTAGAATTCCTGCCATACTGATGCTTATACCACTAGGTACATATACAGGTGTATATATAGAAATAAATTATTACATTGTGCTTTTGTATTATACTGTTAATTTTCTTCAAAGGGATTGAAATGTTTATGAAAAAAAGAGAAGCTTATTAGGACATGAAGAAGGCTCTGCTGTTTTTAGTCTTAAATTATGGTTTGGGACACAGTTATTATAGTCCTCGGTTTTCTTTTTAAGTCATTCTTACTGCAGCCTGGAAATTGGTTACATATATATACATTAAAAAGACAATTCCATTATCATCAAAAATTAAGACCTTTTTTTTTAACTGTCAGTCTCATTGACATCTTTTCCCTAATCTCTCAGAATTAAATACTTCCATCTCCTTATTTGAGATTGCTTTCTAGAAAGCAAGCAGTGTTGTGGAGAGGAATATTAAGTTTAGGAAAGAAAAAATAAAAGAATTTTTCTGTGATAACTTTTTTTGATGCCCTCATAACATTATTTTTTACAGTTTCACTAAATAGAAAAACCAATTTGGAAGAACCAAAAAGAACTAACTGTGTAAAGCAGAATATCCAGTTCTTGCCCAGGGCTGCTTATGACGTCAGTATCCTAATAAATCATGATAAAAACAGTGTTTCATATTCATTGGCCTGATATGGTCTGAATTTATGAAAATAAGCAAAATATAAGGGCAAAAATGATAGTTGTCACCAGTTTGCGTACGTGGATACCCAGGAGGAGTACTGAGACACTGTCAAAGCATGCAGGGATCAGGGTTAGGAGCTCACATGGAAGTTGATTCTCCCTAAGGACATGAAGATCAACAGGAAGCGCTTCTACGGGCACATCTGCAGCAAGAGGAAGACCAGGAAATATGTGGGTCTGCTGCTGAATGGGACAGGGGGCCTGGTGGCAGATGACACAGAACAAGCTGGGAAAGCCATGCCACATTTTCCTTCCTTTTTCCTGGTAAGATTTGCCTTCGGCAGTCACAGGTGTCAGAGATCAAAAGGAAAATCTGGAGCAAGTAAAACTCACCATCAGTGGAGGAGGACAAGGTGAGGGAACTTTTAAATGAAGTGGATATGTTCAAGTCCAGAAAACCTGACAAGATGTACCAGGGGTACTGAGGCAGCTGTGTGGTCGTTCTCAACTATCTTCTAAAGGTCATGGCCACCACTGAGGACTAGAAAAGAGCAAATTTCACTCTTATCTTCCAGAAAGAGCTAGAATGAGGATCCAGAAAAGTACAGATTTATCAGCTTGTCCTGGATCCCTGCAAAGGTGATGGAACAAATCATCCTGGAAATCCCTTGCAAACATATGAAGGATAAGGTGATTAGGTATAGTGACATAGATTTAGGAAGGGAAAAACATTCCTCCCCAGACTGATAGACATCTGCACTGAAATGAATGGCTCAGTGGACAAGGAGGGGCAGTGACTTGGAAAAAACCTTTGGTGCTGTCATGACCACCATAGACAAGGAGATCAAGACTGAGCTGGATAAGTAGACAGTGACGTGGATTGAAAACAAACTGGTCACTAAAAGGGGTCACTATTGGGCCAGTGCTCTTAGACATTTTTCATGGCCAAGATGATCAGAAAGACTGTAAAATCTTCAACGATACAAAATTGGAAGGAGTAGCTGATATGAAAGGTGGTAGTGCTGCCATTCAGAGGGACTTCAACAAGCTGAAGAAATGGGCCAACAAGGATCTCATGGAATTCAGGAGATGAAAATACCAAATCCTTTATGCAGAAAGGAGTAACTCTATGCACCAGTACAGACTGGGGAATGATGGGGAAAGGAGCTTGGCAGGAGAAGACCAAAAGAGGTGGTCCTGGTGGTCAACAGGATGAACATGACCCAGCAATGTGCCCATGCAGCAAAGGTGGCCAAGGGCATCTCAGTCTGCATTAGGCAAAGCACTGTCAGCAGGACAAGGGACTTGGTCCTTCCCCCTCACCCCAGCAGTGGTGAGAAAAATCTGGAGCACTGTGTCCAGTGCTGGGCACTCCGGGGTAAAAAAGGGGTGGTCGTGCTGGAATGAGTCCTGAGAAGTGTCAGCAAGATAGTGAAGTGCTTGGAGCTTGGGTAATTGAACACTGAAACAGGGGAACCAGAGAGGTTGTGGAGTCTCCATGCTTGGAGATATTCAAAATGTGACTGAACATGGTTCTGGGCAAGGTGATCTGGCTGACCCAGCTTTCAGCATAAATAGATAATCTCCCAAGACTCTGTGATACTGTAAAACCTGTAGAGAGTGATTCTTTAATTTCCCTTAAAATGTACCTTTTTTAACCAAAATCTAACCAGAAATTTAAATATAAATTCATTGCTTTTCTACAGCACAGAGAAACTGTTAAAATCATTTATAGGAACTATCCACAATGGATAGGACAGATTAACCATCCACCCTCTAGGAATAAAAATCATCAACATGGGCATCATGAAGATGACTGAAAAGTGGCTGATTCTGCCTGAGTTGATCCTGGTTCTAACAGCAATGGAGCTGTCACTTCCAGCACCCACTGCTCAACTCATTTCCACTGTCCTCCCAAAGCCCTCTCAGTGCACTAAAATATTTTTAGAGCCTCCCATTTCTGTTTCCCTGCCAGTTTCTGTCCCCATATTCCATGCTATTAGTTTGTATCTATGCACATGATGAGACAGTGTGGAATTTTATTGGCATGACTCAGGCTGACCACAACACGCATGTGCAAGAGATGCAAAGCTCTCTCCTTTTTATCCTCCTGCTTGTTGTCAGAGAGTAATTTAAAGTGGAACAGTCATAATACATTTTCGCTGAAGAAGTAAACAGATAAAAGTAAGACATATGTCTATAAAATACTTTGGGAAATTATAGGATATTCCTTATACCTTGTCCAAATTCTATAACTCTTTTTTTAAAATTGAATACGCTCTTTTCTCCTCAGTAATCCCATGCGAATCCATGAAAGAGGCTTTTTGAAGAGTAGAAATGTACTTGTTTGTGGATATTCACAGTCTACTTAGTCATCAAAATTAAGTGTTCTTTTGCGGACATACCTATGGTTTTCCACTGACAGTGAAAAAAGTCCAGACATGTAATCTGAACACAGGGAATATCACCTGCCTTAACCAATGGACATAGTGAACATTCCCTGGGCAAATTGAGCTGATAGTATCTGGCCCTAAAGTGTCATAGCAAACCATAAGGATTTTTTAATATGACTTTCCTCATGTCAGATAGAAAGAACATGGGAAAAAGGAAGAGATGTGGCTTGGAGGTCATTCCATCATCCCCTTTCGTTGGCTGCAAAGACATGTAGGCCATCAACAAAGAGAATTACTTTGGAAAGATTTGAAATGGAGATTGTGCTGGAACAACAGAGGCTTTTGAAACCTGTTAGAATGTGTAAATGGATTCAGATGAGGTCTCCAAAAGTATTTCATAACTAATGATTATAGACCAAAGAATGTTTTTGCTCTCTAATAACTGGCACCAGTGAAGACTCAATTTATCCTCATTAAGCGAAGACCTTGACCAGTAAACAAATGCAATATTGCTTTCAGTAGGTGAGAAATATGCTTGAAAGGAGGACGAATAAAAAGGGAAGAGATTTTATATGGTTTCCTTAAATAAAGGTTGAAAATTATATAGAAATAACCTTGTGGTTTCAGAAGGGAAACATCTGCCTTTTCCTTTGAAGAAAAGGACTATTATCACATGGTAGGATTCTTGTGCAGGGCCAGAAGTTGGACTCGATGATCCTTGTGGGTCCCTTCCAGCTCAGGATATTCTGTGTTTCTAGGATTCTATTTAGATCATCTCCAGACAATTAATACATGGTACAGTTTTAGTACAATCTGCTTGGATAAACTTGACCACAAGAGCAAAGAGTAGATAAATTTTAAATCACCATTGGAAATGAGCACAGGTTACATACCATACATGAGATCCAGTACCTATACCACAATCTTAAATTTACAGGAAGGATATACAAAATAACAGCAAAAATACATTTTCCAAGAGCAAGTTATCCTAAAGATTTTCCCCACAAAGAAATAAATGTTAATAGGTAGTTTATTCTCTGAGATCTAACAGTGTAATCTGCAATAATATTGGACATACAGCAGGAGAATTGTTTCTTTATTCCTCATTCCAAAACAACTTATTGTGTGTTCTTGAATTGTGCTGCTACTTCTGGGGGTTTTTTTGGGTAGTGACATCGTTACCCAAATTCCTTTACAAAGCCCTAAGAGATCACGGAGCAAGAATCATTATAGATCTATGAAACACTTCTCTTCTTTCATCATCATTGTCCAAATAATCTTTGCTGCCCTTTGTATTAAATTTACTACTTATAGCACCTGCAGTACTGAGATTACCAGGAATTTTATTGCAATAACACATAATTTTTTGGTGCCAGTGCTTTGACACCATTCCCAGAGGGTGAACTTTTTGACATCACCTGGACGAACTTACTGTAAGAAGAAATAAGTCACTCTCTATGATGCCTAAGTAAATATTTAAAACCTTAAATTTATGATGTATTCTTGAAAATCTCAGTTGAAACTTTTGCAGAAAAACTGCAACATATTTCTTATTTATGGATCATTAATTTATTTCAAGCTGCTCGTGGGTCATTTTTTTACAGAGTATTGAGAAACAAGGTGCTGCTCACCAGAAGTGGTAAATATTACAAAGTATCTGTGGACATGCATTTTGAATACAAATCAGAAAATTTCCATTACATATGCAATCTCCTTTTTTCATTTCCCATTATATACTCAGCAATATTATTGAAGAAACAGAGTTTTATAAAAGCTCATACAAATGCTCATTTCCTCAGTCTACGATCCGACACAAGGAAACACTGATAAGGTTATCTGCTTCTTTTATTGGACTTATTAATTTTGCTGAATATATTCCAAGACATGATGTATCCTTCAGAGGAGTCAATGAAGAACTCAACATTAGAGGAGGAAGGAAAACATGCTTATTGTGCAGTGCTGTGATAGGTCAGCTTTTGAACTTCAGAACTGCTGGTGTTCACAATTTCTGAGTGTCAATTATTCAGTATCTCCAAAAAGTAGCTTAATGTACACTGAAACAGCTCAAGTATCACAGATTCTTGCATATATCCTATAAAGCATTTCAACTCAATAAAGGAAAAATAAATTTCTTAGCATAAGGTCAGTGGGGCAATAAAAACTAACCCATAGCATTTTACTGCCAGAGAAGTTGGCACCTGATTCCAGCTGTTTTATTCCTACTTGTTCAAAATGTTAATAAAAGAGTTTGCTCTGTAGTAATGTCTGCTGCCTTCTCCTGTAAAGTTATAGATATATAAAATGTTTCAAATATATTTATGTAATTTATATACAGAATTATATATGTCTACATATAAAAATTATGTACATAACTAAAATTATATGACATTGTTTTTCTACATTTAAAAAACCAGATCCTCTCCAGAACTCTCTGTGCAGAAATAAATGCACACAAACAATCTACAGGTCAAATGCTTTTAGGGCTTGATAGACTTAGTGAGCAGGAGCAGCTGAAACATTCAGCACATGCCACTGTCCCATTGTACAAGTCCATGTCCAGGACATCTGCCCAAGACCTGTAGATGACATTTGCAAGAGAAGTTTCTGTTGAAAGAAGCTCAAATTTTCAGTAGCTCGGTGAAAAAGTCAGAATTTGCCTCACTAATATCCCACAACATTGCAATTCTTCTTCTATGAAAATGACTTGTACCCAAACATTTACATCTTGGGCCTAAAGTTCAGCCAGATGGGATTCCCTCTGCTTTTTTTTGCAGAAACAAGGTGAACTGGGGAAGAAGGAAGCATAAAGTTCTTTCAGTTCTATGAATTGCCTTAGCATCTCGCTTTTATTGTCTTATTATATGTAAATATAAATACATGTGCATCAAACTATTATATATAAGTAAATATTAGCTATCAGAGTCTACATGCATATAAATGTGTGGACCATGCCCATGTTGAATGTCCCACACCAGACCTTTGTAGAACAACCTCATTGTAGATTGGTCTCATCGGAAATACTGAGGGCCAAAAGGGCTTCAGGTTTAAATAATTCTCTTGCCCTTCCAGGTGGTTCATTACTCCAGGTCAAGTTCAAGATATATTGATGAAGTAGCTTAAGGGAAGGTCACAGAACTGCAGCTTCCATTCCCTAGAGTTCCAGGAAAGTTGGATATTTTGTGGCTAGTTGGGATCTCATAGCAGTTATCAGACAGGACTAAGACTAACGAACAAAACAACAGACCAAACGTTATTTAAAATCAAAATTAGGTTTCCAGTGTCTGGAGGAAGATGTTTTCCATTTGCACAAAGTGCTTTAAAGCAGTAATTTTTGTCCTTCTGATATTTGAAGTATTTTTCTGTAGGTGTCATAACTTTTTCTAGTACTTTGGAAGTTGGATTTCTTTGTTTAAACAAACAGCTTTCATTACCTGTGCTTACACTGAATGATTCCATTCAACAGAGCTTTTCTGTTATCCTCTCTGCTCAGCACTTAGAGCATCTCAGCCAAAATGCTTTGAGAGTTTCTGATTTTGTGTTTTGCTTCTGTGACAGGGATCATCCAGTGAAACTGAGCCTTCTCAGGAGCTGTGTGGGTTTTTTTGGAAACTAGAAGGCTGGAAAAATGTTTTAAAAAAAAGACCTGCAGGATGCCTCTCCCGATGAACCCTTGAGGAGAGAGAGCTGGAAATGATCATCTATTTTAAAAAAGATACAATGTTCTTTCACATGCAAATTACCAGAGATCCAACTCACATAGTTCATATCCCAATAGGAGGAAATACAGCAGAGCTGACAGATGTCATCAGTTGACTTAAATGACTGCATAAAAATTCACAACGTAAGTCTTTTATCTACAAACCCTGCATGTTTGAAAAAAAAAAAATGTGCCAATGGTTATAGGCTCCTACTTTGACTGCTAAGCCTTTGTCACCTGTAATTCCATGGATAAATAGTTCTGAATTATGTGACTTACTCAACAGTATCAATAATTGGAATATAGAATGGTAAAGACATAGATTTTTAAAACAAAAACAAAAAAAAAGAAGCAAAAGTACTCCCGTGCACTCATGTTTCTTTATGATCCAACGTGCAACATTTTTATAGGCTGTATGTCTGCAAGAACACATATATAATGATGTTTAATGTGTAGTTGAGAGCAAAATTATTGCAGTTTTATATATATAGTGAAGCCATATAACAAAAGAGCAGTAGCTGGTGTTTGCCCTTATATGAGATGCAGTCATATAATGGAGAGCCTTAAAGCAAAGGGTTTACTGTACTTTGGGAATTAATCACATAAACTATAAATTGGGTTCAACAGGCTGGCTGGGTAAATAGGCGCAGCTAATGAGGACACTATGAGATCTTATAAGAGCGCTGAGTGCCCCAGGACAAAAGTGCCGAGCTGCACCTGATGGAAAACTAGAAGACATCAAAGCATAAAGGATTAGTGCTCTCACAGTGTTGAGAAATGGCCAGGGGGAGATTCACCAACTTATTACCCACATCCAAGCTAATCCTGTTATCTGCAAAATATGACTGTGTTCAGGAACTGCCACCACCTAAACTTGCAGGAGACTAATTCTGTGTTTACATGGACAAAAGTGCAGGGAATTTTCATCCGGGCGAAGAATATGAGAGATGAGAATTTTTAAGGGTTTCCTTTGTGTCGAATGCTTGAAGAAGGGAAAATGTAAAATTAGTTCTTTAATGGCTGCTCTGTGTCCTATACAGATATCCTATAGGACAGAAACCCTTCTCTGGGGATACAGGGCAAAAGTCACATAAAATTTGTTCTCTCTTGTTTAGTTGGAATGTAGTGGCATTTTGCTAAAAGAAAATCAAAATACATTTTTGCTAAAAGAAAATCAAAATACATTGAAAGTACCTTTGAAGATGAGAGGGATTGATAGTCCCCCAATATCCCTGCCCAGGAAATCTTTTGTGCAGTAAATGTCTGCCTGATGTTTTTTTCAGTGCAATAAAAGAAGGTGAAAAATATCCCAAGGTCCTTGCCAGCACACCACAAAATATAATTCATTATCAGGCCTAAGGTATGTGACTTGGCTTGAAAGTTTTGGAAGAGATTCATAATTACCAGTGCTAGAAATCTAATTTTTTTCATACCAAAGATCCATCTGGTACAATCACCACCTCTGGTGAATAATGGACCCTAATTTTCAATTTGAGTAAAATAAGAAATGGACCCAAACAGCACCTCTTGGAGCAGATGATTTCAGGGCAAAGCAAATAATTTAGGGAAAAGGTCTGCAATTTATATTTAATCTAAACACCCAATATGCTCCTTCCAGTGGCTCATCAGCACCAAGGCTGGCTGCCTTCAGGGCAGAGTTTAGGCCTGATTACCCAGGCAAGCCCATGGCTAAGCATTTATATGGCATTAAGGAACACCCCCGGCACACGGATCTTGCAGGCGAGGATTTATCTAGCTATCTAAGGGAAATGATTAATTTTGTAGGTTTTAATTTTTTAGGGATGTAAGAATGCCAGAGTGCCTTGTGATGGAAAAGACTCATTGTGAGGATGGCATTGCCTGCAGGCTCCCCTTGGCTTTCTTACTCATGCTGTTTAACAACACCATACCCAAGTTTTGAGAATATTGCAATTAGTGGCCTCCATGGTGAGCTGAAACTGGTGATTACCTCTTGTCAGTGAATCAAAGTAACAGGGGAAGATTGTTGTGGGGACTTTAGGATACCTGTGGAAGCAAATTAATACCCTTAACTTGCACATCAGCCCTTCCCACTTGAGTCCTTTCTAACCCTGACTGCCTTTGGAATTCTTTTTTTACTTCTCCCTTAGCATCAACCAGTCTGGTAACCAGACTGTCCCACCAACAGACTCCTTGACTATTTACTGGTTTTCAACCCAGACATTAATGAATCCTCCTCTCTATAAACACATCTCTTGATGGCAGAGAAAGTCTTTTTTGGTCAAAGGTTGGACTTAATTATCTTGGAGGTCTTTTCCAACCTTAATGATTCTGTAATTCTGTGAAATGACCAGGAAAAAGACCAAGGGATGTTCACTGAATGTTCCTTCCTTCATAACTACAACAGATGCCAAAATGTCTCGAAGGTCTCTTGATTTTATAGAGTTCTTTCTTTTGAAAAGCAAAAATATTTAGCTTTTATTTGTTTTAAATATACACAAAAGCTCCACTTCTACCTTTAGAAAGAAGTCCTTTACTGGATGGTGAGGCCCTGGCACAGGTTGTCCAGGGAAGCTGTAAATGCTCCATCCCTGGAAGTGTTCAAGACCAGGTTGGATGGGGCTTGGAGCAACTTGGTCTGGTGGAAGATGTCCCTGCCCATGTCAGGTATCCTGCAACTGAGGTACTTTAAGGTCTCTTCCAACTCAAATCATTCTGTGATACCATAATTCTATGATTATTTTTTTCTTTAATAGGGATCTCTCTTCCTTGAGTCTTGATTGAGATAGGTTTTTTATTTTATTTCTCTTGAAAATGTGCAAAAAAAAAAATTGAAAATGTGTCAATTGTTGGATTCAACGCCAAATATTTTAATTTTGTCGGGGTAAAACACCTTTGAATTCAATTCAAGACAGATCCATGTGACTTTTTAATTTATAAAATACTGTTTTGCAGTTTTTTAAGCTTCCTAAGAGATTTGAAGATCCATTAGAGCCATTTCCCTAGCTAGGTGTTTCAGAGAGCTATCAAGGAGGTGAAGAAAAGCTTCAGCTAAGACACAAATTGCTAGAAAAACAAACAAAAAAACCCCCATAGAAAACAATAGAATAAAGAGGAATTGTCTTGAAGCCATTAAAAAATGAAGTGGTTTATGGAACACTAATAATCATATAAATTTCTGCATGTTCTTCTGATTATGAGCTGAAAAATATTTCTATATTTCTTAGTTTTTTATCTTGTTTAAACCACAACAAATGGAGTAAGACAAAATACTGTGCATTCAAAATAAGAAGGAAAACAAAACCTGATTCCTGCCTGGAACCTGTAAGTACTGACATGAAAGTCATAGCAACTGTTTCACTTCTAGTTTTAGACCTTTGCAGATCTAATGGGAAGCAGGAATGAAAATTAATAATATCACTAATAATTTTGCTTTTGTTAATGATTTGACATACTGAAACACAATTTTGGATGAGAGAAAAAAAGCCTCAGAAAAGATGCTAACAGCTAAATTAAAACATGAAATCTGAGTGTATTATTTATACAAATTTTATATTTAACCGGAAATTGAGCAGTGTTAATGAAAGAGAAATGTTTTATTGAAGCTTTTCTGATTTTGAATGCTTGGTATGTTTGGCTCTGAGTTCAAGTTGTGACTGTTTTTATCTTCTGACCTCTTGTTAGATTTTTTTCTCTCCCTACCTGCCTCTTTTCCCAAACAAATTCATTTGCAATAATCCTAATATGCTTTACTATTTAATTTTTCTGAAGTATAGATCATCTCTTTGTAAATTAAATTATCATAAGAATTCACAAATCTGCATCTTGAGCCTTAATTACTTCTCAAGTTCATGACACATAGATCCCAAAATTGATCAAGGTTCACCCAAAATGCACAGAATCATAGAATCAGGAAATATCCTGAGCTGGAAGGAACCTGATAGGATCGTTGAGTCCAATGAACAAAGACAACAAGTCCCTGATGATCCCAGAGGGAATCTGTACAGTTTTCCTTGGCCCTGGGCAGACATCAGCTCCATTTGGTGATCCTCACCTTATTCAACTAATATGTGCACTTACAGATTTATGTAAACATGTTTTGGAGCTGAAGGAAAGGTAAAATTATGTAGGTCAATAACTCCTCGCCTTCCACCTCTTCCCCTCTCCCCAAAACACATCAGAAAACACTGAAAACACTTAGTTTATGATGCTTAGACTGAAAGGATTTTTTTTCTCTGTAGTCCAGTCTGGATCACAAAAAATGACAATAGTGGAGTCCTTAGTTTGCCCCTAAGTCCTACTGGAACTAACTCTACAAAGTACTTTGTTTCTGTTAACTAAATATTTTGCTTTCATTTCCCAAAGCTATGAAAAATGTCAATATAACAAATTTCAAACTACCAAAGAATTTTCTCCTTGTAGCTGCAGAACTATGATGACTTTAGTTTCTCTATATTTATGTTTTATGCTTTTAAGAAGCCCAGAGAAGGAAAAATTCAGTTTAGTTTTGGTGATCTCTGGGCTCCTCAGGACAAGAGAGACAAGGGCCCCCTGGAGTGGGTCCAGTGGAGGATTGCAAAGATGATGAAGGGATTGGAGCATCTCTCTGATGAGGAAAGGCTGAGGGAGCTGGGGCTGTTCAGACTCAAGAAGAGACACTGAGAAGGGACCTGATCCGTGTCTGTCAGGGTCTGCAGGGAGGGGGCAGAGGATGGAACAGGCTCTGCTTGGGGGTGCCCAGCAATGGAACAAGAGGCCATGGGCAGAAACTGGTGCCCAAGAAGTTCCATGTGAACATGAGGAAGAACTTCATTCCTGTGCAGTGACTGAGCACTGAACAGATTGTCCAGAGAGGATGTGGAGTCTCTTTCACTGGGGATATTCCAGAACCATCTGAACACAATCCTGTGCCATGTGCTCTGGGATGACCCTAACTCTGGGAGAATGGACCAGTTGACCCATTGTGGTCCCTTCCTATTTGACCCATTCTGTGATTCTGTGTGCATTTAAGGGACATGTGACAAGGCATTTACCTCACCTAACCTTTTAGAACTAATTAAAAGTTAGTTCTCAAAGTTTTATTCAATGGGGTTATTGGCATAAGAGTATCTACCCCAAATAACTGCATGTGTTTGCAGCATATATAACTGTATATGGACTGGTCAACCTGTGTAATCTGTTGGAATTGTTGGTGTGCAACTAATAAATAGATATCTAAAAGGGTGACTTAAAGATATCTGTAGTTAGATTAGGTGAATTCTACCTTTTCCAAACATTCCTTCTCTTCATTATCTAAGCCATGAATGCCCACACTTTATCTTTTGTTTTTCTGTTTCATAATAATCTTTTCACACCCAAACCAGAAATGTTCTCAGGGACTGGTTGGTGTGTTACCTTTGAGTTTTTCATAGACTCATGGAAGGGTTTGGGTTGGAAGAGACCTTACAGATTATCTAATTCCAACCCCTCTGCCATGAGCAAGGTCACCTTACACTAGACCAGTGCATAAATGCTACCAAATATTTTGGATTGCCCTCATGTCAGGACACCTGACACTTTGTTTGCTCACCTTGGTATAGGACAATTCATACACTAGCAAAGAGATTGAGTCTGGACATTTTAAGTTCACTTTCAGCAACGTGAAGTTAAACAGTGAAAAACTCATAAAACTAAGTCTCATTTTGCAAGGTACATTCAAAATTTTGGGATAGACTGAGGAGCAGGAAAGGCCTGAGGTGAGCAGTGTCTTTTAAGGAGTCGTCAATGTACTCTGGGCCTGCTTATGGCCATGTTTGGCTGGAAAGCACTAATTAGATTAGATATACTTGGCTAGAAGGCAGAAAGCTTAAAACATTAACTTTTTAAACATGTGCATACATTTAGAATATAACATATTCTGCTTTTTGGAGGTATATTCTGAGTAAATATCTTACCAGCATGATGTTATCCCTTAATTTCTCAAGTGAAAATACTCTGTTTCAGAGTCAAATCCTGATCTTGCACACACACACACACTTCTTTTTCACAGTGTTCAGAGAAAAGCATGGAACCAAAAATGGTACTAATATTTTCTATTTTTTCAATTAGGAAATACATAGAAATACTACTCACTTACTGTCATTTTGAAAATACTGGAGGGATTTTTAAAGATTTTTTTATTTTTAATTCATTTGTTTGTTTATGATAGCTGAGGAGAGCAATTTTTTTCTTCAGTAAGGATTGCTCAAAGCTTCCAAACAGTGTGAACAACCTTGAATTTTGTTGTCTTAGCAGGAAGTGATGGACAAATACATGATCCCATGTCAATCTACCTTCATGGTTTACCACTCATCTACTTGCTTGTCTTCTGGAGCACACAAAATACCTGCCTAAACAGGCAGGGTTACAGAAAACAGAACAGTCAGAATATCTTCTCTTTGGGAGTTGCATAAACTTGAAAAACTCTGCTATTGTCACTAAAAATTCCCACTGGGAAGAACTGAGAGCAATATTGGGTCAAACAAGAGAGTGAAGTGGTGATTTGTACACTGGGGAGTTAAAACGGAGGAATGTTTTTGGGATCACTATTTGTAGCATCCACAAAGTGAACAGACAGAAGTTCTTTCTTTACCTTTTAATTTGAAACTATGTAATGGGTAGAGTGAGAAAGAACAGCCGAGTTCAGCAAGTTTTGTTCACCTCTGTGTTCATCCAAAGTAACTTCTGGGTTGATTTTCAGTTTTTAGGGATTTTTTTTTTTTAAGACAAGTTCCTACAAACACATGGGAACTTGAGGGATCTTTAAACTGAGGAATATAGTCCAAAAATAATTATTCTGGGATTTAGAATTCCTTTTAAGTTCCTTTTCTGAGACTTAGGTTCAAAACCTTAATCTATTGGACATTTTTAACGTTTCCTTGGGAGATCCGCATTTAGGAAATTCAACACCCTATTTTACATACTGTAGGTTGAAATTATGCCATTAAACTTCTGTTCTACACTCTGGGCATTCCTGAAAATAAAATTCACAAATAAACACAGAGTTTGGACAGTCACTGGGGATTTGTTATCTTGGGCTTCAATCTTCTGAGGGGGTGGCTGTCTGAATCTCACCCGCAGACTCATCTTTTCTTTCCGGCATTTTTAATTTCATAGGATTTGCAGCTCTCAGACAATGTTCTTACTGAAAAATTTAGAAAGTTTGGTGGTTTGGTTTTTTTTAACCTGTTCCACTTCATAGACATTGGGTGTGATCCTTCTGTGCTCTTTCAGGCATTTTGTGTAGTATGAAATGAATGAAGTTGTAGAAGGGAGTTTTTCCATTGTCTGTAAGGAGAAGGTAGGATATGTGGTTAATCTTAAATCAGGTGAATCCTACCCCCACTAACTGGGACAAACTATTGTGTCAATATAATTGCCTATTTCATAAATCTTTATTGGCTTTACTTAGGCACTTTGGTTCATCCCATTTGACTGAGCTGCCTTGGATTGGGATGAAATTGTCCCAGGGTCCCTCTGTAGTCAGTGGAGGTTGATCTATGCCTCCACAGATTTAGACCTCAGCTGAGCCTCCTTGGTCTCTGAGGAGCTCATTTCTGTGCATGTTGAACAGAAGGCATTGGGAAAACTTGGAATAGAGAAATTTGGTGTGGGACTCATTCACCTTCAGTTCTGCCTAAATTAAGTTGCAGGTCAAAAGTCTTTAATCCCTTAACAGGGACAGTTTGCTTCTCTTTCAGGACTGGCTAATCCTATACATACTTAAATCCCTTCCTGTTCCACTGAAACTTCAGGGCTGCTTTAACCATATTCAGTTTAGGAAAGTGTGAAGTAATCCAGGGCCCTGTCTCCAGGACAGCGTTGGTTTCCTAATCCCTAAAGGTCTAACGTAACAGACTCATGCATTTGGGGGATTGTTTTCAGAATTGTGGCCCCTTCTCAACTGAACACCCCAAATACCAGCCCGAGTTAACCTTCCTCTAATCTTTTTACTATATAACTCCACGGATTTTGTGTCCTCTCCTCCTCAAGTACCTAAAGAGAGGATACTGGAAACTAAAACACACTGAAAGGCATGAGCTTAATCCACATCAGGTTGATCAGAACCTTGAATTTCGATCTCCTAATTCACCGTTACCAAAATACAATATTTGCATCCCTAAAGGGGATTAGATGACTTGCATCCCAAAACACCCTGTGTTTCATACTGATTCCTTGTACCCTTGGCAGAAGAAAGTCTACTTAGATTACCCTGCAAATATTCCTAGTGAATCATAGGGAAGTATCACCATTAGGCAGACCAGAATGCTTAGAATTAGTACAGAGAATTTAGGTGGTTATTTAAGACATACTGAACCAGTCCAAGTGCTGAAAACATCAGTAACAAAGTTTGGACCTAAACCAGGTGACAGGTTTGCACCTTTTGACACTTAAAGGCTTAAATTTTAGCAAAGCAACAAGCAGAGGAGTTGTACTGAAGTCTGCTCCAGCCCTTAGTTCATCTATTCCCCAGTTCCCATTTTTAAAATGTGAGTATTGATGCCGTGGCTGTGAGATTACGTCTGTTGAGGATAATGAAGTGTCCATATGCTGTGGTGATGGTTATCATCCAAGGACTCGGGAAAGGAGTGGCCTCAATAAATTGCTGAACAAATTTACTCCTGACAGGGCTGTGAGATCAAGCCCTAAAGCCAAGGTATCACAGAAGTCTTGGCAAACAAATCAGATATGTTTTGTCTCAGAAACGATGCTGCTCTGCAATGGATAGGGCTTCTCCTCCTTGCAGCACTGAAAAGCCTCTGTGATTGGAACAGGGACATCTCGGGGTTCCCTAAATTGTACCAGAGTCACAAAGGTAGCAAGAGGTGACTTTTTCTCTGTCCTTGCTCTGGGCTGTGCTTTCTTTACTGTCCCTTGTACATTAAGTTCAACAAAGCAATATGAATAAAGCTCTGTGTGTCTGGGGACCAAGAGGCAATTCAGGCTCACCAGAAAGGGATTTAAACAAAAAAGAGTATAGGTTAAGGAATGTTCCTAAGGAAAAGTTGTTCCCTTACTCTTAAAAGGATACATAACCCTGAACTGTCACAGTTTGCATAGTGCTGTGTACAGGCTTTTAATGAGCACTGAAGCCAGAAGGCTTTCCTACTATATTTGCCTAGTTGGCATTACCTTTCCATAGTTCTAGGTGAAGTGGTAGGACAATACCCACAATTCCTTCAACTTCCAACCCACTGCAGCTCCAGCTATAGTAGCTGACAATGTAATACTCATTCAGCAGCTGATTATAATTAAAAATATCAGAATAATTAAAGTCCTCAGCTTGACAAGCAGAGCCATAACTTTGCCTTCAGACATTCCTCTCTAATTAGTTAATTAATCCTAATGCAAATTATAAGCAATAATTAGTCAGCCAAGCTTGACATAAAAGTCTGCTGACTTACAGCTAAAAGGCTTTTCTGGTTGTTGGTTTGTAGCTTCTTAAGGTGTCTTTTGTCCACTCATAGTTTTTGTGTCTCCACTCCTGTTAACTTGGTGCTGATATATGGATATGCAAATAAGTTTGCAGAGTGAGAAAACACAGCTATAAAAATTTGCACTACCAAAGGCACTATTTTATTTGCTTAATAAACTGGATAGTCACAATATGTATAGAATATAAATAAAACATCACATATGCATTCTAATATAAGCGAGTTTTTGTACAAATACATACAATGAAGAACTTTCCCATTCCCAGGTTTAGCAGAATATATTTGCCTTTAGATGGTCTGAGATGTTCTGGTCAATATCATAATGTAAAAGCCAGGATGATTATAAGATGAAGCAAGATTCTGATCTCCTATATCATAAATGAAAACAAATTCTTTTATACCAGGACAACTGGTATTTGATTCATGTTTTTCCATAGATTTTTAGCAGATCAGGACTCTGTTAAAGTGAGATAATTTGAATTATCATCAGATAAATCAAAAGTGTGAATATTGCATTTCACATGGCAATGCAGATAATATTGGTGTGCTGCATTCCTCAAAGCCACAGTGTTGACATATCACAGCAATACTCCTGATTGACTTGGAACACTCATGGATGTTTTGGTATTTATTCTTTTAAAGCATTTTGTCTGAGAGTGTTCTTATTCATATTAAAAAAAAAAGTTACAATGCTTAAAAAATGGGAAGAAAAACATGAAAAATATATTCAGAATGCATAAATAGCTTGTGGTGAGAATCGTTTTTCTAAGAGAGTGATAATAAGTACATTTTTTATACTATAACTTTCTTTCATTGTAGCTTCTCATGTAGTTAAAGGTGAGATCACAAGATAAGACACCTGTCCCTCTATTATTATACTCCTGGGATAGTGGAAGGTGTCCCTGCCCATGGCAGGGTGTTGAAATGAGATTATCTTTGAGGTACCTTCCAACCCAAACCACTCTCTGATTCTATGATTTTGCTCACATGTTTCTTTGGTGATGGTCTAATCATGTTAAATATGATGGCTATGAAGAATGAAACCCCGAAGCCTGTGTTTAACCTGCACTTTTCTGAGCCAAAGCAATTCCATTCCCTCTTCTAGTCACAGAGTATTGAGAACAGAAATAAAAAAGCTGGAGTCAGGATAAAACCAGATTAACTTATCTGAATTCCCCTGAATTTGTAACATTTTGACTCAGTCTAGACTTTTAAGCATCTTTAATGAAGCTTAAGCAAAACTTTAGTCAAGCCCTATTTTTATTCATTAATCCTCATCTCACCTTAGCTTAACTGTCTGAACTCTGGAGAATAAGACCCAAATAGACATTTTCTAGACTTAGAGAAGCAGAGAGATTCATATTGTAGTCTAGCCAGAATCATCCCTGGGGACACTGATCTTTTTTGCACTGTCTACAGAAGGAAGATAAGGTGATGATAGCCCCGAATCAACCCTCTCAGTTAAGTGCCTAAAGCTGGGTAAGAAAACACGAGCCTTGTTAAACAGCTTGGATGTTCCAAACTTGGATGATGTTAACTATTTATAGTGTTACCCTACTGTCTCTCTATTCACTTGGTGAAACAAATAAAATAGTGCAGAGGCTAATATTCTATGAATTACACACTGGATTTCAAAAAATCTCTTTTCAGGCATTTTCATCTTTGAATTTATGGCTGCCCAGAGAAACCCAAATGACTTAAGAATGAGCAGGTAAATTATCATGGACTTGTTGAACATTTCTTGAGGCCATTAAGGAATGTATATTGAACTATCAAAAGTACAGATGGGAACTCTTTTTTCTACCTTTCCATTGGCAAAATTAGTGTACTAGAGTGTGGAACTTCTAAAGATAGAATCACACAATTACTTGACTGGAAGGGACCCTTGAAGATCACCCAGTTCCAACTCTCTGCCATGGGAAGGGATACTTTCCACTAGACCAGGTTGCTCAGGGTCCCACCCAACCTGGCCTTGGATACTGCCGGGGATGGGGCAGCCACAGCTTCTCTGAGCAACCTGTGCCAGGGCCTCACTACACCCTGAGTGGGGAACAGAGTAATCCCTATTAGTCAAAGTGCCCAGAAGTAAATGGGAAGAACTATCATCCACTGACAATTATTGCTCCAGACCCTTCTCTGCTCTTCCTTCATTCCTTTCAGCAGGTGTCAGAAAATTTCTGGAGTTAATGACAGGAATTCCTGACCTTCACTGAAGGGTAATCATCTACATTTAACTGTTGCATGTGTTCTGAAACTTAGCAAGGCTTCTTTCTCCACCACCACCACCCCTGACTTGGCTTTCATTATGCAGCATTTTAGATGTGTGAATTATTTTTCCACTAATGAGAAGTGCAGGGATTTGGGGTGCCAATGGAAAGTAGTAGGAAATTAATGAGAGATGGGAAACAAGGTTAGATTTTATTTTTTTCTCAATCTGCTTGTATATGAATGGGAGTTAGTCTGTTGTATCAAGGGGAGAATAGATTAAGCATTTTGGAATGCACAACCCAAGAGGGATAGTTAATCCTGTTTTTGACAATCACAAATGTAATACGTACAAATGAGGGGAAGCATTATGCATGATTTTCCTCATTTTACATACAGCACAATATGTTATTTTCCAGCTCTTAATTCATGTCTTCATTAAGTAAAACTGCTCTAAGTCAAAATGGAGCATGGTGTGGATTCAAGAAAGAATTAAGATCTTAACAATGATACGTTAAGTTTTCTTTTCTTTTTAAAATGTTTTAGAATATGAGCCTTTCATTAGCACAGAAAAATATCTCATAAAGAAATGTGTCAATCAGGCTTAGTTTGCTTGGCTATTATTTACTGGCCAGGCCACCAGCTGTAACTGGTGTAACTTGATGTTGTGGCCAGACAGTGTAGGCATCTGCCTTTTTCCAGGAAATGAGCAGTTCAAGAAGACCCTTTTTCTTCTAATATATATATCAAGGCTGAAATCCTAGTGCTGCACGGTTTATCTCCTGCATCTTCCTATCATTCCTGCCTCTGCTGACATTCCATACAACCAAATTCCACATAACCCATACTTCTTTCCTAAGACTGGACTCTACCCATGGCCACAGCCAGGAGCTCTCTTGTATGATATCCCTCAGGAACGACTCTAGCACTTCATGGGGCCTTTGATTTGCAAAGAGTCAAATGAAACATCTCCATGTGATTTATGCTTGCTGCTGCTTCAGAGCTGCTCTAAATCTTTGTGGGAGATCAGTTTGTGTCTTAGCCAAACCCAGCATGTTGTAACCTCACCCACTAGTGCTGACTCCACACCAGGGAAGATGCCTTTAGGCTCCAAAGAAAGAATAAAATAGAATTTTTTCATTTCTTCGTTTAAGAGTGTCAAGATTTTAACTGTTTACCCTTTATTTAACAGGCAAATTAAAATTGTCAGAGTAAACATGTTTCTATATTAAAAATCGTTGCAGTTGTTTCAGGTTAATTATCGTCAAGATTGGTACAAGATAAAGCAAGGTAGTTATTAAACATTAACTGGAGAGATGTTTAACAGTGGGGTTCTCCAATAAAAAAAGAAATACTACTTTCTTCTTTAAAATTACTAAATACTAAATATGTCCTTATAAGCCACTGACTAAACAGTTACACCATTGTGTTATTGTTGCTGAACACTGGAATACAAAGAGGAAAGTATGTTTTTACTCAGGAGTGAAACAGGACAATTTTTTTGCAATATGTAGCTGTAACAACCAGTAAAATTTGACCTGATTTGAATTAGATATTGTTATTGGGATTGATTATGCTTATTTTTAGTTTTCTCTTAGTTAGCACTAGGTCTAGGTCAGTTGTCAAGTTTCCCTCTACAGAGAGTTATTGGGATGAGGTACCCTTTAAAGATTACACTGTTGAGGAACATGGAAGCTGAATTCCATACTGATTTCCAGTACTACTGCTGTGGCTGTTCTATACTAGGCAAGAAAACAGCCAAAATCAAGGAGCAGCTTTCAAAAGCTGTAGCAAAGCAACAGAAGAATATGTGCTCTTGATAAAACAGCTGAAAAGTGAACACAAAACTCCTTGTCGAAAAGTTAGAATCATAACTTTCAAAAGAAGGACATAAGGATGTTCTTATGGTAACTAAATTATAAGGTCTGTAAAATAAGGAATGTATGTTTCCCTGCAGTTAGAAATCCCTTATTTATTACCAGTTTATAGAAGTCAATAGTAAAACTCATAATTCTAGTAAGAACTGGAACAGATTTCTGGATGTTGCCAAGGAAGTGGCAATGTAAGCGAACTATGTTCAATGTAAGTGAACTATGTTCAATATTTACACTAAAATCACAGTCAGCTGTGAATTCTGTGACAATTTTCTTCAAGACATGGGATTTAGACTTGGGAAGACTGAGTTAGATCAAAAACCAACTTCCAAATTTTTGACATTCTGATTTAGCAATTCCAGTGAGAGTTTAATGAGTCATACTTGCATTAACATTCTACCTGCCCCCCATGTTGTGTTGAAGTGACATTCCATTCTCTAATAAATAGACACTGCTGGAATCAAGTGGAGTTTTAGATTGCACAAAAGGAAGAATTTTTGTTTGATTGGTTCTTTTTGCAATGAGGTTCGTGAGACATTGACACAAGTTTCCCAGAGAAGTTGTGGATGATCCATCCCTGGAAGTGTACAAAGACAGATTGGATGAAGATTTGAGGAATCTGATCTGGTTGAAAAAGTCCCTGTTTACTGCCGTGGGGTTGTACAAGATAATCTTTAAGGTCCCTTCTAACCCAAACCATTTTGTGGTCGTTTGATTCATATTGACAAAATTCAAGTTTTTACAAAGTAAATTCAATCTTTCTTAAAGTTTGAATTATTAGAATAACTTTGGAAAGTCTTTAGAGCATCACACTTCCTACGACTGGGAGAGAATTCCAAGTTTCCGTGGCAATCCCTACAGAAATCCCTGCTGTTCCATGGAAGCCTCTATAGTGTGAATCCAGACAACAGGGAAAGCTGATGCGTTGCTCTGATTTGATTTCAGCTAATCCTACCAACTCTTTGAGGAAAGAAGTCAGATATCTGATAAACAGCCTTTCTATAAGACAAAAAGGAGGGGCCAAGTGTGTTTGAATGGAAGATAAATTGCTGCTAGGCATTGACATGCCAGACTGTACAGTGCCTGCCTGAGAACAGCTGGGTTTCCTGAGAAGGAATTCACCTTTCTGGAATGTGCACCAGCCCAGGTTTTTCACCCTCCTTGCTAAAGAAAAGGCTTGAGCACTAATTCGGTATTGGGCTACGTAACTGTCACAAGACCTAGCCTGGAGATCTGGATTCCACTGAGAACAAACCTGAAAGTATTGCAAAAGAGCACAGTTTCATAACCCCACTGATGGTTGAGGTAATGAGGAGATATTGCAGGTCTTTATTTCTTTCCTGTGAAGCACAGAAGCTTAGTGTTAAATACCTCAACTGATGATCATCAGAACCCACCTGTAGTGAAAAGAAACTGCTATGCCTTGAGATTTTATAGTCAGGGTGTAAAACATTGTTAGCTCATACTGGAGCTGGCTGTCCATAACGGAGTAGGATAGTGAGAAATAAAAGCCAAACTGAAAAAAAAAAAACCTTTCTCTTATTTCTCCATCTGTTCCTGGCTCATCTTCACAGCTAACTGTTTTGCCTTCTCTCCCATGAGCAGTGTGGAGGGGATGGGGAATGGGGATTGTGGTCTGTTCATAACACTTTGTTCTGCCACTCCTTCCTTCTCATGCTGCTCCCCTACTCCCATCTCAGGTCCCTCCCATGGGGTGCAGTCTTTCCTTTACTTCTCCAACGTGTGTCCTTCCCAAAATCTGCAGTTCTTCAAGAATTACTCCAGCATGGGCCCTTTTCCATGCATTGCAGTCCTTCAGGATCAGTCTGCTCCAGCTTTGTTCCCCAATGGGTCACATTTCCTGCCAAAAAACCCTCTCTATGGGCTGCAGGTTCCTTCAGGCATGCACCTACTTCAACATGGAGCTCTCCATGGGCTACAGTGGGGGTCTCTGCCCCACTGTGGTCCTCCATGGGCTGCAAGGGAGTCTCTGCTCTGACATGGGAACCACCTCCTGCCCCTCTTTCTGCAGTGACCCTGTTTGCAGGGTTGTTTCTCTCACTTTTTCCCCACTCCTCTCACAGCTGCTGCGTGACACTTTTTGTACTTTCTTCAATATTTTATCACAGAGGTGCCACCAGCATCACTGATGGACTCAATTTTAGGTGGTGATGGGTCCATTTTGGACCTGGCTACAACTGTCTCTGTCTGGCACTGGGGTAGCTCCTGGAGTCTTCTCACAGAAGCTAAGCCTGAAGGTCCCCTACTTCCACCCCATTTCAGAAACCTTGCCCTGGAAACCCAGTACATCTGCTAAAATGAAGCATCTCATCTAACAAAGTCTTCCATCCTCCCCCCATGAATCATTCATGGTACACTCACTTCGTCTCAAAAACGGCACCTATCAAAGGTGGGTCACTTTCTGAAGGATCCAGATTTAAACTCACTTTCTTGCTGTTTGCAAGCTGGGTGAGATGAACTCTTACTCCAGAGATCAAAACCCAGTGACTGCTGACATCATACTGACTGGTCAGCTTCCTCTGAAAAGGCAACGTTATCAATTATTTATTATTTTTTAATATTATTATGTTGTGTTGGAGGATGCATTATGACTAAGATTTTTATAACTGTGTAAGGAAACTTGGAACCAATCCAATTTCAGTATCTGCTTTCTGTGTGTGGCTCTGAAGGGAATAGTTTCTATTTTTGGACTGAAATTGGAACCTGTGAGTAGCCAGGTTCCTATGCTACATCAGTATACTTGCTTAGATACTCTTATTTCTCCCACTTGAAATCGTGTGCCCATTCAGGTGGCAGGTCAGATCTTGGCAGGAAGTAGATTTAAAATGCTGTTTGAATTTTATTTTAAAATAACAATAATAATAATAATGATAATAATAATAATAATAAAAAGGGAACACTTTTTATTACAGACAGATGGGCTCATATGGAGGAAATTTTTTTTTAGTAACCCTGAAAGGCTATAGTTAAACTTAGAACAAACTTTTATTTAACTACACTTTTTAAAAATAAAAAATCAGAGTATCTCAAAAAAGCTTGAAATGGAGTATTTTGAGTTTACCAGGACATTCCATTCTTTACTTGTGTGTTTTGAGCAGACTAGAATGAATTGAAATCAGAATATTTCCACCATACATTCTATGCTCAACTGCTCAGCATTTTCAGAAGGAAAAAATATTTGCACTGGAAAATTTCCAGACAGCTTTCCTTTGATTTTTTTTTTTTTTTTTTTTTTTTTAAGTTGATTCTCTCATTCCTTAGACTTCTGGACAGAAATTCTCAGCATGGTGTCACGATCCAAACTGCTTATGAGCCACCCTCCAATTCCAAACAGTGTAATTTCAGAGAATTTCTTAAACTACCATCAAATGTAGTGTGAACCAGTGGTGTTTTTTCAATGGGCTTGTTTGCTCCCACTAAGTTGGAAAAGCCCTGGAGCAGTTTGGGAAGCTGCAGGCATTGCAGTGTACCTGCTTTTTCAGCCCTGTCTGCTGCAGTAAGTTCAGTCAGAGGTGGGAGGGGGAGTCTCAGGAGCGTGGGATGCCATGAGCTTCCCTGATGTGTCATAATTAAACACCTGTGCTAAACAGCTCTGTGCAGAGCCACTGTGAAAATCTGTGGAGTGCTCAACAGCCCTGAACATTTTCCATCTCTCACTTGGGCAGGAGGTCTCACGTTTGAACTCTGCTATTCAAATAACACCAAGACCCGTTCAAGGACTTTATTTTGGTTTTATTGCTGCTGTTATTTTTAATGTTAAATGGTAACCCTGAATTTCCTTACTTAGTGTTTCAGAAATATCATTATATTCCATGTATTTACAGTCATGTACAGTTGGCAAAGTGATACAGATGGTTACATGGCTTAGGAATTACATAACACAAAATGAGTTCATGTTAGCGAAGGGAAATTACTTAAATAAATGTATTTGTGGGAAAAGAGGTTAATCATAGATTTTCCTGTAGTCTTAGAGCCTGTCTCTAGAGTATTTCTGTAAACATGGAGTTCTTCAAGACCTCATAACTCTCTACTGGGAGCAGAGGCTGTGTCTATAGCCACAAACAAATCAAAGCCAGAGCATGTTCTCAGCTTCCATCCCCCAGTTCTGGAAATATGAAGCTGTTCACATGCTTCCTGCATGGCTTTGGCTTGCACTGGCTAACATGCTCCTGGCTAACATTCTCCTGGAGTTTGCCTGGACGTGGTCCAGGGGATTTGCACATACTATGGGCTGCTCCCAGCAGGAAATTTGGACACTGTCTTGAGGGAAAGAGGAGTTAGGGATGTGTTTACAAGCCAGGCTCCTTACCTGCAGGATGAGACTTGTTTTACTTAATTATAGAATCACAGAACCACAGAATCATCAAGGTTGGAAGAGACCTTCAAGATCATCTTGTCCAACCATCAATCCATAATCAACTCTTAAAATTCATTCAGCTGTCCCCTCACTGAGCCAAGCATCTTGTGCTTGAAGATATCACCATACGTGTTTTGTTTCTTCCTAAGTGTTTTCTCCAGAGACTTATTCAGACCTCTTCTAAAAACACCAACCAGGGGAAATTTTTGCTTAAAAGCAGTGTGGATTCAAAGTGTATGTGAGGTATCTTATTAGCTTTGAGTTTATTCTCGATTCAGTCACAGGAAATATCCATTTTCCTGAAGAAGCAGCAGTTGTCATATTTTGCTGCTGTAGTGTGTGTAATATCAATCTCATGTTTATTTATGCATGTAAAGATTTTATTATTTACATTTAAATATTTATAACATTTCTGCATAAGCAGCCAAAAAAGTTCATCTCTGCCCTTTAGGAACTAAGCAATTTCATTTTACTAGGTAGACTTTTTTCTATATAAATAATTGACACATTGATTTCTCCCTCTGTCTTCATACTATTTATATTATTTCTTAAATGCAAGAGGGTTATAGAACTAACAGACTGACTGGTCTGTTTTTATTGCCTATCAAATCCAAACAGACTAATATATCACATGAAAGATCTGGAATAGAGAGTGGTGATAAAACACTAAAAAATAGGAATGAATTCATTAAAATTCAGATATGGAAACCTATGCTAATTACACTGCTACACTGAAAAAGTGTTTGTTTCTTCCTGGAAATAACTTTATGCAAATTTTTTTCCCTGAGATTAGCAGTACTGTCTGTCTGCATAGCAATAGGTATAATTGTGGTTCTTCTTTCTTTCAGTAGTATGATCAAGGTGTTTCAAAAATATTCCATGAAGCCATGACGGTTATATGGGAGGCTGCACTTGGACCAGGTCTGCTACTGTCAAGTGGACCAGTTGCATCTTCTTCTGAGAGAAGAGCATCTTGTTCATTCTCTCCTTTCTCCTTCACTAACTAATCCGGACAAGTTAAAACTGGCTTGAAAACTTTATCTTCATGAATTTTGCTGGGAAAAAAAAAAAGCCCCTCACTGCTGTCATAACAATGTGAGAAACAGAGTGAGCACCCACTGACATTTTGAAAAATAGGAGGGGAATGCAGATGCACCATTTGTGGAAGAATAATAGAACAGGTAAATTCCTAGTAAATTCCTCCCTCATTTAAAACTGTCCCAGATTCAATGACCAACTGAGTTGAATACTTTTTTTACTTATTCTTTAACTTTCACTTAGGTTAATGAATCCCAGTGAAGAAGAAAGTAAATTAATCTTTAGGAGTTCAATTCTGCCACCAAACAGAGCCTACTAAATGGAATTATAGGTATGTCAGGCATTTTTAACAGTTGCACTGTTGTGCAAGTCTGTGGTCAAAGAAACAGAAAGAGAAAATCTTTTGTCTCATCAGTTGTATTTGCAACCCAAGCAGTCAAGGTAGTGGAAAAGAAAATAGGAAAATCAAGGGGCTTATCCAAGGTGTTATAATGTCCAGGCTCTGTGCTCAAAACCAATTAGTTATTGTAAAATCTGTCCTGTTCCATTAAGCCACTGTTAAACCAAAGGGAAACACAGTATTCTTTCTTTATTTTTTTAGTAATCATTTGTGGTTTGTCTTCCTTTGGCTGCTTTTCATAATTTTTTTCTATTGTGTATTTTTCCCACGTGGAAAAAAAATTATGGGATTGCCTGTTCTTGCTTCTGAACAGTCCTTAAAATCACACCCAACACACCACATAATCTCCTACATAAATTTCCTCTACAGGTGTTTAGGAACCAGCACTTGAGGGTAAATTTCCATTGTTTCTCCTGCATCTATTAAAATAACTTTATACTATTTCAGTTCGCTGTTTTAATGTTTAAGGTTTCATTCTGTTTCCTTTTCAGGTTTCGGGATGAATGTTCCTCCTTTGCTTGATTTCAAAACCAAAAGATTATGTGGAATGTTGAAATCTGCTCCAATGTGAGTGTCACCATCTTTGCAACCTGCTCAAATAACCCAAGGGGGGAAAAAAAAGGAAAGGAGGACAAGAAAGGGAAAAGGCATAGCTAATAATTTAAAATGTACCTCAGAAAGCAACTTATTGGAACAACTTCACTGAGGTTGAAAGTCAGGCATGAAAACTGGAAAATTTCTGCCTAAATGTCGATGATTCCATTGGTTGTTTTTTTTTCTAATCACTGCTGATCTTGGCACACAAAAAGACTTAGCTTTGAAATTTATAACTTCTATCTTGAATTTCAGGGTAAACTGTGTCCATTAGTATTGGGATTCACTTTAAGCAAAGTTAGACACCTCAAGCTAGAGTAGTCAAACCAGGCTCCTTTCACACATATTGGAGAGCAAGAATGTTTTAAGAGAGTAGCTCATCTCCTCCTAGAGTCTAAAACTAGGAAAAGAATTTGACTTTGGAGGCATGTATTGTTCTCACTGCCTATCAAAGGAAGTTACTCCCTCACTTAGTTCTGGGCTCCAAGCTTGCAGATCTCAGATGGCAGGTGAGATAAATCTTGTTTTCTGTGACTTGCAGGTATTACAAGTATTGCACAAAATGAGGGAACGGTTTCTCCTGAATGTGGCAGAAACCACATTTTTAAATATCATAGATAGTCTGAGTTTTCTCATTTTTAGCTTTCAAAGTAGAAGATTTACAAGGCTTTTGATATTGCCTTTTCTGGCTGTTCCTTTTAATTCCAATCCTAATATCAAATTCAAATATATAAACTAACTAGACCATAAACTCCTACAAAAATCTATGAAAGCTCTAAATGTGTGGCTGATGCCCAGAGATGCTGTTCCCCCAACCCTGGAAGTGTTCAAGGCCAGGTTGGACAGGGCTCACAGCAACCTGGTCTAGTGGAAGATGTGGAACTAGATGAGCTTTAATGTCCCTTCCAACCCAAACCTTTTCAGGATTCTATGATTCTGACTGCCATCATCATTAAGAGCTTTCAAATATCAATAGATTTCTCTCTGCTAGAATAAGTTTCACCTACAAAAATATTTTGGTTGAGAGTGGGGGATTGTATTGATTCAAGTTTTTAACATTAAAAATAGTACAAGGGAGAAAGGTTTGGAAATATTAAGGACCAATTATTTAAGGAATTTAAGTAGTTTAACCCCATTGAAAGAACTAGAGGTTTAAGTGCTTTCTTTAAAAACAAACCTATACTGTAGACCATAGAATCATGGAACCATTAAGGTCGGAAAAGAACTCCAAGATCTTGAGTTCAGCCATTCCTACAACTGATGTCAACGCTCAGGATGCTGGTAGCCCCAAGGAAATGTCCTCACTAGTAGGTTCACTCACAAGAACTGAGGGGCTGATGTTTTAAGTGACTTGCTTATAACAAGAAGAGAGAAAGAAACGTTCATTAGTTAAGAAATAGCTTGGCTTCTTTTTAATCTTTTTCATCTCTTACTACTGCTCTGCTACTGCTTTTGGTCTATATAATCAGCTAATGAGATTTCCACTTCTTCAGGCAATGAGGCAAGTTGTGCTGGAAGAAAAGTTGTGCCTGGATTCATTGCAATGCATTCAGATACTATTAAGAAATATTTTAAAGAGCAGCGCATTTAAACAAATATTAAATTCACACAATTGTTAATCAGTGTGCCATCTGGAAACATTTGAAAGTTTAGACTCTTAATTGCCTGAATCTCATAAATGTTCAAAATTGTTGCATACTACAGGCTATATTGCATTTAGGACTTTTTTTACTGTATAAATACATGTAATTAAAACGTGAGATAGGAACGTTTTCCAGCAGCTGTTGTGAGAGCTGTAACCATCTTCCCTATTAATCTTCAGGGATTTGAAATATGTGTTGCTGAGCACCAGGGTCAATGACATGCTGCTCCATTTGAATCCCACCGTTTGACAAAGCATTGCATTCTGTTTCTAAATTCTTTCATGCGACTGACAGCTACATCCATTTCTTCCCCAGGCCACTCTTTAAATTCCTTTGTACTTGTAGAAGCAAGTTTGCTGGCTCAAGAATTTTGTCTTAACTCTGCCTCTAAGACTTGTCAATGGCAAATTAGGACAAGAAATTCTAATTTATGTTTCAAAGGCACCTATGGTAGTAAGAGAAACTATTTTTATTTACTTTTTTTTTCTCAAAAGTGTCAAATCAAAGGCTCTATAATTACTATATATTTTCAGGGGATGTCATATTATACTGACTTCAGGGGGCAAGTGGTGGATAGGGTTAATCTGAGTAAAGTCAGTGAAATGCACAAAGGATTTCTGTTCATGGCAAATGTTACTTAGAGAATTAACTATCTCAGTAAGAAAACAGAAATATTTAGGCTATCAGCTGCTCTGCTCCAAGAGGTTTGAGCACAGAGGTAGGAGACACTTCTGGGTTAGGGCAAGTTCTTCTTGCCCATAGGTCAGTGGATGAGGGATTCTTGTCATATGCCCTGAATGGTTTTGACCGAGTTAGTGAAAGGAATTCAGTGATGGAGCATCTGCTGTTTTCAGTAGACAGTTCAACAGTCTGATGCAAGTGGGAAGTTTTAATAACACTTGCTTTCTCATTAAGTTCTTCATGTCTTTTTTCCTGTACTCCTTGTTCTCGACCACAAATCGGAGATGTTGCTTACATAGAAAGCTCAGAAGAAATCAGCACTGACTTTGTTTGTCTCTGTATCAGTTCTCAAGTTGTGGCCATCAACTACCAACACCTTTTACAGCCAACCAAACAGCTGGCAACATGTGGGATACAGATATCTTTGTCTTATTTCCAGATACCAAATTATATGTTATTAAAGTGTTGGTTTGTGGGGTTTTTTTCTGATATAGTTTATAAATAACTGTGATAATTACCCTATGTAAGATATGGAGTTAGGAAGGGAAAAGAGTTGCTCATGATCTCGAGACAGATGACCCATATTCCTGAGGTGCTCCTGTGCAGGGCCTGGAGATGGACTACTGTGATCCTTATGTGTCCCTTCCAACACAGGATATTCCATGATTCCACAGTTCTAAGTTGGTAGCTGATGGGAAAGATTAACTCTCCAAATGTCAAGCAGTATTTTTTTTTGTTGTTTAGCGTTGTAAGTGGATTTAAGAAATAAATTAATGACAGAATTTTCTTGCTCTTATTCCCCTCTTCCAAGAGGATCTCCACTGGGGAAAGGAAAGGCATGTTTGGGCACAAGAAACCTTACATAATGAGGAGGTACATGACTGGCAAAGCATTACTGTGATATAAGAAAGGTATAATTTGCCCTCTCCTTTTTAGACAAAAATTAGCATGTAATGAATGAAATAACTCTTCTTTTTCTATTTTTTTTTCTGAGTTTATATCCCTGGTCCAAGAAATAAACCATAAACTGGACCAACTAATATTTGTCTTGCTGTCTACATTCCATTTCCAAAATGTTATCTTTTCTCTTACTTTTCAGTGGTAGACCCCTGTGGGATTAGACATGTCGAAGAAAAAGCCCTCTGGCCAGTGAGTCCATGCAGAACACAGTCAGATGGGGCAATGGTGGACTTGCAAAATCAACTGTTTCTGCTGCCCTTTCATCCTGACAACTCTGACAAGACACCTCCTCTTAATCCCTTTTCTGCCCTCCTGCAGGTGTGAGGGATGGAGCAATGACCTCTATTGCAAAAAAAAGAGAAAGCAAATGCTGCTTTCCCAAATTACGATCCCTCAGAACTGCTGTAAAATCCAGCATTTCTTCTTTATTATTACAATCATTTTCTTTCCTTGAGCTTATCTGCTTTGAAGCAGCACATATTTTCTTGAGGAAAGAAAACTTTAAACATGGGAGGGCACCTGTAGCAGTTCTTATCCAGACATTATTGGAAACATGAAGAAGAGGGAAAACTAGAGCTTTAAATCAGTATTTTTGTAACACAGCTGACAGAGCATAATGCAAGTAGGGCTTCCATACCTCTGGGTTATAAAATGAGAGACACAGGGCCTGAGTTATTAGTGTAAAGAAAATGAAAAGTGCTGGTTAAGCAGAAATGAAAAATTCCCACCAGTTGACTCATGCAGTCTTTTTGTGAGTGTAGAACCATATCCTCAAACACAGGAAAAAGAAGCAGATAATTTTAAATAGAAAGAGGGGCCACTGTCCTTTAGACACAGATATATCTCAGTTATAATTGTGTAGGGCTCAGGAATTCAGGATTCCCAGGTTTCTATTTCAAGGCATCAAACTAAGATTAGTTTCCTTTGTGATTAATATCAGGGAGCTGATTTCATCCTTTCTTTCCTGAATTTGGAAATATTTGTTTGTCCCAAATTCAAGGTCTGACCTGCAGTCTAATATAATTTTTTTCTGCTGCTGTAGCATCTGAAAGAAAGGATGATTCCATCTCTCCTATCTTGGCCTTTTTTCATCATTCCTCTGTTTCATTCTTTCAGTTCTAATATAACAGTATTAATTTTTATGGTCCATTTCAACTGTCATCACTTCAGTCCATTTACTTCCGTGAGACAAATGAAGACTAGTAATGCTACTGAAATCAAGAATCATAGAATAACCTGAAATGGAAGGGACACACAAGGATCATGGAAGTCCAGCTTCTGTTCTGAAAAAGGAGGAAATAAAATAAATCAAGGAGGCATGAGAAAAATGCCTCATAAAATGCAACAAAATCAGTTATTTTTAATCAGGGGGATGAGTGAAGCCAGGCTAGAAATGGGTTTGTGTTTCCAACTGGTTCTCCTCATGCCCAACAAGGTGCAAGCTCTAATTCAGGCTTGTGAGAGGTTGCAAAATCCAGAGATTATCTTTTTTCTGTTGATTATCTGGTATCAATAATGACTCAGACTACATCAAGTCTACTCTGTGGAGGAGTACTAGTGATAAGCCTTTCCTCTGCCTGGCCATGTTTTATAAAACTCCAAGGCTGTAAGATCGTTGCAATATGTACCTCATCTGTCAAATTTTGGCTGAAATTGGCCAACAGATGTTTTGCAATGCAGCTGGTTCTCTCTGGTTCCACCACATTCCTGCCCCAACATACCCCTGTGACACACACACCCAATACTGTGGTATGCACAAAAGATAGCAAGGCAAGGCTGTTAAAAACCCTCTTCACAGCTCATAATGAATCCATGCCTGCAGATCAACATCTGAAGCAACCTAGTCTAGTGGAAGGTGTCCCTGCCCATGGCAGGAGGGTTGGAATGAGATGGTCTTTCAGGTCCCTTTCAACACAAACTGTTCTATGATTCTGTGATTTGCCAAGTTTCCTGTTGATTGGCCTGATATTCTCTATTTACCCTCTTGTTTCTTACTGCTTCCCCTGGCATTTTCCTTTTAAAGCCAAAGAAATATATTGACTACCAACCCCCTTCTCCTAAACTTTTCTCACACAAAACCTACTGAATTCCAGATTAACGCAATGTAAGAACAAGTCTTTCTTCTTAAACGAAGAGGCCGAAGAAAGGGTTAAGGATATTTTCTGCACCTGGAAATTTTTTCAACAGTAGCAGATATGAGCAGTCAGACAGCAGCCTTTGATCTTTCCATGCTGTGTCACAGCTTGTGCACGAAAGTATTTCATGGGAGGTTTGGGAGAGTCTGCCATCGGACTCTGAAAGGTGGGGAATGCCATGATAAAGAGCACTAAGGGAAGACACTCTCTGAGGCCTTGTTTCCTCAGACAAAGCAGTCAATATCCCTTTTCCTTCTGTAACACCACCCTAGCTGGACAGTCACACAGATGGAGTCCTTGAAAAGTCCAGTTGGCAAGGTCTTTCCTGCCTAAATTGTAAATGGATACAGAGAAGGAATTGTATTTCACAGCGTTATCGAGAAAGTCCCCTGTAGATATGAATCTCACTCCTTCTATAGGAATTGAGGCCCAAACTCATCCTGAGCTAGTGTAGACATGTTATCTAGTCAGGAGAAAAAGAAAGAGAGAAGTATCCCAGGAGGATCAGCCAACTCACCTAAGATCTAAGTCCTCCATCCCATGAATACATTTATCCCTTTCTTTGTATTGACTCTAGAAGCAACCCCTGTTGCCACAGAGATCTCTGTAAGTGGTTCAAGTTGGGTGGGATAAACACAGATCTGTTGACCATGATGGATAACCAACCAGGCCAATAACATTTTGCAAAGCAAGAATTCACTTCAGAGCCCACCAAGTTAAATCTGAACAACTTCTAATTCCAGTATGTTTTCAATAAAATTATATGGCTTTACCCGAATCGTAGTGTCAGAGAATTTGTTTGCCCTTGCCTGAGGTCCTCTGATTTAATCCTTAATAGGAGATCAAGATGCAAGATCAACAATATCGAAGCTTTTTTGACAACTACTTTTCAAATATGCTCTCAAAAACCTCTAGTGGTGGGTATACCACCACCTAATTCTCAGAAAATATAATCCAGCACTTCACTCCCATCACATTTCTCCTAATATCAAGTTGTTAGGAATATGGCATATTAATATTTAGGGAAAAGTAAACAAAGAAAACTTACGTTAATCAGGATTAATTTTTGTAATGGTTTTCCTGTGATGTCCTTGCACTGGAAACACATGGAATGACTGCTTTTATATATATTATATACATTAGGTGGAGAGCGTAGAAGAAGCAAAACTGGGCCAAGGACAGCTTTTTGTAACATAAAAATAGCCCAACTTTTAAATTTAATAGACTGGATTCTTCTTAGATTAGAAACAAGTGCAAAGGACCTCTGAAAAAAAAATAAAATACAACCCTGTGACTCTCCTCTTTCTTCCCCTGCAGGGCTGACGGATAATTGATTGTAAAGATTTTGGCATGTTTAGGACTGTTTCAGGACTCAATTTTGCTTTCCAAGGGCTTGCACAGAGGAGGAAGTCCACATACAGAAAGGAAAAGAGATTTTTATATGGCTGGATTATTTTTTAATAAGTAATAAATAGTAAGTAGTACAGGAATTTAGAGAGCTGGAATAAATCCATGAAGGCAGAGAAAAGGAAAGGTTTGTAGGGGTGGGTAGAAAGAAGTGGTGATACAATCACAAATAGTGATAACATTTTTTTTATTTTTTCTGTTGTATTACCATCTAAACACCCCCCATATTTATATCCATAAGCATATGTGATCTAACATGCAAATATGCAGATGCACAGGAAGTGAAATGTAGGCACAGATATAAGCATGTGTGTGTGTGTGTATAAACACTTATGTGACTTTATATTCCTATGTATAGAAAATGTATTATATTATTATATTATAATAATATTATGTCCTCCCCAGCACGGAAAGGACATTGACCTGTTGGAGCAAGTCCAGAGCACCCCATCAAGATGATCAGAGGGATGGAGCAGCTCTTCTGTG
>JAWWLV010000121.1:111198225-111227205 GCA_035041135.1 Platyrinchus mystaceus | reverse complement strand
GGACAAAAAAAAAAAAAAAAAATAAAAAAAAAAAAAAAAAAATTGCTGTAGAGCTGTATCAGAGATGCCAATCTAATTATTTTTTTCTCTTTTTTTCCCTTTTCTTTTTTTGGACATTGCATCTGTGGAGGAGGGAGGGGAGGACAGGGAGCTGCAAAGGCGGGGGCAGCTGAAGAGGGAAAGGAGGGGGAGAAGAAGAGAAAACATTTCCTTTGGCGATTCTGTTTCGCTTTTGAAAAGGGACTACTTTCCTCACTCCTTATCCCTCCTGACAAGTACAAGCACTTTGGGCCCTAACTGGATGTGAACATTGTCAAAAGGAATTTGGGCTAAAGGGAGGCATCTGCAGTTCTGTTCCTATTGCGCTCGGTGCTGGAGCCACTTTTGCGAATGTGGCAGGGTGGCTGGTGGGCAGACACCAGTACAGATGGGAACTTCACATACTGTATGCATCATGACCAACTATAAAAACAGTCACAACGCATCACTTGTTACCCGGCCAGGCTCCCTGGAACCTTCACTTCCAATTTCCATCTCACTGACATTCACAGCTTACATTGAGCTTTTATGTTTAAGCATCAGTACAGTATTAATGCAGGAGAAAAGAGGTGGCTGGGCTACCACAGCAAGGAATTAAACCTCTGATCTTGGCCAGACATTGGAAGGGAGGAGCAATTCAAGGGGAATTGTGTAACCGGACTCTACGGAAAAGGTGCAGGGGCAAAGCAGGGAACGGGAGTCAGGAATATTTTTGGACTCCCTGAACACACAGCAAGTCAGGAGGGTTCTGAAGAAGAAACATAGCAAGCAGGCACTCTCCCAAATTGTAATTTAATGCTTGGAATAATCCTATTGTGTCAGCTACTCACCACCAAAGAACTGAGGATAAATATAACTTTAAAAAAAAGAAAAAAAAAATTAAGGGGATGGCAATTTGAACAGCTTAATGTTTCTTCAAAGGCTGAGTGATGGAAAGCAGCACTGAGGTAAATTGACAACTCGGAATTAACTGGGTGCTGGCACAGCTCAGGTAAAGGTTTGACGGTAACATGAGCTTTCCAAAGTGTTTCCAAACTGAAGTATTATGAAAAGGTAAATTATGTTTTGTATTCATGACTGAAAGCATTTTATTTTAAAGCCGGCGCTGCCGATGCTGTCAAGGTGGAGATTCGAGCTTTATGTACAGTGCCTGCAGCCCTGCCATGTGAGTGAGGCAACATGACAGCTTGTAATAAGTAATTTTTATACAGTTGCATTTATCACTCAAGTAGGCTTGGCAATATTAAACATAGACCTTAGAATGCTGCAGAAGAGGAAGGACAGGGGCTGGAGGCCATGTGTACTCTATGTGTGTGTGTGTGTAACTTCTTCATTTTTTTTTTCTTTCTCCAGGCCCGTTCCTGTTAATGTGGTACTTTTTAAGATATGCACCAAAACGCTTCCAAATTGTTAATACATCACTAAAAGGTTACAAATGAAATGACCCCGTTTAGCCCAAAGGATGTTATTTTAGGCTTTAATGAATTAGACATTGCTACCATTTTCAGGCAAAAATCAATTTTCTCAATTAACAAATTTGCACGAGTTCAAATATTTACAAAATAAAGGCCTAGAAACCACATTCTTTGCTTCTCTTTCTCACTCCCTACCCTGTTTCTTCATTAACATCTTCATTTCCATGAAAGTGTGAGGCATCAGCTCTTGCCCTTAGCTAGTGAAGGCCAAAGTGTTGACAACTTTCTTATTCTTTAGAGCCTGCTCTTTTCTGTTTTAGAAGGTTTTCTTTCTTGGTCATGAATAATTCAGGACAAGCTAAAAGAAACGGAGGATACCCCTTCCTCCTAATGGAAGGAATAAAAATAAAGTCAAATATGTCATTTGTGGAAGAAAATTTTACAAAAAGAAAAGTGAATTTATTTGGTGGGATTGAATTGAGAAGGAAATTTTCTTTTATTCACAGGATTTATAGGAACTGCAGCTCAAGTCTGAACCAAGAGGAAGCAAAAATCTCCAAGCCAAATGGCAGACTCTTAAATTTGCTACAGCAGAGCCCTGACATATGGTTTGGTTTGCAAGGAGTTACAAAGCTCGGTGGATGCCAGTGAATTCAGCCATTTAATGCTGAAATAACACCAGATTGAAAACAACATCAAATACAGAAGAAAAAAAAAAAGAAAAAAAAAAGACCTGTCTCTGTTATTATTCATATGACCCAGATGAGAAAATTATGCATTTGCAGTGGGAGGTGTGTCTAACACAGTGGCTGCCTCGGGATATTGGCTGGGTGGGGAGAGGAGGACTTGCAGCTGGGAGGATCTGGGTGTCTGGACTATCAGACTATCAGGAAGATGGAAGGGGAAGCTGATGGCTTTGTCTATTCCATGATTATTTCATGCATCTCTTCTGCCCATCAGTTGTGTTAAATTTAATTCATTCACCCATCTAACCCACACTGGTCTGAAGAAGATATTCCAGGACCTGCTGGTTATTGGAATTTCCCAGGACAGGAACCGAGGGTGGCATTGACTTCTACTCCTTTGCTAGAACATGAGTCTCCAACTCTTAGTAAAAGTCTCGAGGTAAGAGAGAGTGACACATATACAAGAGTGGCATTTACCCCAGCCCTGGAAGTGTCCAAAGCCAGGCTGGACAGGCCTGGAGCAACCTGGGATAGTGGAAGATGACCCATGGCAGAGGGTGGAACTGGATGAGCTTTAAGGTCCCTTCCAACCAAAACCATTCTGTGATTTTATGATTTACCTTTGCAGTAGTGCTGATTCATAAGTATCAACTGAACATAAAAAGATAAAACAATCAATAAATGTTAGAAGTCAACATATGTTATGGATTTTGCAAATGAGTCCATAAATCAGCTAGAGAAACTAGATCTCCCATATAATAAGTCTCCACAGCCAGTCTGATTCTGATTTTCAAGGCTTATTTTGTATCATTTGTCTATATTAATTAGAAGATGAAAAAGAAGCCTATTCATTTCCCCAGAAAAGTATGGTTAATATAGGTCTGCTGTGAAATTATATTGTCTTTTTTTTCCTTTGACTGTTGCTACTAGAATATTACTACTTTTGAGTAAAAAAATACTTCCATTTTCTGCCTAATAATGTGAACTTGAGATTAAGCACTAAAACTCAGTTGTGGCTACATGTTAAGAAACAACTTTCAGTAAAAGATTACAATCTTCAGTATTTAAGGTCTTTAAAAATAGATTAAATTAATATCAGCCAGAAATTGCCAAGGAACATTTGATTTTTCTTTGGAAAGCAATAATCTAAGTAATTTCATCCATGGTCCATGGTCTGAGCTGGGCTTTCAGCAGAAGAGGCTTCTAAACTGTCTAGATATTTTTTGAAAATGTGACATAATTCTGACACAGCTCAAGAGTCCTTAAGGGTAAGGTTCATTTTATTGAGCTTAAGATATCTACAGTACACATGATAACACCTGATTTAATTACCCTGGAATTCTTTAATAAACATCAGAGAGAAAGAGGCACTTTTAAGGTACAAATGTCTGACCTACTGAAATGTTTTCCTTTGGCCAGATGCATCTCGTTAATGGAAGGATGTAGATTCATGGTATCATAGAATGGCCTGGGTTGGAAAGGACCTTAAAGTTCATCTTCTTCCACCACTCTGCCATAGGCAGGGACACCTTTCATTAGAGCAGGTTGCTCCAAGCCCTGTCCAACCTGGCCTTGAACACTTCCAGGGATGGAGCAGCCACAGCTTCTCTGGGCAACCTGTGCCAGGGCCTCACCACCCTCACAGGGAAGAATTTCTTCCTAATAGCTAACCTAAACCTACTTTCATTTTGAATCCATTTCCCCTTCTCCTGTCGCTTCATGCCTTTGTAAATTCTCTCTCTCCATCTTTCTTGTAGGTTGCCTTCAGGTACTAGACGGTCACAGTTAGGTCACCCTGGAGTCTTCTCTTCTCCAGGCCCATCAATCCCAATTCTCTCAGCCTTTGCTCACAGCAGAGCTGTTCCATCCCTCTGATCATCTTGGTGGCCTCCTCTGGACTCGCTCCAACAGGTCAGTGTCCTTTCTGTGCTGGGGACCCCAGATGAAATACTGGATGAAATACTCCAGATAAGGTCTAGGTAAGAGTGAAGGGATGTATTCCACATAAGTGGAGTTTAACATGATTATAAATTTTGGCAGGTTGGCTCCTAAGAAGATGGGAGATGCAAGCAGAGAACCTGCTTTTGTGATGAATCTTTTCTATCTGTGCCATCATTTGACACTTTCTGGAGAGATTCTTGATACTGCTGTGGCTGTGACAAGCTGTGCAGCAACTCCTGCTATATCTCCTAGGGCCTGAGAATTAAGAGCTGAACAGCAGTAACAGTGATAAATTCCATCTTGCACACTGGAATCAAATCTGTTGTTATCTCAAACCCTTCAAGCCCCAAGTTGGGTGCCAAGAAGGGCTGTCGTGGTTTGTCTCAAGCAAAGAGTATCTCGTGTAGATTGTTGTATCATGTGGATTTATTGCACAACATATGAATAAACTCTGACTGTTCTTGAGCTAATCCCTTTGGGTTTACCAAAAGCATCATGCTGGACATCAGTGTTTACACCACAAACATAAAATACATACTTTTGCTTTGATCTCACTCAATACATCCATAATTCAAGCTTCATAAAGTTATGTAAAGCATTCCTATTGATTGGGGGTAGTCATGTTGTATCTTCCTGTTTGACCAATATGTCCAATGATGTAACATTACTTAAATAGTCTGTGCACTTGGTATTCCAGGAGAATTCATGCAGCTCTCCTTGTAGGAAAGCTTGCACACCTGGAGGTTAACATCTGTCTAAACAGAAAATTCACTTCTTTTAGTTAACAAGACCTTGTCATTGTAAAAAATGAATTATGAAAAATGCGTGTTGTTAATCATGTGTAGAAAAACTTTAAACAGATTCTCCCCCATGGAGGATGGGAAGGGCGTTCAGCTGTCCCTACTGTATAGCTCTGCAGTAAAAATATCTCCAAATCAGCCAACTATGAATAAATTTCTAATTTTAAGAAGAAATGTCACTTTTAGAGCCATTTACTTGATTAGAATTTAAGCTATATTTTAATTAAGCTGTATGTTACCCAAGTACCATCTCTTTTCTCCTTTAATTTACTAGGAGGCTAAAGAGGGTCAGACCTAATGTAGTTCTGCAGTACAGACCTCTACATTATGAAACCAACCCAACCTACTTCACAGCTCCACTAAATTTAATGAAGATGTGGTTTATGCAGAACAAATCACAGCAAAAGAAATCACAGGATTTAAAATTGCTTTCCTGAAAGTACACAACAGGATAAGGGCCTGAAGATCACAAGTTTGGGTTGATCTGTAGTTCTTTTGCTGAAACCACCAGTCAGACAGCAGTGTATTTATTTATAGTATTGCCCCTGAGCAAAAGTAATCCATGACTTTTCCAGAAAAAACAACTTGGGATTTTTGACATGTGACATGGATCCATCTATGTTTAATACAGCAAAACTTAAGTGAGCTTGATTTCAAAATGGGTTAAATACTACCACAGAAAAGATTCTTCTCCATCTCTCCAAAAAGATATTTTTAGGATGTTATCAAGCATTGAATAAGAAATCTCTTCATCAACATCAGACTCTTTCAAAACAACACCAACTACAAAAAAAAAAAAGGATTTGCCTTAGAATACAGAATCACATTATCAAAATGATAAAAGATGTTTCTGTGATTAGAAACCTGGAATCGGTACACAGGAAACTGCAGAAAAATAACCCTGCCACAAACTTGCCAAGTTCCAGGCTCTGACAATTTTGTACTGGTGTAACGTACCTGTAAATCTGTGCTGCTGCTCTCTGTAGCAAACAGAAATTAAGACTTGAATCGATTGCCTGAGTTTAGGTATCTTAATACCTTTTTAGGTCCTCTCTGGTACTTCATCTCTTATAGGATCTGTCACAGACAGGAGTTACTGGAGAACTTCTGAACCTGCACATCCCAAAGGATATTAAATGCCCATGTTTAGGCAAATGAATGGGTCCCAGAGAATGTGGTTAATGGAGTTTAATGGATAAGTTAACTCAGCTTTAAGTAGAAACCTACTTTTGGTCAACAGAGTAGCTCTAGATGCCTTAGGGAATATGAGACATCTCCACTGAGCTGACAGATAGCACAGGTCCATGCTGTCCTTCTGAGCCAGCAGTCACACCCATGAATGTTTCAAAAGGCACTAAATATCTTTGTCCAGACAACTAAAACATGCCCACAGGATGGGCTTCACTTGCCTAAACATGACTATCCAGAATCCTTTTAGGTGCTTCGGACTATCCTGCTCGGCTGTGGAAATGTTCACATCTCTTGTCAATCCGGATCCATATTTGCCAGGCTGGTCCAGATGCCTTGAATCAAATAACACATTTCAGATGGTGTTGGACACACAGGTAACATTATCATGGTCTTAACTGCAGGTATTAATAGGAAGTAAGGTAACCAGTCTCTACAGATGGGGATCTCAGAACAAGAAAGACATGGACCTGTTAGAGCAGGTTCAGAGGAAGGGTACAGAGATGATCTGATGACTGGAGCACCTCTGCTATGGAGACAGACTGAGAGAGTTAGAGTTGTTCAGCCTGGAGAAAAGAAGACTCTGGGGAGACATTAGACCATCTTCTAGTACCTAAGGAGGGCTTATAAAAAGGAAGGAGAGAGATTTTGTACACAGGCAGATAGTAATAGGACAAGAGGGAACGGTTTTAAACTAATATTGGATATTAGGAATAATTTCTTTACTCAGAGGGTGGTGAGGCCCTGGCACAGGTTGCCCAGAGAAGCTGTGGCTGCCCCATCACTGGAAGTGTTCAAGGCCTGGTTGGAGAGGGCTTGAAGCAACCTGATCTAGTGGAAGGTTTCTCTGCCCGTAGCAGGGATTGGCACAAGATGATCTTTAAGGTCCTTTCCAACACAAAACATTCCTCGATTCGATGAAATGAAATTGTGGTGAAAAATACAGTGAAAACTTAAGAAGTATTTTGTTGCTGTAGAGGTGCATTAATAATGATCAAGAATAAAATAAAATATTTTATACATTTAAAAAAGAAACACTCTAGATTCGGGGAATGGTCTGTGTAAGCCACGTGTGCAGCTCATACATTCATGTGGAAGTAGTTTTACTGAGAGAACAAAGGATGTTCCTGGACATTCCCATTACATTACAAAGCTGGCGTTCCAAGAATAATATGCCTGAGAATAAAACAATAATTATAAAACCACAAATGAAATCAAAGCAATGCTGTTGAAAGCCTTAAGCACCATAGGATTACGAGGCATGTAAATATAGCAGCTTGGATAAAGATGTAAACCCTTACACTGCACCCTTTAAAATCTCACACTTGAGGAGCCAGTGGAAATACATTGGAGTGAAAATGTGGAGAGATAATCACATGATCTCTGGTAGGAAATGCTGTTCTTCTCCTTTTAAAGCTGTGTGAATACATGCAAGCTCAAATTAAGGAGAGCAGATAACCAACTGCACGCCAGAGCTGAGCAGGCTGCTTAAAGCGACCACATAATCGGTGAAGCTTTAAAAAAAGGAAGAAAACAGCTCGAGGCACTTTTTCCTTCTTCCTCTAGAGTGTGACATCATTGTATATGACACAACACCTTGGAAGGAACCATATGGGGAAATGCAGATATGTTGCTAACTAAATGTGAGCTCCTTCGCAATGAAAAAACCTCATCGCTGGCCAAAGCCTGGATGGTCTCGTGAAAAGCACAGTTTATACACTGGAACTGACAGTTCTACTCCAAGGACATTTTTCATGTTTAATTCCCCTTTTTTTTTTTTTTTTGCAGTATTTAGAAAGGCATACCAGGAACACAATTCTGGTTTGCATTCAGTTCTAATCAAAAAGGATTCATTCAACTCAACACCCCGAAATACATAAGATGTTTTGAAGAGGGGTTTTTTTTGACCCTTTACAGGACTGATCTTTAGATCTCTAAGCTCATTAGTCAGTGTTACTTATTTTGTTGATTTAAGGAATTTATAGGCCTTCCCCCTCTCTTGTAATGTCTCTTTGGGCTGATTTTTTAATGTCTTTTTTTCACTAATTCTCTATTTCTCTAAATCATAGAGTCATAGAATGGCCAGGGTTGGAAGGGACAGTAAAGATTATCTGGTTCCAACCTCATTGCCATGGGCAAGGACACCTTCCACTAGATCAGGTTGCCCAGAGCACCATTGAACCTGGCCTTGAACACTTCCAGGGCTGGGAGATCCACAATTTCTTCGGGCAACCTGTGCCAGTGCCTGTTGACCTTAATGCAGTTTTGGATTAGAATTTATATCTAAAAGCTCTATTGTTTTATATTTTTAATAATAATAGTCATTATTACCTGTAGCAATAACAACACTAGTAATAGCAGCATCAGTAGTAAGAGTTGCAACAGTGAATTTAACTGAAGACACTGTAAATGGCCCATAATTATTTTTCAAGGCTGCTCAGATTATTTAATGGTTGTGTCTGAGGACATGAATTTCTACAGAACAATGAATAAAACCTCCAAACCTTAACACTGAGTTTTCACAGTGAATATCCACATTCACTGGCACAGCAACTGGTTCCAAAATTGTCTTAGGTGACTTCAGCAGAACAGGAGACACTGACAGCTTTAGATTGTGAGTGTTAACAGATGAGAAAAGGGTAAAATTGAAATGAGGAAGCTGCCTGAACAAGTATGTATTTGTACATTAAAAATTACAAGAACTGCAGTCAAAAGTTAAAAGAACTTCCCATGGAACACAACATTTGCATTTCTGTGAGTACTAATGGGATGGGAATCAGGAATTTCTCAGAGCTCCACTATGAGATATTCCATCTCAACTTTAGTCCTGAAATTGAAAAAGAAGTTGGACCCCAGTTCAGAAAACATTCACATTCATTTTGCCTGAAATACCACAGAAACCCCACAATATAATTGGAGCTACTCAGATAAAATTAGACATTTTAATTTTTCCCATCATTAGAGACTAAAATCTATACTTAATTTTAATGATCTGTCTCATGAAAATGACTCATGGATGCACCTCATCATGTGCTTGATTTTCATTTAAGTCTGTGATTATATTCCATAGAAATTAGTAAAAAAATAAGCTTGCCTGTAGGATTTACTATGAGCTTAAATGTATTCTTGGTTAGGTACCTGGTTCTGAATGGTTTTTGCTGGGCTTTGAGGGTTTGGGATCTGGATGAAAGATATTGTTCTTTCACTTTGCAATTTGATCATGAAAAAAAAGAAGGAAAAATAAAGAGAAAAAAAGGAATCAGCTGAAGACTTGAGTTCTATTAAAATGTGTTATGATGCTTCCAGAATATTTGGTTATGAGCAGAAGATTTTTTTTTCTGTACTTATTTAGGCTTTTGCATCCAAAACTACTTATGTATGCACTCCCCCATGTGAGCCTGATGTATTCAGACTAACACAGCTCCAGCAACTGCAGGCCAACTCCATCTCTGGGGTAAATGCATGGCCTGGAGGGATATATTTGATTCATAATGGCTGCAGCTGAATTATAGTGAGTGCTGGAGTGTTATTTATGTTATATCTGAAAGTTCATTGAAATTATTTAGATCCAGATCCCTCAAAGGATAGAAGTACAACACAAGTCAGATTTATATGGCCAAGCCCAGGTGAGAGATCCACAAGCTCTGCCTTTAAGCACTGCTCCCTGAACGTTCACCAGTTGTTTTCTGTGGGTGTTCAAAGACCTTGTCTAGAGTCAGTACAGGGAATTTACTGTGCAAACCATTTCCCTTTAACCGGAATTAACATTTAAGGATATTTGAGATTGACAAACTGGGACATGGCAGATCCATATCCCTGATGTTGTGGGCAAGTTATTTGCAAACCACTTAGAGTACTTCACCAGGGAATGGAAAAGCTGACTTGATCAAAATTAATTTCTTACTTATCCCAGAAATGTGACATTATCCATGGTCACTCCTGGGCTATAATTCTATGCATTAAGAGCCCAGAAAGAGACCTGGAGGTTGGGAAGAAAGAAAGGGAAAGAATTGCAAGAAATCAAGGATTTTCCGTCCCATTTCTATCTTGTGCCACTATGCAGAAGGGGGTGCAAAACATCTGGGGTCAAACACAATATAATCTAGGAGAAAACAGTAAATGAGCTAAAAACCATTGGAAAATCCTATGAAAACTGAATTATAGAGATAGGAAGCATTTTTCCAGTTTAAAAATATTACAAAAGAAAATTATTTTTTAAAGATCAAGATGTTTTCCTCCGTAAAATTCTGAAGTAAAATTTCAAAATTTTGCTTTGAAGTGTATCTTATTATATGCTCCTTACATTTCTTTATATATTTTCTTCTATAGCTGTTAAAAATTTATACCATGATTAAAAGCCCATAACTTAAAATTAAATTGAAAATTGAGTTTTAGAAGCAATTCCTTGTTATTCTTCCTTCCCTGTCATGTCTCCTACGGACTAGTGCTATGACCACTGTGGTGCCTTCCAAACTTACCCCTTCTGTGATTCTGTGAAAAGTTCCTAAAACTGGGATTTTGTGATCTTAATGTGGAAACTTTCTGAACTGATAAAATGTTAAGCTGTCCAGTTTCTACTGGTCTATCCAGCTGTAAGATGAAATCTGAAACACTGATCTGTCCACCATTAAGACCATCGTTATCACCACAATATAAAGTTACATGTGCAATCAGAACCTGGGATTGCACTGAGTTTAAAGCTTGACAGTCATTATCTGGGAGAGTTTAGAAATGAAAAGACAAGAAAAGGGTTAGAATGAAAATTAGAGACACAGAGCAGGGAAATCACTCAGCTGATATTACTTCATTTTGAATGTGTCAGGCACAGGACATTTGCTAAGGATAGAGCAGCAAGAAATCCACCCTGTATCGTCAGACTCTTCAAAATGAAAGTTGAAACTGGGATTTCTATATCTGTGCTCAGGCATTTATTAAAATGGTCTGATTTTCAGAGGGGCATAGATCTGAAAGAGATCCTGCTCCCAGATCAACAGCTGGAATCTCCTGATCTGCCAGTGTATCATATTACCTAACACCTTTTTTTTACAGGTCATGCACTTAAATATAAGATTTTCTTCCTCTTTTGGGCTTATTGAGGGGAAACTGTTCCAGAGTTTCATTTCTCTGCTAGTTAGAAACCTGCTACTGAATTCCAGCACACCTGTATTTGTATGGCTAAAAATTAAGCACAATATTTTTCACAATAAAGTCCAAAAAGGCTCGAAGAGAAAAAACATCACATTTTGGGGTAGACATAAGAAGCTGAAGGCCCAGGTGTATATTTTCAAATGGGTAAATGAAAACCTCTGCTGAAGAGACATGTGACAACCTGAAGGAAAGGGACATGCATTGTCTTAGTAGCTCAGTTCTGCTTTAACTTGGGAATTCCTGCTTTGTGCTTTGCTGTATAATGCAGAGGCATTTCAGCACATTTCCAGATGTGTGAAATACGTCTGGAATACACAGGTAGCCACAGTCTACTCAGAAGTGTGGAGGACAAGACCAACCTAACAGCTGTTTGAGCTTATTCAGGTGTGACTGTGCCTTTGTTAATCCACCTTCCTTGACACAAATGGTGCCACAAGTCAGTTCTTTGGGAAGAGGATGAGAAGCTTACTTTGTGTTTCCAGAGAATCCAGTCAGTGGGAGCAAAAGAACTTTTTTTATTTTTGGCAAAGAACTATTTTTAATACAATGTAAATATTATATATATATAAATATTACTATGAAATGCTATTTCAAAACATAAATGAGACTACCAATTCATTTAGGTTAACTGGAAAAAGCTCACTGCAAGTCATGGCTTTTAAAAAATTCCCACAGTCTGGACTTCTGCTTCCCCCCTTTTCCATGCAAACAGCTGACAAGCAAAACAGCAGAATGTGTTACATCCCAACCTCGTGTCATTTAGAGGGTTAATGCTACTTTCTTTTTCTTTCCTTGCTTTTACCCTGTGCTGACTAAAAAGAACACCCAGGTTCAATGAGTGACAAATCATTACGGACCGTACAGTGTAATTAAAAAGCACAGCCATTGATCAGCTATGAGCTAAACCTGAGACAAAAAAGTGAGAGACCCAGAATAGCTGGCAAAACTTCTCATTGAATGTGTCTGAAATGGAAGATGTTCTCCCTGGAGGCATGGAGCGTGGCCCATTGTGCATTTCCATTAGAGATACACACTGACTCGGAGCATGCCATTGATGTTGGCCTATTTATGAAAGGCTGTTGAAAGAGGTTTCAGAGTTAATTGAAAAGAGCTGTTTCTGAAGTAAGGTAACTTCAAACAACACAGCTCTGAAATGTGTTTTAATGGACTGAAAATCAGTGAATTTTCCATAGTGCACATGAAATAAAAAAATGGAATGGCATCAACTGAAAGCTGCGTTGCCATTTGGTGGGATTTCTTTCATTATTATTATTATTGTAGTTATTGTTATTATTGCTATCACTATTAACATGTATTTTAATTATAGTTGCTCAATGAACAGTGATAAAACCACTTTGCTCTTGATTGATTAGAGGATCGTCTTCTAAGATCTGTCAAAATTTTCATTACAGGTCTTTATTCCACGCGTTTGTAACACCGGCTGCCGGCAGAAACTGTCAGGCTTGAGCCATTGAAAACAGAAGGAAAAGCTCTTCCAGTTGTCAGGTTGAAGTAGGTTCCAAATCCCTCCTTTACCGAGGTATGTTGTGCTTAAAATGTGATTATTCTTAATGATATTTCCATTTTAAAATTAAAGCATATGCCTAAATTCAGGCATGTGTTTACTCAGGCATTTGTTTAGTCTCTACCCTGAGCTGAGGTCTTGCACACAAGTTTGTATTTAAGTTCACGCTTAAATAAAAGCCTTTTTAGCAAAACATGCACCTGAATTTCATAAATATAAAGAGTAGCTGAGTATGTGTTTAAATCCCAGCTTGTGATTAAATACCTCCCTCAGCTGAAAACAACATACTTATAAATTCTTTTTTAAAACTTGGCAATGTTCAATAAAAATAGGAGTGACTGAGCTGAATTTATTCCTTCTTTTAAATTCTTCTGCAGGAATTCAGAGTTTGCAAGAAGAAAGGTAACTCCTTGCCCTTGGATGAAGTGAATTTAGACAACTATATGACGTGCAGGTAGAAAGGAACAAAATCAGACTGTGAGATGCTTCCTCAGGCTGATTAATACTCAATATCCTGAAAAAACTCATAAACCCCAGTGAATTGCGGGGGAAAGGTGAGAGTAAAGTAACTCAGTATAACACAAGCAATAATCAAACAACTTCTGACACCGAGCTTGAATGATAATGAGTATTTTACACCTCCATTCTACTCTTAATCCTCTAAGTAATTCACAAGTTCTGTTGAAAACCTCCCATGTTCCATTAAAAGAGATGACCTCACAGACATTAATTAACTTAATCTCACAAAACTCATTTAAAGTACGGAAGAACTATTGTCCTCATTTTTAAATAAGGAATGAAACACAGGGATAGTAATGACTTCATACAAAACCTACCAAAAGCAGCAGAAATATTTAAATCACAGCCTTCCATAGTACCACCTACACTCATTATTTTTTTAAGTTTTAAGGCTGCTGGGTAAAGAAAAAATAAATGTAAGAACCCTGAAACACCCCTAGGGCACAAAAAAGAACAGTACAAGGAAAAACCAGAAAAATTACTTGAGTTTTAAATAACTAGAAATCTCATTTTTTAGGGCTGTCATGACATTTTGGCATCTGTACTGATTTTTAAAAATTTGTGGGTGATAATCATGGATTAACACGTGCTTAACTCTACCTTTGAAGTTGCTGTGGGTAGTTACATACACAGATTAAGAATGTGCTACTTGTTCTGCAGAGCAGGACATCAAAAACAAGGACAGGGATGAAGGCTATGGCAGGAATCTGAATTTAAGGGCAATGTAACTCCTCAAGTAGCTAAAAAAAGAGTCTGGATTTTCTGAGGTATTAAATATTGAGTAGAGAGATTTATTTTTTTCTGTCACTCAAACACTTATACCTGGAATAGAGAGAATTAGGCACTAAAACTGGGATGAATAACTGCCAACATGTTTACTTCATGCAGAGGAAAGAGAAGATACTGGAGAAAAGAGGAAAACCAGAAGGGACAACATGAATTCTAGTGTCCAAGACACATATTTTAAAACTAGGACTGAATCCTGTTGGGAAAGTGGAATTCAGCGCCTGAGAGTTTCTTCATATGTTGTCAAATGTATTCATTCAAGAAAAGGGACATTTGGGACATTCAGATGTGGAGCTTGAACCTGCATTTCCCCTCTTCAGGAGTAATGTTCTAACTACCCAAATAAAGACAGTATTGCTTCTTGGTGTGACAGTCAAGGCCAACTCTTAATTGTTCAAAATTTTACAGCCCCTGAATCCGGAAGGTGAGGAATTAAAGAGCTTAACTCTACATCTGACTTGTCATTATTCTAGCTCTTGCTCCTGGGATATTTTAGGTTGGATTCATCTGGCCAAACATACAGTTCTAGTCAGTTTAGTTGTCACCTGGAAGTGTGTTTTTTCTCTCTGTTGACTATCAAATGTGATGAGGATGACAAATGCAAGTGTAAAGCTTTTTAGCGTAGTCTCCCAGAGTTTGATTCAGTTGCCCAAACATGGGCACTTAGTGTCATTCCAGATGTCCCCAGTGTCCTTCCTGCTCTCCAGATGACATATACTAAAGACAAGAAATGAAATGTGCCCACATATCCATTAGTCTTCATTATCCTTCAGAAGACTCATGATCCTTTCTTCTGCAGTTCCTTTTATGGTTTTTTTTATATACTCTCATAGTCCTAGGACAGGTGGATGTCCTCCTCCCCCTCTCTGGTCAGTAAGTGGTGTTATTCATGCTCCAAGGTTCCATGTTCCCAGCCTTATGGGTGAAGAAGGACAAGAAATACATCCTTATTTCTTGAGAAGTGCTCAGGTATTACACAATGCTCCACCTGCTATCCCAACTCAAAATAATGCAAACAAGGGAGTCTGGGAAGGACTAATAGTAGAAGTCCTTGGATTTGGCTGGTTCTTTACCTTTAGACAGGTCCCAAGATGTATTAGATCACAGGCAAAGTCCCACATCTACAATGGCAAAGCCTTAGGTCTCATAAGGCATTTTTGGCCAAAATCGGGTGTCTGGGTAATCTTATATTCCTAAGGAATACAGACAGGGTTTTCCCACATTGCTGTCATGAGCTTAGGTTCATTGGTGATAGTTGGTATTCCATGCTCTGGTGATGGTGAATACATGATATTCAACTTCCATAGGGTTCTGAAGAAGAAATTGTGATTAAGTTCCTCTGAAAAGTAAGTCTTCGTTTTAGGAAACTGTCTGTCATAGCTATATAACTATAACAGAATTATCCAGTGAGGTTGGGTTTGCACAGAATTCAGATTTCACAGTTTTGATTCTTTTCTGGAGTCTCTGAATATTGGTGAGATATGATGCCTGTGCTATAAGCAAAAAGAAAAATTACATTGAATGGTGACCTTAAAATCATATGGTAATATTTGTTGTATTCAATTTCTGTAGTATCCTTTGTAAACAGCCCAATTAGTTTCTCTTAGAAATAATTAACTATAAATGACCGAGACACAATCGAAGTAAACAAACAAGACTTAGCTTCCTTGGGAAATAGCAACTGTCACATATTTAATAGATAAAAGGACAACAGAAAAAGTTTTTGGGATCATAGAATCATGGAATGGTTTGAGTAGGAAGGGACCTTAAAGCTCATCTCGTTCCAACCCCCTGCCATGGGCAGGGACACCTTCCACTAGACCAGGTTGCTCCAGACCCCATCCAACCTGGCCTTGAACACTTCCAGGGATGGGGCAGCCACAGCTTTTCTGGACAATCTGGAATGTTACCCTCCAAGCTTCCAAAGAACAATTCATGGCAATATCAATCTCAAGGTTAGAAAGCCGGATGTCCAGCTTTATAAAGTTCTCCTTAAGGTATTGCAGCATTGTTCAGGCGGTGGATGGCAGCAATCTGAGATGAACTGTGCTTTCTCAGAGTTTAACTTCAGGTAAAAATACAGACTGAATGTCACCTAGTCATTTAATTGAATCAGAAATTAATTCCCTAGGGTCAGCTGAGATCGAAACATAAACCTGACTATAATCAGCATAACAATGTTAGCTAAAATTATGCCTCTGAATGATAGTACCTAATAGCAGTGTAGGGCAAAGTTTCCCTAAAGAGGTATTACAAAAATGTGTTGCCTTGTCTATAGCCTTTGATATTGGGCAAGATGTTGTTTGCATATTTCAAAGTGAACTCTAAGACCATCTGATTTTTATACAAGTACCTGTCTATAACCTTCAGATTTCATTATCCTTCTTGAGCAAACCAAAAATATTGACAAAACAGCAATTTTAAAAATAAAAATTGATGGGGCTTTAAGCAACCTGGACTGGTGGAAGGTATCCCTGCTTGTGACAGGGGGGTTGGAACTAGTTGATGTTTAAGGTCCCTTTTGACCCAAACCATTCCATGATTCTATGATTCTATAATGATGGAATTAAGTCTACACTGTTATCCCTTGTTGTTTGATAACGTACGGCATAAGGTTTGTCTTCAAAAATTATGGATTTATTAAAAGACAGTAGAGAGAAGTTGTGTTATAATATTTCTATAATCACCATCAGTCTTTTTCACTTTCTCTCAGAACTTCTGCCAGATACAGAGCACAAGCCAGCAAACTGCTGATCTCTCAAAGCAGACTCTGAACTGATCAAACAAAGTAATTTTTGAATGGATAATTAATAACAAACTGTTGAAAAATTCTCAAACAAAACAATGTGTCAGAAACAACACTTCATTGAGCTCAGCTATGAAACATCTCAGATTTTACAGGCTTTCCTAAAATCCAGAGCATAAGTCTGAAGAAACTCTGTTTCCATTCTCATTTGCCTGTTCTGGGAAATCTGAGCCCTGAAAAGATAGATCATTTAGATCTGCCATGTCTTGTGAGTCTCCAGCTTTTAAAGGGACCCATCTAACAGCACATCTGTCCCAACTCCTGACAAATTGAATGAGTCAGTGGAGGCCTACTCCATGGAGTGGGACTCAGTGGATCTCTACTGGAGTATAATTCATACTAAAGTGGGCAACTTGGACAACTGGAGTGTGTGCAGAGAATGGCAATAAACCTGGGGAACTGTCCAGAGAGTAAGTCATATGGAAGTGGCTGAGGGACCTGGGGGTGTTTAGCCTGGAGAAAAGGAGGCTTGGGGAGACCTTTTCTCTCTCTACAACTACATGAAAGGAGGTTGTAGAAAAATGAGAGTTGGCCTCTTCTCCCGGGCAACCAGTGACAGGACAAGAGGAAACGGCCTCAAGCTGTGCCAGGGGAGGTTCAGATCAGACATCAGGAATAATTTCTGTATGGAAAGGATGATCAGGCACTGGAAGAGGCTGCCCAGGGAAGTGGTGGAGTCCTCATCCCTGGAGGTGTTCAAGAAGTGACTGGATGTGGCACTCAGTGCTCTGGTCTAGTCAACAAGGTGGTGATCAGTCAAAGGTTGGATTTGATGACCTTGCAGGTCTCTTCCAATCTAATTGATTCTGTGATTTTGTGATTCAGATGCCTAAACTTTGGTGCTTAGTACAACTTAAGATACCACAGGGCACCCACGGCTTCCACACAGCACCACAGCTTCCCCACAGCTGCCATGGCACAGGACCTGTGACAGATATTTGCTTTTAACCCATGTGGAAGACAGAAGTGCATCTGAGGGCATCCCAGACAGCATTTGACACCTACATTTAGGAAACTCAATGGAGTAATTGAATATTTGAGGAAGTGGCTTAATCTGGAAGTTAAATCTTACCTTTGTTTCCTCCTGTACTTAGATATCATGTAACAATAACTTCCTTGATAATTTAACTAACACACTATAATAATTTTGTTAAATAATTTTATAGTGATATTTGAGCTGACTGCACTGACCAAGAAAGGCAAATTCTCATCAGTAGTTAAACTATTTAATTTAATTTTCCCCATAAATTATTCCAATGAGATTTTTCATAGCATTTAAGAGAAAAAATTAATACCCTATTTAATTTCAAACATCTTGGGAAAGGTAACTACAAAGTTTTGTCTTGACAATTGTTAACTTGCAAACTTTAAGGTACAGATTATAAAGTCTGTACTAGCAGCTAGCAAACAACAATAGTATTTTTATGAATTTGGTTTTCCAGATCCTACTGACTGCCAAACACAGTAACTATAAATAAGTAAATTTATAAATACATTTATCAAGTAATTTTATGCATATTTATAAATCAGTTGTAAATAAATTTAATAACACTATGTTATAAACATCCTAATAAATGAGTACTGCAGTAATGGTAAACATGGTTCATGCAAGAAACCTTATTTTTTTCTTTCACCTTTAAACAAAGATCTTAAAATTTGCCTTAAATAAGATGATAGGTACATGTAAAGACATATACTTAACATCTGTAGATATTCTATTAGAACATAAACTCATTTTTTCAACATCACATCGTTTTCCATCTGTTTTCTGAAGAAAGGAAAGGCCTTATGCAAAGCACAAAGCTAAAGCCTTATTTGCAAACTGCTCACTAGGATATTTCTGTAGTTTGTCTCTATTAAAAGACCTATTTCCAAAAGGCTCAGGCAATGTTCCGTGCAGGTAGAACTCTGTTCTTCAAAGCAGCACCTGAGTCTGGCTCAAAACTGGTATTACAGAGTCTTTCTTCCTCTGAGATAGAAAGCTATCAGGAGACTCAACTGTGACCTTTCTTCGCCAGACATTTCCAATTTTGATGTTATTTTAGATGTTTCACTTGAGATAAACCCTCCTCTGCTCTTTCCCTGTTGGCAGCAGAGATGGCTACAGGGATTAGGGGCTCTGAGCAACCTGGTCTAGTGGAAGGTGTCCCTGCCCGTGGCAGGACAACCAGAAAGGGATGAGATTTAAGGTCCCTTGCCACCCAAACCATTCCATGATCCTATGAATAATTTAGGCTAGACTCGTCATTCTTTTACAGTACCCTAGATATGTATTTTGGTTGGGTGTTGGGATGACTAATTCATGTCTATCATGTCTATTTGTTGTGGTGAGATCATATTAATTTTATGTATGTACAAAAGTACGCTTTATTCTCTGATTATGACTTTAAAAGCCCTGTTTAGAGTATGCTGACATATGTGACCTACAGAGATAATTTCCAATCAAAGTAATATTTTGAATATAAAACCCGTAGAACAGAATCATAGAATGATTTGAGTTGAAAGGGATCTTAAAGATCATCTCGTTCCAACTCCTCCCACCATGGACAAGGACACCTTCAACTATCCCATGTTTCTCAGAGCCCCATCCAACCTGGCCTTGAACACTTCCAGGGATGGGACAGCCACAGCTTCTCTGGGCAACCTGTGAAAGGGCCTCACCACCCTCACAGCCAAGAATTTCTTCCATATATCTGACTTAAATTTCCCCTCTTTCAATTTGAGCCCAATATTATATGTGATATATGAGGGTTTTTTACCCCTGGAGATCACCTTTTGGACTGTTTTTTGTTGCTTGACTTCTCATTGTCTTGGGTGGATGTATTAAAATGAATCCTTAAATATTAGCATCAGATAAACTAATTTGATTTCAAAGCCATGACCATTCACACCAGCAATGTGACTTTTGAAAAATGATTGTCCATTTAGAAACCAAAAATGCTGTAAACTGAGAAATGTCCCTGAAGTAGGAAGAGAACAGGTATAAATGCATACTACAAATTAATCCATGTAAATCAAAATAAAAGCTCTTCTGCTATTGAAGGAAAATGACTGTTACTATCACAGGATTTGGGGGAGAAAGGGCAATGTTTTTAAGAAACTTTCTGAACACCAGAGAAGGGAAAATATATATATAAATCAGCTTAATAAATAATGCTTGTTTTTCTGTTTTGTGTGTACCTTTATGTTTCAATTCACTGCACAACATTTTGTTACACAAACAAAAAGACTAATGTGAGTGTGTTTGTCTCTGACTTACTACAATTTTCCTTCCGCTGTTGAATTTCTGTGAAATTATCTATTGCTTTATCCTCTAGCCCAAAATATTAATCACAATTCCTTTCAAAACCACTGCCAAGTTTATCAGTGCTCCTGTTTCAGAGCAGTATGTTCACAATAAATTATTCCCCTTCTCCATCCATCAAGACAGCTTGTTTTGAAGTCAGGGTGGGAAAGCTGGCTGATTAAATAAGAGCAATATGTTAAATGCAGCTTTTCTCCCTACAAGCTGACTCTTAGAAACACACCCTAACTACTTTTATCTGTTTTCTTTTATCTGTTTCTTAAAAGTTCAAACAAGACAGGAGTTCAGACCCAGCTAACTAGAGATTTTTCTTTTTTTCTTTCCTTTCCTTTCTTCCTCTTCTCTTCCCTTCCATTTTCTCTCCTTTCTTTCTTTAAAACTGATAACTGTCTTTATGGAAAGTTTCTATATATAACTAGAGAAGAGCAATTAAGGAGAGACGGAAGGTTCTCATCTAATGTAATTGGCCTAATTGCACTTATCTTAACAGAAATCACTTCTTTTCTTCTTCATGTATTTTAATCTACATCTACAGTTAATGCAAAATAAAAGTGGGTTTAAGATGCTGAAAGCTCAGGTACTTACAGTTCAGAGATAGAATTGTTATAAGGATGAAATGAGCAAAATATAATGAAAAATAGCATCTATATTTTCATCTAGGGTAAGATCCAAATATAGAACAAGTTCTGAGGGAAGATACGTATCCCCACAAAACTACCAGGTATGTCTATTCTGACTTATTTTCACATGAACACTTCTGAGACATCCAGACAAGACAATGCACAACTTAAAATCCAATTATACAGGTAACTTCAGTTCGCATCAGATCTCTCAGTCTGAATGCTCTCATTGACATGATCAAACAGTAACGTGCACTCTTTGACCTGCAGGACAAATGAGAAGTTGCCCAGAGAAGCTGTGGATGCCCCACCCCTGGAAGTGTTCAAGGCCAGGTTGGATGAGGCTCTGAGCAACCTGGTCTAGTGGAAGGGGTCCCTGCCCGTGGCAGGGGGGCTGGAATGAGATGGACTTTAAGGTTCCCTCCAACCCAAACCATTCTATGGTTCTAGGATTCCATTCTATAATTAAAACTCACAGTAAATCTCCACTGTCCATACCAGGAGCTCAAACACTTAGAGCACATCTAGAATCCTGGATCTACACAGTGGGATGCTCAATTGCCTGTTCACTAGACACTTATTTAGTGCAATTTAAAATGTCCTACTAAATCTTACCTGGTTTCCAGATGCCACTGAAGAAAGAAATGCATTTTAGAGAGCATTTGATACCTGTGATTGGTCCATTGAATCCCTCAATTAAATTTATGTGGTTTAACATGTAAATATCTCAGTGCATTTACAGATAACCATCATATGTCATGTTTATGTTTAAACTTCAGTGCCAAAGTATGAGCTTTTCAGCCTCAGCTTCCTTCACAGTCAGTAGAGAGAAAGAGACACCCCAAAAAAATTCTACATTTCACCTCTGAGATAGAATTATTGGGTGTGCCATTGAGTCATTGTCTAGAGATAAAATCATAGAATCGCAGAATGGTTTGTGTTGGAAGGGAGCTCAAAGATCATCTCATTCCAACACCCCTGTCATGGGCACATTCCACAAGATCAGGTTGCTCAGAGCCCCTTCCAACTTGCCCTTGAACACTGTATTTTAATATAGCAGACTATGAGATGGCTCCTGACAAAAAAATGCATGGAAAGTGAATTTTGCAAAGCTGAAACGGAGTTGAATGTTCTGAATGCCTACGCACAGCCTGTCCTGCTGCCTCTGAGACAACACCACAGCCTGTTTCAGGCATGTGTTTCTTTGTTCTAAAAGAACTTGACAATCTTGAAGGACATTTTCAAGAACAAAAGGACCTTCATTACAAACTAAAATGCTGGTAGGCAGGAGATGTGTTTTCTGGAGGAGGTAACTGGCACCTTTTTTATGTTTCCTGACAATTTGACCTTATATTGAAAAGGACTTGAAATCATATTTAGGAAAAGCTATTGCACAAAAAGAAGAGTCAAACTTACATCTTGTTCAGAATAACAACAGCATCCAGCTCCTATGGAATTGTGTTTGGCATTTCATCTGAAAAGCTTTTATTGAAATAGCAAGTGTCTTTTCTCCACTTTACAGAAGTAGAGCTTAGTCAAGCATGAAAAAAAAGAGGAGATAAAGATGAGATGCACAGGAATACTTAATAAATAAGTAGCACATCCATGATGTGTTGTGTTGACCTTGGATGGCTCACAGTTGCCCAGCACACTGCTGTACAACCCCCCTCCTGAGCTACCTGGTCTAGTGGAAGGTGTCCTGCCCATGGCAGAGGGTTGGAACTAGATAACCTTTAAGGTCCCTTCTAACCTAAACCATTCCATGATTCTATGATTCTGTAATTCCACCAGGGGGGACGGAGAAAATACGATAGAAAAGCTTGTGAGTGAAGATGAAGACAAGAAAAACCCTCCCCAGTTACCTTCAAGAACAAAACAGATTCAAATTGCAAAAGATTAATTTAATTTACTGCCAATTGATTACAGAGGAGAACTAAAAAAACTAAAACACCTTCCCTCCCACCCCTTCCTTATACCCATGTTTAACTTCATGGTGTCCCATGTACCCCTTGGAAAGATAAATCAAAATAATCATAGAACAATTTGGGTTGGAAGGAACCTTTAAGGTCATCTCGTTCCAAACCCCTTGCCACATGCAGGGACACCTTCCACTATTCCAGGTTGCTTAAAACCTCATCCAACCTGGCCTTGAACACTTCCAGGGATCCAGGGGCAGCCACAGCTTCTCTGGGCAACCTGTGCCAGGGCCTCACCACTCTCACAGGGAAGAATTTCTTCCCAACATGTAATTTAAATCTATTCTCCTACAGTTTGAAACCTTTGCTTCTTGTCCTATCCCTACACGACCATGTAAAACATTGATGTTCCTCTTTTTTATGAGCCCCTCTAAGTACTGAAAGGCCTCAATGAGGTCCCCTTGGAACCTTCTCTTCTCCAGGCTGAACACCCCCAGTGTGCCTTCTTGGGACAGCCCTGCAGTTTGTCCGATGGCAGGATTTTCACTGTGCAATGGCATTTTCTCCTCTCTCTCCAACATTCACCTAACTCAAAAAACGACCCATTCCAGCTCAAAATCATTTAATTTGACCCACAATAAAATCATTCAAGTTGCTAATTCACCTCTGAACTTTTCAGAGCTGGACTTTGAAGCCCGGTAGCTGCCTATCACACACCACTCTTACATATTTCCCTCAGTGCAATCAATTCAACCTCTGCCATGCCGGTTGTTGCAGCAATAGTAACTTTTTGTCATTTTCTATAAAGTGCAAATGCTACAGGCCCTTCAGACACTGTCTACTCTACACACATGGTGAACCCACCTTTAAAAATGTTTCTCATAAATCTTTTCTGTCACCTCTGCTTTACTAACATTAAATTGAAAAGAGGGGGAAGGGAAAGAAAAAGATCCTCTAAAAACCTATTCTGGGTTTGGCTTTATAGCAATTCATTATTTTTTTATTATTATTTTACTTTATTTTATTTTTAACCATAAGCTCTCTTTTTTTTTTTTTACATTGAAAAGCCAAGTTATTATTTCCTGGAGGTTTACACTCGAAACCTCAGATTGTCAGTTCATTTAATGTCACTTTACTTTATGCTTCATGCCAGTTTTAAGGCTCAGCAAGAATTGATAATGCAATCCTTTCACAGCATCAGCTGACTGTGTTTTCTTCTTTGACAGCAAGATTTCAAATCAAGGATTTAATAAACTAGTAGTTCTTCCAGTTAGCAGTGAAATGTTCTTTCAATTCCACCACTAAAAGAACATCAAACAGACCTCAGCCATAGAGCAGAGATTACAGCTAAACCAGAAATGCAGCTGATTTGCATGCACAGGATCACCAGGGTTTGACTGTAAGAGAGGAAAAAGATGAAGTGCAATTTTGCTTAAAGTCAATGTGCATGTGGATGTGTAGATGCCTGTAAGCAGACTATATGTACAGAGGCACAGAAAAAAAAAGGACCAGAGATTGGAGATGATGCATTCAGTGGTTAAATTACTCATTTGGGAGCATGCTCAGTAGGTGAAAGGCAGCCTTGAGGAACTCACATGCTGAGTTAGCTGGGAAAAGGTGTTACGCTCTCTCAGACTGGTGGCACCAATTCCAGACCCTTCACTGCTGAGGTTCACATGAAATTCCACCAAGCTGCAATCCTTTACACCATTTTCCTTTCATTGACTTAGCTGTTTGGCATCCCAACCTCCCACATCACACTTCTGACTTTGGCCCAGCGTTCACACACCTAGAGGGAATGAAATGTAAAAAATCTCTGCCTGTGAAGCCCAAAGAGATCTTTAAAGTACTCATTAAAACCATCTTGTACATGTGCCTTCCCCTCCCCACAGGGTCGCAGCTCCACTGAGAAATGTAAAGAGGAAGGAGGGCAAGAGATGGAGAAGAGCAGAAATTCTTCCTGCTGATCCACATCCACACTTTTGAGTTTCAGGTGTCAAGAAAATATTGATAATGTAACATTCCAGGGGTGCACTCCTCCACCTGGTGCAGTTGGATTGAGTTGGTGCCCAAGGGTGTGCCCTAAAACATGAAACAATTGGGGCATCTGAGGAAGACCAGAGAAGAAAATGGACACCCCATCCCTAGAGGTTTTCAAGGCTGGGTTGGATGGGGTTTGGAGCAACCTGGGATAGAGGAAGGTGTCCCTGCCCATGTCAGGAAAATGAAAAAAGATGATCTTTCAGGTCCTTTCCAAACCAAACCATTCTACGAGTCCAGGAAGGGGGGATTAGAGGATGTGATTTTTTGTACACTCATTTAGGGAACTATGCTGTAGTCAGGGACAGGTTTAAATTCCTGACGAGTTCACAGATCAAATGTATGGTTACTAAAAATTCCTGGACAAGAGAATATTTCTGAGGTGTATTTCAGCTCTATATTTGCCCAGCCCTTGTTGTCTCTTACAGAAGAAATGATGACTCTTGCACTGAAGTAGCTTTTTTTCCTTTCTGCTCTCAGCCATCTGGTCCAAACCAAGTACCATTGGTGTCAACTTCTCTCAGTGAGGAGTTATTCCTCCTCCACCATTACAACTCCATTTCAGCTCCATCTTGCCACTTATCCGAGCTGAGTTCACCCACTCAGGAGGAATATGTTTCTTGAAAGCAAACACCTTAATTGCTGTTACTTAACTCAACCTACAGGCCTACCCACATAACAATACTCAGCAAAATTAATCTGAATTAGCTTTCTTAAGTGGATTAATTAAACTACTTTAAACTCAAATGTGGACACCCTTGTTAAAAATTAAAGAGGCTTAATTCAATTTAACTGAATTAACTTTTCAAAGTAAATTAAGCCAAATTGAATTATAGCCATTCCAGTCCACACAGCGATTTAGATTCATATGCTGAGGGCTCCAGTCACATCAGTTGAGCAAGCAGTTGTGATGAGTTGGTGACATCTCCCAGGTTTTTATTCACAGAAGTTATTAGTCTTACTAGATCTACTAGACTAAAATCAGCAGAACAGAAGTTATGACCGTACTTTTCCACTGACATTCTGTCAGGTATTTTTGAAACCTTTCTTCATTAACAACTAATACACCAGACTGCAAATTGAAGCAGTTGAGGCAGCTGGATATGTACCTGACCAGCTCTCCTAGAGAGGTGATTATATCTAACAGGGGAGCAGGATGGAAAGCCAGAGTGGTAACATCTTACATCATCCCTACCTTTCCCAAAACTAATGTATGGGAACCCCTGAACATCTCAGAATAACTCTTACAAGAGTTCTCAGCATGTTACAATAATGAAAGGAAGTGACAGAAATGTTTTTCCCATTGTTTTTGTAAGTTTGCAACACTGTAGGGATGGTTCCTTAGAATTAGTGCCCTTTTGACTGTAATCAAATCATGTAATTTTAATCAGTGCTAATTAAAACCAGAGAAAATGATGGGGTATCCACCACTGCTCTGGGCAACCTGTGCCAGTGCTCAGACACCCTCAGTAAGAAGTGTTTCCTGATGTTCAGAGGAACCTCCTGTGTTTCAGTGTGTGTGCCCATGGCCCCTGGTCCTGGCACCAGGCACCACTGAACAGAGCCTGACTCAGTCCCCTTTGCACCCTTCCTTAAGGTTTAAAAACACTTTTGATAGTAGGAGAGGTTATGGAAGTTTATTTTCAGGGTGGAATTCATTCTTTTTTATCTTTGCTGTCAAAGAGCATTGCCCAGGCCAAAGGATTCAGATCAGCATCTCCAGAAAGCTATTTATTCCATCCTAAAAGGACTGTCCCTGAGAGCCAGATGACACTCACATCTTTCTGCTGACTTAGCACATCTGAGCAAATAGCTTAGGTTGGACTCTTATTTTCTCCTTGGTTAATACTATTTAACAGCCTATCAAGACAGAAATATTTGGTTTGCCAGTTCACGTTGGATTCACGCTAAAAAAACTACTAAAAAAAAGTCAAAAAATAAAAACGCTTTCAATTTTGACTCCCTGCTGGGAATGATATAGGACACACACTTTTAGATGAATCATAGAATCATAGAATACCATGAGTTGGAAGGGACCCACAAGGATCATTGAGTCCAACTCCTGGCCCTGCACAGTCACCTCAACAATCCCACCCTGTCCCTGAGAGCGTTGTCCAAACACTCCTTGAGCTTTGGCAGCCTTGGGGCCATGATCACTGCCCTGGGGAGCCTGATCAGTGCCCAGCCACCCTCTGGTGGAAAAACCTTTTCCTAATATCCAACTTAAACCTCCTCCGACACAGCTTCATGGCGCTGTTTCAGGTCCTGTCACTGATCACATGAGAGATCAGCGCCTGCCCCTCTGCTTCCCCTCATGTTTTCTTACTCCTGTAAAACCCAGGAAGTACAACACTTAATTTTATGTTTTTTAACCTCTTGGCCTCTTCTATGTCAGCAAATCCCTTACCTATCAACATCTGAAAAACAGTCTTTTAACAGCATTTGGCTGGAACCCATAACACAAACTGAAAGTATCACCAGCATAAGTATCATTCAAATGCTCTGTGACTGCAACTCATTGTAGGTTGTGAAGTGTTGTTGCTGTTTCCTGCCTGAATATTTGGTTCACAAAACCAACTGCTCCCAAAGGGCAGATTTTGCAATGAAATAGGTAATTTCAAGAGGCACCAGCCCTGAACATCAGACCACTATAGATTTAAGCACACTCTTGCTGTTCGTCTCAATAAATACTCAAGGATTCGTGTTCTGATGGGAAAAGGTGCAAAGAGGCGATGACTGCACTTAGGTTATTTATTTTAATTCAAATGGATATTTTGAAGGGAGAAGGGAGAGAAAGGTTTCTTTCTAAACACTGATCACAAAGGCATAGAAATAAAAGGCAAAACCAAACCCCATTTAGACAGAAGTGAAATTCTGTTGCAAGTCAAGTTTCTGTTTCCTTCAACAAGTAAAGCATTGCACAATATGTAGTTCTGGGACAAGAAATTAACAGTTCTTTTCTCCTCTGCAGTAAATTAGAACTATTTTCTCCCAGCCTCTTTGAACACAGTTTCATTGCACCACAAGTTGACTTGGGGAGTGAACCAAACCCCATTTGTGTCATCAGGGGTAAGATTTGCGTCTCTTAACTTTAGACAGGTACAGGTTAGACACCTCATCTGAGCTCATTACCCCAGGCTCCCTCAGAGTCAATGGAGGGAAGCCTTCTGAGGCAGATTCATCCTATTTATCTCAGGGTACATGAATCACCTTAAGAGGAACTTGTTGCTCCTCTCTGACTATAAACGAAGCCATAGGGTGGCAGATTCAGGTTTAAGCAACTAGCTTGGAGTAACTTAAGGCACATTCATTTCTCTCTGGGAAGCTTATATTTTATTTCTCCAAGCTTCAGACCTGATCTTGTATACCTTCAGCAGCTGCAAATATCCCTTGCAAGGCACTTTAAATGTGGAAACTTAGTCCTTGTCTTTATGTGGAAATGTTTTCCTATCAAAATCACAATTGTTTCCCAGTAAAACTTCTTCTAGGCCCAAGAATTAAGCTTGACTTCCATCCTCGTCTACGTTCACTTTATTTTTCCCATTCACTCACCCTTCTGTACATGATCATGTACTTTCTCCTGCTTCTATGTGTTTGGGCAAGCTGTTGCATGTGCTGATGGGCAAGCAGGTTGCTTTCTCCTTAGAATAAGCCAGGAAGGGTTTTAAACTCTCTTTCCCATGGTGAGGGCACTGTTGGTTATCTTTCCTTTCCCTGGCTGCCAGCTTCCACAAAACTTGTCAGAACATCATATCTTTGAGACATCTGCCCTCTCAGTCAAATGTGGTTAAAATCAGCCAATGTGTTTGAAAATTAGTCCAGGGAGGAAGAAGAGGAGGTGAAATACTAATGAGCAGGACATATTCCCTTAAAATTAGGCTCATCATATGCTTCCTTACCTCTGAGAAATCTAGTAAAAGTTCTAGTATAGACATACTTAGAAAGGCAGAAGATAATTTATTTTTGGTATAATTCTTCTCTTTCTGGTATAATTCCTCTCCTGGAGGAATACAGAAGCTACATCAACATATATAAGCTAAACCAACAGAAACACAATGCTAGGAAGCATCTCTTTTTCTGGGTATACTGGCAAAATGGCTCTCTCAGATGTTCCATTTTCCTCTTCAGCCTTATTCTCTAGGACAAATATCTTCATATATTTCCTATTTACCCACTGGGCTTGCTTTTTTTTTTTTTTTTTTTTTTTTTTTTTTTTTTTTTGTGTTTTTTTGTTTTTTTTTTTTTTT
>JAWWLV010000121.1:111161293-111198215 GCA_035041135.1 Platyrinchus mystaceus | reverse complement strand
CAGCTTCCTGTTCAGCCCTGTTCCATAGGACAGATATCTTCATATATTTCCTATTTACCCACTGGCCTTGCCTTTTTTTTTTCTCCCCTCCCTAGGAATGCCTTAGTTTGTTATGCCCTGAAACACAAAGCATTAACAGCCTTTTAGAGAGTGCCAACACATGGTGGAGGTAGCTACCTGCTCTGTTTTCCATAAAATGGGTGTTAATAGGCTCTAGAGGGGTCCCTCAGTAAAGACACGGAGGAGTTCAAGCATTTATTGACTGGTTTGTATCTCGTAGAAATATTCCAAGTGGAACACAGGAGATGTGGAGAAAAAAACCACACAAATGAGAAGCTACTAATGAAGTGTTTTTACAGTTGGGGTTCGATGTGTGAGCTTGTAAAAGCTGATTAACTACTATTGTGTTTTCATCTAACTGGTTTGATAATTTGTTGGTTAAATGGCTCGGCTGAGAAAGCAGTGAGTGTCCTTGGAAACATGCTGGTGCAAGAGTTAAAGCCTCAAATCCACACAGAGGGGGCAGGTTTATGTTGTGGATCCATGATACACTTCTCTTTTAATGGGTGAAAGAAAGAAGTGGCTGAAAAGTCATATTTTGTTCTTACAGTTTTCTCTTTGAGCTTATTCCAATCATTAAAACTGAAATCCTCTTTAATTTCTCTTTTTCATAATAAGGGCAATTAAGAAGTTGATTGTCTTTCTTCTTTCATTCTTAAATATTTCTTTCTCTCTTTTTTCATTCCCTTTCTTTGTCTCTCTGTCTCTCTTTTTTCCTTCCACCTCCATGTAAGGACTCTGTTTCAAAGAGAATATTCTGGGCTTAATTAACAATTAACTCAAAACAGTAAACTATCATATTAAAGCAGCAACAATACAATAGAGGAGGCTTGAAAAAGCAGGTTGGAAAACCTACAAACCTGACTTTTTGAAAGTAAATCTGTAGTAGGGGATGGAGAGAATGTGTGGAAGATTGTGTTTATTTTTTTTTTATGCTCTATTTTTCTAAAATCTTCACTTGTTCCCACTTTCAGAATTCAAGTCTTGACACTTTAAGATTGCATAACCTGTTGTCTAACATAAGAGAACTGGGAATTTTATGGTCTTACTGCAAATGTATCTGTCTGAGCCAACAGATTCCTGCAAATCCTACTGATTTTAGTCTGATGATGGTCTTGACTGTCAGTAAAGCCTAGGTAGATCTTGGTGGTAAACAATTGCAGAGTTTAAATTACTCATGAACAACAAATCTGGGTGTCAGACATCCCAAAAAGGACCCTGCAGATGGACTGGGGGTAATAAACTCATCCCCAACAAACTAAACAGATCAGACTCTTAAAAGATGGGCTGACTGAAAATTCTGACTCAAAAAATCATTGTGAAAAGTTGGGTGTCTTTGCAGAAAGAAAAAAAAATGTAGCAAAAACATCACCCTCATAATATTTTGTATCAGAAAATGCTTGTGGGGCCCTGCTGGGATTGCAGCTTCTGGGTTTTATATCTTCCTGCAGCAAGATTTGGATTTGCCAGTCACATTGAATCTCTCATGGTACTCTAAGATGTAAGACCGCAGGACATACCCACTGTCCCTTATTTTGAGAGAAGACTCCGTGTTCCTCAGGTCATACAGACCACAAAGGCATCCAAAATCCCACGAGGCTCTACAGCAATGTTCCTCAGTTGAAACAAGCTGATTTTCATTCTGATTTTGACTAATAGTCTCAATAATTAACTTTATTCTTTTTCCAATTTCCAGTCAATGCTACTGAGAAGAAAAAAAAAATCCCTGGAAAATCACACAGACATAGATAATGTTAAACGTGTCAACTCACTTCTTCATGTGTAGTTCGTAAAAATGGTGATTCCCCTATTTAGAGGAGGCAGATTCACAGTCAGGACTAAGTTTTATTCTTGGGGTTTGGGTGGTTTTTTTTAAAAAAAATATTGAAAAAGGAAGTAAAAAACTTAAAACAAGAAAATAATTGAACAATTTAGTTTGCAATGGATCTCTGGAGGGCTGTAGTACAACATCCTACTCAAAGCAGGATGAGCTTCGACATTGCATCAAGGAGACCAAGGTCTTGCCCAGTTTGCTTTGAGTATCTCTAAAGTTCCAGTGCCTCATAATTCTCTCTCTTTTTAATTTTTTTCTATATCTATTTATAATTACATTTACTGCGTGGTTAGTTTTTTGTTTTATTGTGCATCTCAGATGACAGTTTGGTTCTATCATTTCCTCAAACTCCCATTAAGAGGCTGAAAACTTCAATTAGATTTCCCCTCACCCTTCTCTTCTCAAGGTGGAACAGACCTAATAATCCCTCAGCCTTCCACAAAATGTGCTTCACTCTCCAACTACCTTAAAAGCCTGCACTGGACACACTCCAGTTTCACAATGTAGGGCTTCCCGTAAGCAAACACAGGGGAATAATCACTTCATTCAATCTGCTCTTACATTTCTCTTAATGTACCCAGGATGAAGTTGTCCTCCACCACCGTGAGGCTGCACTGCTTACTCATCTTTAGCTTGTTGTCCATCAAGCATCTTTGACCACAGGCCTGCTATACAGTCATTAAATCCCCAACCTCTGGAATTTCATGGCATGTCTCAGTCCTGGGTTCAGACTTCTGAGTGTCTGTTTGTTTAATCTCTGGAAGTCCTTGCCAGCTCATTCCTCCAGTTAAATTTCTCTCAGTGTCCATCCTGTTCTCCAGGAAAGGGAGGAGCTGGGCCTGGTTAGTCTAGAGAAGACTGAGGGAAGATCTCATCAGTACATATAAATATGTCAAAGGCAGGAGCCAAGAGGATAGTTCCAGGCTCTTTTTGGTGGTTCCCAGGGACAGGAGCAATAGCCATAAATTAAAACACATGAACTTCTACCTCAACATGAGGAGGAACTTCTTTATGCTGAGAGTGTCAGAGCACTGGAACAGGCTGCCCAGGAAGATCATGGAATTCCCTCTTTGGAGACATTCAAAACCCACTTGGACACATTCTTGTGTCACCTGCTCCAGGTGACCCTGCCTTGGCAAGGGAGTTGGACTGGATGATCTCCAGAGGTCCCTTCCAATCCTAACAATGTTGTGATTCTGTGATTCAAGTATGGATTCTCCATGCTGAAGTATCACATCCTTTTCTGGTGTACAAGAATTGGAAAATATGTCAAGAATGAAAAGGACCCCAGAGAAAAAGAAAACCACAAACACGCTTTTATGTATTTTGAAGAGAAAATGAATCAAACTGTGAGACAACTGAGCCAGCAGACAAAGACATAACAAGACTGACTGTAAGTTAAAGACAGACAAATGGAAATCAAAAAACAGCCGTGACTTTTGAGCACTGAAATAAACACCAGGATGACTGATGGAGTCTCCAGTTTTTGATGTCTTCAGATTAGGTCCAATTGTCTCTCAATGTGAACTACTTCAGCCAAATACAAATTACTGGTCTTGACACAGGGAAGAGTAGACAAAATGCAATGGCCAGTAGAATGAAGGAGGAGAAACTGAATTATCTAATGGACTCTCCCAGGTTAAAGCTTTTGAATTTATGAATAATGTCTGGGACAAATCTATTATTGAAATAATACAGATGTCTATAATGAGCCCTGCTCATTTTATTGTGTAGCTGCTTTTCTTGCCAAATGTAACCACTTAATGTTTCCAGAAAAATGGGCACTGGGGGTACATATGATTCCAGGAATTTTTTGTTCCAATGGGACTGATAATATAAACATTGCATCAAATGTGGTCACATGGAGGATAGATAGACAGACATCATACTTACACTTTATATTGACCTCTTTTTTTGCTACATACACATATAATGTGCTCAGAGGGCTGAAGCACCTCTGTTCTGGAGACAGGCTGGGAAAGCTGGGGGTGTTCAGCCTGGAGAAGAGAGGCTCCAGGGAGGCCTTAGAGCCACTTCCAGTGCCTAAAGGGGCTCCAAGAGAGCTGGAGAGGGACTTTGGACAAGGGCATAGAGTGATAGGACAAGGGAAAACAGTTTTAAACCAAATAAGGAGATATTTAGATAAGATGTTAGGAAGAAATTCTTCCCTGTGAGGGTGGTGAGGTCCTGGCACAGGCTGCCCAGAGAAGCTGTGGGTTCCCCATCCCTGGTAGTGTTCAAGACCAGGTTGGACAGAGCTTGGAGCAACCTGGGATAGTGGAAGGTGTTCCTGGCCATGGCAGGGGCTTGGAACAAGATGATCAAACCATTCTAAGATTCTGCGATTAACCAGACAGCAACCTGTAGTGAATTTTCACATCCAACCCAATACTCAGTATTTTAACTGAAGAGTAGATGTAAAAGAATGAAAACTACCAGTTTTTAGAGTTCCTGAACTAATTCCACCTTGTCCCTTTGTAGTGTAAATAATTTTTTCTTACACTTTATCTACATGAAATGCTGTTTCTATTGAAAAAAAAAAAAAAGAAAAAGAAAGAAAGAAAAAATTTATTTTTACAGTTCAATTGTATTGTTCTATTTTTGACCTGAAATCGTACTTAGCAGAAGCCCAAGGATTTCATCGAATATTGTCACAGAGCCTTCAAATTTTTCAGGATTGTCTTGGAGAATTATTACCCCAATGTTTTGTTCTAGAAGGGAAACTCAGTGCCCCTTAAAACCAGAGGAGCCAGCTGCTTGTGTCATGTGTTTGTGTGAGGGTTATAAGCTTTGCCGTAAATATAATAAAACAGACATGTAAAATATTCAATGATTCCTGTTTTTATAGGAATTAATTAAAAATAAAGTTCCCAAAACATGCACAGCCACCAGACAATCAAGAGTGAGAAAGAGAGAGAGAAGGGAAGAGAGGAAAAGCTGGCTCCATGCAGGGCCTTTTTGCTCACAGCAATGAGACAGTGCTGCACTTTCTCCTAATAACCTTGACCTGCTTTTCCTGGCTCAGCAGTAGCATCTGTGTCACATCGGCTTAGCATCTGTTTATCAATCTAACAGCACAAACCTGATTCCTGCTCCTATTCTCTATAGTGCTCACATATTAAAATGATTGAATTAAACCAGCAGAATTCAAGGAAAAGGAGACTTAGAGATGAGAACAGCTCTGTAAAAAAGAAAAGAAAAGGCAAAAAAAAACAAGCAGGGAAGAGGAAAGCCATATATGGGAGCCCCATTTATTTATTCTCGATGGATTTAAAGGAGAAATTTGGAATGAATAATCACTGCTAAAATCTCTTGTGCAGAATTCAGGGCCACAGGCTTTCAAAACAGAGAAGGCAGGAATCATCTCAGACTTTTCCATGGATCTTAAGAAACAACATGGCAAGTACAATGAGGTAATAAATTACAATCTGCCTGAAGTCTCTGCCTCCGGGTAAAAGAGCTAAACACCAGTGAATAGGATTTAGTGCAGATCTTTAATAAGTGGGGTAAAAACTATTGGGAACTCCCCAGGCTTGTCCTTGTGGTTTACTTTTCCCCCTTTGGTACCACTGATATGCTCTTTTCAGTTTTGAGAGAGAATCCTAGAATCAAAAAATATCCTGAATTGGAAGGGACCCACAAGGATAATCAAGTCCAACTCCTGGCCCTGCACAGGACACCCCAACAATCTCACCATGTGCCTGAGAACATTGTACAAACACTCCATGATCTCTGGCAGCCTTGGTGCTGTGACCACTGCCCTGAGGAGCCGGTTCCAGCACCCAACCACCCTCTGGGTGAAGAACCTGTTCCTAATACCTAACCTGAACCTCTCCTGACACAGCTCCATGTCATTCCCTTGGGTCCTGCTGCTGGTCAGCAGGCACAGCAAGCCAAAACTGCCATGCCAAACAGTCCAGTATTGTTATTTATTGTTTATCGTGCCATGCTGTGCATGCACAATGTAGTGTTTATCTTCCAATCCCCCACCTACACAGAAACTAAGGCAACAGGAAAAGGAAGGAGGAAAACAAGAAATGGAGAAATTCTCTGATCTGCTGGAAACAGCTTCATGAGTCTGGGGTATTGCAAACTTGAGTAAAGGCCTCATGAGTACCTAGTGTTTAAAGGATAAAACAGAATAGTAAAACAGACATGCACCAAATTAATAAAAACACACAGAGTTTTCCATATCAGCACAAATAGCCACAGCTTTGGGGTTATGTCTCTTATATAAATCAAAATTTTTTTCCAGTGGCACAGAAATGTCTGAGTCCACTCATGTGGCACTGGAGAATATGTTGAGTACTGATCTGGACAGGTATTGCACTCAGAGGCACACTGAGCATCCACCTACTGAAGCATCCTAAATTATTCTCTGGAGATCTCCAATATTCACTTGCCCTGAAAACTGTAAGATCAAAACCTGACAGTGGCTGAACTCCAGTGTCATGTAAGAGGTCCTTTTACAATTACATTTATACACAACATTATTTAACCTTCCTTCAAAATGCATTCATGGAGACTTTGGACTACATCTACAGTGATGCAAACTGAGCTGCTCTACCAGATTTTGTCCCTACATCCATGATTTGCTGATTGTAAATAAAAATATAAAAGTCAAATAGATGGAAAGAAAGGATTCACTGCAGTTGTACAAACTCCCAGCTGTCAAAACCATATGACTAGATCTCTGTGTGAGGTAAATACATGATTTAGAGGCTAATTCACTGCTCAGGCCACCTTCAGTAAACTTAGATTAGTCAAGAGATGAGTTTGAAAGAGAAAACATATGTAAACAATTGCTGAACCTCCAAAGGAGGATTCTTCCACAGGGAAGCAAAGGATAAAATTATTTGGTCTATAGATCTGTGAAGGAGCAGACAGCCAACATCGACTTTGATACAACTTACAGTTATTCCAGAGTTCTTCCTAATGTAACAGTTCATATGGATATGTTACAAACTTGAAATCTGAGCCCCTTTTGCCCTTTTGTTTTGAACAGCTTTGCACTCACTCCATGTTTCTTCATCTTTAGTCTGAGAGATGTGCCAAAGCTCCCAGGAAAACTCACCCAATGTCATCGGAGTTGTAGGATTTCACCTGTATTTCACACAGCAAAGCTTTATTGCCTCAAGGTTACTCAGAATCTTTCCCGAGCTCATTTTTGCAAAGGCTGGGCTTGATTCGCATCAGTAGCTATCCAGACTTCACTTTAGGATCCCTCCTGCCTCAGGCTGGAGACAGGAACAGCAGGAGGTGAACAACAGGTTGGGTTTGAGGTCTGGCGTTTATGGAAACCTGGGTTCTATCACTAAAGGATTACATTCATATATAAATAGGATATAGTTTTAAGAACATGATAACTAATGTCAGGAATAGAGCTAACTTTTATCCAGAAGGCTTTTTGAAGCAGGCATAAGGTAGCTAAAGCAAGAGTAAGATAAGCAGGAAGAAGATGTGAAAAAGACTGACCTGAGATATATCAAACTTTATTCCACTGTTAACAAACTCAAGTGTTTGTACAAAGTGTGAGACGATATAAAGAGCCAGGCTTTATGTTTTTTAATTTAATATCAGAAGAAGGAATCTAGGTCAGGTGCCAACAGCTCCCACTGAGTTGTAGCATTATAGCATAACTGAAATTTAGGAGGATAGTTGTAATGAATTAAAATCTCTGGTACTAAAATCTCATTGTACCTCTTGTGTTTTAAGATTTCTTGTTGTAACCTGTTTAGGAAACAGCAAGTAAACAAGGGAAGGTATTATGTGATTATGTAAGTGCATAAGGAGATGTGGTTCACACAACAGTCCCATATGTGTCATCTGCCCATTAGTTCTCATCTCCACCAACAGCTTATGGAATCCTCAGTTAACTTAAATCTGTTTTAATAAAGAGGTAAAAAAAGGAGTAAAATGAGAGAATGCTCATCTCTACACACCAGTCTCTTCAAATATGCCCAAATCCAACCAAATTCAGAAAATGCTGATTGAGCTGCTGGACAAGCTGAAGAATAACAAGGATCAGGTACTGGGATTGAGCTGGAATTGCCATGTGGGAGGACAGTGGGCAGGGGAAGAACCAGAGATATTGCCATGTGGCCACGTGGGAGGTGGGAGCATGGTCTTGGAGATACAGGAGTACATGGTATGGGCTTTGTTGGTTTTGTTCCATTTAGAATAGTTTTGGTTTGATATTACTGAAAGTGTAGAAATTCAGGATATCAACTATCAATCATGCAAACGTGTTATATCTGTGTATGTTTATCTGCTGTTTTATAAAGTCTGACTGAGGTATTTGAGAAAGCAGGAGATGTCACAGATCAGTGACTCAGTCTGAGTTACTTTCATGATGAAAAAAAACCAAAACAACAACAACAAAACCAGAAGGAAATATCTTTTTAATGGGAGGCTTCAATTTGGGAGACATATGCAACCAGCAGTAAACTTCTCTTCAAATTTAAGAAAAATATAAAGATGAATTAATTATGGGTTGGCAGTTGGTGGTAGCCTAGGGACCAACTGTTATTATTAGATTGCACTCCATACAGAGAGAGGACAAGACAAACCAGCAATAAACACACTTGACTCTCCAAAATAATTCATTTCTCAAAACTGGGGAATTATAAAGAGATTTAAAAGGTAGGGAAAAAAAAATCAGGAAAATGAGAATGAATACTGGGATATTTTAAAAGGAGTTTATGAAGATGTGAGACCAGCTTGTGTAAGAGTAAAACTTTGTTCAAAGGCAAAGGAAATGCACTAATTAGAAATAAGAATGCAACGTGTGACAACGGGAAAGAAAGAAACCCTAACACACACAGCAGTATAAATTAAACATTATAAAGTGTAGAAAATTGATAAGGGAAGCTAAAGACATCAAAGAAAATCCCATGGTTAGTAGGATTAATGACAATGAACTTAATTTTTAGGAATAATTAGGAACAAACTAAATCCTACAAATAGCATAAGACCATTTAGTAATGGAAACTGCCAAAGTGTTTAAACCGTACAGTGGAGGGTCAGGTCTCCATACGTTTCTGTTTATTTAATAAGGCTTGAACAATTTGCATCCTCAAAGAATTTATACACTGAGGAATGCTCTATATCCTGTAATTTTAAAAGTCATTATTAAATTAGTCTTGTGGCAACTTTTCTAGTATTTTTTCTAGGGTCAACTTCAAAGTAATCAGGCTATCCTTCTTGTCAGTCCATTTATCTCTGTTTTTAAATGTACTGATATGACACCAGCATATTTTCCTTTTCTAGAATTTCTTTGTTATGCCAAGACTGTTAAAAATTACCATCAGTGATTGACTGTGGGATTCTGTGATGAGATTACAAGATCGCTTGATAGACTTTAGGTAACCTAATATTTCTGGAGGTATTTAAAATTACTACCACATATTCTAACACACATCAAATTATAAAAAGCCCACTAAGAACTTTAAGGAAATTCCATAACATGAAAACAAACATTCAATAGAACAAAAAAGGACAAAAGGACAACAAATATTAAAAATATAGGTTTCATAGAGGAACAAGCACTAAATAAAAGTTGTTTCAGATTAATTTCACGGGGAACAGGATTGGTTACTCAACAACTCCGTGAACTGAAAATAAATATAAAATAAAAGTTGTTAAAATATCTTAAAATCAACATTAAATGACACAAAATTATTACACTAAACAACTAGACAAAGTACCCTAAATATCTCAATAAAGCAGGTTCAAAAAGACCATATGTTTTAGTATGATTGCAAGATTTGTTCATTCCCTGTTAGACATTCCAGGATATTATTGCTGAATGCAGTGAAATATGTAGTGTTTTGTAGTTACATGGGGTTTTTTAACCTAGAAGGGACCATTACAGTCTGACATCATGTATAACGGGGCTGGTCTAGATATTTTGCAGCCTATGGCCCAAAATATGCTGCTGTCCTTGCTAAGAAGAACATGAATGTGCCATTCAGGAAATCTGAATCTAATCTTTGATCGCTAGACAACCAAATTAATCAGAAGTTCATAAATGAAGATTAAATAACTCAAAAAAATGCTTCCTTTCTACCTCTGTTAACATGGACAACTGTCAACTCTCCAGGTCTGTCTATATGATGAACTAACCCCAGGTAATATAAATTAAAATGTAAATTATTCCTGTGTTTCACAACAATTTTTAATGCTTCTTTTATCAAATCAAAATCTTTTCAACAATCAAAGGATATATATTTTTACTAGGAGGGCTAAAATGGAATCCTACCTAACAAGCTTAGTCCTATTCTTTTAGTTATCCATAAATTCAGTTATTATAAGTGATTTTTTTTAACTTTCTCATCAGTATTCACATTCTTCATATGGTGAACTATTAAAGGATGATTTTGAAGACTTTTTTTTTCCCCAGTGGACATTCGACATCGCTTGACTTTCATCTTAGAGAGACACAGCCACAAGCACACACAGGCAAGAGAACTGTTTATAAAGAATGAAAGACACAGACCCTGGCACTGCATTGTTTTCTAAACTGGCATCACCACATTTTGTTTAGGTGAGTACAGTAAGAAAAACATGAACTTCCAAGGATAGATTCAGAGTTCAGAACACTGTTCCAGTCTGATATTTGTCTGGTCCAAGAACAGGAGAGTTTTTAAAAAGTCTTTTTTTCTGACTCGATGTTTGAATAATCTCAAATGTCTCAAGTCAGTAAGGACCTGACCTATTCACAGCCTAAATTAGAGTATCCCCAAAGCCACCCTAAATCTCCCCATTATGCTTGGACAACAAGGAACTTGTTCCAAAGACAAGGAAATTGTGGCTTGAAGGAATGTCCCAGACTGTGTTATTTTACTTAGGCTCTTGACACCATGGAGTGGCTTATACAGGAACTGCTATGCTTGTTCTTTACCATCTGGAGATTTACCCACACAGAAGAAATTGCCAAGGGGATGGTTTAACTGGTTTTCCAGCTGAGAAACAGCCTCAGCAAAGACCAACATCTGGCCAAAGTATCCTGCCAGGGACCTGTGCTCACTGTGCATTATAAACATGGCTCACTATTACTCTTGGTTTAGTTTCTTCTGTCATTTGAGATCATACGGGGGGAAAAAAGGAGCAGATGGAGAGGAGAAAGGAAGAAAAAAATAATGTAGTAAACCACACCCCAGTATTTTCAGAAATTATAATTTTAAAATGGCATAACTTTCCTTCAGAACATACAACAGCACCCTTTTCTAAAACACTTCTGAGTTTGTTCTAGAGCCACAAGTTCATGATGCTGTTGTGTCGTCCCCCTAAAAAAAACTGCAGCACACCACAGATATTGTGAATTTTTCTTACATTTTTCATTGTTGACACTGCCTTTTGTCCCTGACAGAACTAAACAAATCTATTCATCCTTTGCTGCATTTCCAGTCATCCATTCTCATGAATTAGAAAGAACCACTTATCTTGAAGAGCTACTGGAGAACCATCCAGCTTTAATCATCTTACTTTAAATTCACAAGTAGCACTGACAAAAAAATCCAATTATTTCTAGAATTTTTGTTTTCCACAGCTCCCTCTGGTCTAGAGCAGACCCTAAACAGACAGGGTTTATCACACTGGTAGTCCACATACTTGCAGATCTGTGCACAGAGAAATGCAGCCTGAGTATATCCTACTTTATGCTATCTCCAGCCAATTTAGCATTTCTAACAGAATTAAGAGTTTTGGGAAGCTACTTACACATCCCAAACTCTTGGCAAACATCTTTCCTACTCTAATTCTTTATGTGGAAACATCTGTTTGTTCAAATAACTTGTTCCTGTGTCTTTTTCAGTCCCCTTTTGATGAACAATTTCTAACTTACTGTAACCTTCCCCCAGGGAAAATTTTCCAGGTAGCTCTTTTCCCATCAGCCCAGCTATCCCTCATCGTTGCTTATTAGGAGTATGTTTATCATCTCCAAAGCTTAATTCAAGATTTACTTTACTCATCACCTATTTTTCCTGTTTGTTTTCTGATCCTTTCCCAGCTCTCCAACATTCTCAACCATTCTCCATACTTCTGGTTAGTACAGGGCTGTCACCATCTCATTCCTTGTCCATGAAACTTCTGCACTGTTTTTTCCCTAGCCATTCTGCCTGACTGCCTTAAATCCATCTTTATCCAGATTATTTTTTCAGTGTTGTTGGAGTCTGATCTGGCTCTTGCCCCTCCTAGCAGTCTCTGCCCCTCTTGGCAGTCTCTGCCCATATTCTCCACCAAAAAATGTCGTGGGTTTGCCATGGGCCAATTTCCTCACCCCCCACACAATTGCTATAAGTTGAGAGAAGTTTTATGCAGACAAAAGAGATATGATGTGGGAGGAATAATATTAGGATTTATTACTAGCAAGATAAAAATTAAAGAACTAAATATACAACAATTCTAACTAGGCAAAAGTACCATGTATTTACAGAAGTACCCCTCCCCCCTCATATCAGTTCAGGAGGAGAAACAGTCACTTTTCCACTTTCAGAGCTACAGGTCTTCCAAACAATTCTGCAGCATTTGAAAGTTCTTCTTCTATTATCTCTAGGACGACAGTTCCGATTTGTCACAGCTGGAATTCTTTCTCTATCTCTCTCTTCTATGTCAACCTCAGGGCTGGGCCTACCCCCCTCCTGGGCTAAGACCAGAGGCTGGGGGTTACCTGGGCCCTGTGGGGTCCTCCATGGACTGCAAAGGGACCTTTGCTTTACCATGGTCTTCCCACAGATATAGGAATGGCTTTTGAGTCCACTCCTGCTTCCTGTGGGGTCCCAAATTCAGCTGCACCAGCATGGATCCCTCACTGGGATCACAAGATCCCACCCGGGCCAACTTGCTCCCGTGTAGATCTTTATCTCCATGGGCCACAGGTCTCTGGCAAGACTCTGTTTCATCTTAGGCTTCCCACAAGGTCACAGCTTTCTCATGCACTCACAGGCATTCACCCGCTTCAGCACGGACTCCTTCATGAGCTTGCAGAGAGTTTCCTTACTCAGTAATCTTCCACAGACAGCAAGAATTTTAGTTTTCAGTCTTTTCCCTGCTGAAGGGAGAGAGAGAGGGAGGGGAAAAAGAACCCCCCCCTTCGAGCTTCTTTTCTCTCTCCTGCGGCTGCCAGCTTTGACCTTGGAAGCTGCCTTATCTTTCTGCCTGGAATTCCTTCTGCAGCAGTCTTGTCCAGGCAGTCTTTCTTTTAAAAGTTTTTTTTTTTCACTCTGATACATGTCTCAGCCAGGAGATCTTCAGTGTCACACCTGCCCCCAGCCCAGGGCCAGGGGAAGGAGGGAGACCTGGCCCACACGGGGCCTGCTGCCTTCCCCTACATGGCTCCTGATTCTTCTTGCCACCTCATGGCTCTTATCTCTTCTGCGTCACAACTTTTCTTTTCCGTTTTCTTAAATATGTCATTGGCAGAAGCGTTACTAAAACTTTTGATTGGCTTTGCTCCAGAAATCCACTTGGCAAAACTATTTTCAGCCCTGGGCGGAGCTGGTTGGCAAACCCACGACAAGTGTAATATTAGAAAAGGGAAAAATCTTATTTAAGTATCATCTTGACTGTCTTTTGTACCTTGAGATTGATTCTAACAACCTCACGAGTCTTCCAATGTTCCCTCAACAAAGTTCCCTTCATTTTTTCATCAGCTGTTTCTTTGTGAAAAATTCTTACGTGTCTCTAATGTTCTTTACTATCTGTATCTTCTATTATCCCTTTTCAGTGTGGTCATTTTTGCAATTATTGCTGGGTTTTGTTATTTCTAATATAAGAATAAGGTGCACAAAAATAGGGATATTTCTCTTGTTTTGTTCTTCACAACCTCATACTTGGGCAATACCTGGGCTTTTGTTTTTCCTCTAATGGGATATTTATTCCTTGGAGACACTGGTCAGCCAGGAGAATATTTATGTGGCAATAAAAAACTTTAACAGAGGGTTGTTTGGATCTAATAGTCTCAGGTATTTCAACACATCTTTGCTTGTCATGTGTCGTGCTGAATTACTTCATGGCCTGCGTGTGCAGCAGCCCATAATGTAAGCTGTGTAATATAGTTTGAAATGTAATGTAGTGGCAAGGGGGCTTAAAGGGAGAAACTACTCTTTTGTGCTGGATAAAAGCTGTGGATTCAGAAAGAAAGCAGCTTCAAACTGTTGGGGAACTGGGAAAGGTTAAATGATAGCTCAGCAAAAAGCCTGCAAAGAAATCTGCAATAGCAGACTAAATGATACCTGTAACACATTGCATTAATATTAATAACTTTCATTAATATTTTTTCATTTTACAGCACAGATCATTTTTTGTCTCAGTCATCCAATGACTACTAAATGTTAATTTGTCAGTTCATGCCTGGCAAATTCTAAATGGTTTCTAATTAAATACAAATGCAGAAAGGTAAATAAACCTTCATAGAGGATAAATGACTGTCTGGGACGCAGGAGCAGAGCCATGGAGAGAAACCAGGTGTCCTGATTCTTGGGACTGAGCTTCAGCCTTTTGGTAACATCTTTTTTCCTCCAATCATGCACTTCTGATATATCCTGTGTTCAGAAAAGATTTGCTTTTTTACTGAATTATCTGGGTGTATCAGGGAGGAAAAGCAAGAGAGGGTATGACAGATTTCCAGTTGAGGTACAAGAATGAAAAAGTCCTTCTGTTCTTACAGAGCATCTGATTCTCTAGGGAGATGATGCTATTTGCCAAGATGAGGGGGTTAAAAGGAGAAAAGAAAAAAAGAAAACTGTTTTTTTCTGGCAGAAATGGTGAAATTTCACCCTTCAGCAATTTGGTGAAAGCTGATAGCTGTGGACACATCTCAGCCTGGGTAGCACAGTAAAAGGCTGCACCATGTGAACTGGCAGATGCAAAGAGAGAGAGAAAAAAACTAAATTACACTATAAAACTGTTGGCCAGGCTGTCCAGCTCAGGGAATCTGCTCTGCCATCCTCTCTGCCTGCACAGGGCTGGTGTAAACTGGGAGAGGAGAGAAGTAAGCTCGTTTTTGCCAGCTGGGAATCCAGCACACGATAAAGCAGATCACTATGAACCACTGGTACCAGGGAATTACGTTGTTAAAATTAACCTGTCTCAGGTGCAGCCCTACTTTCCTGCCTGAAACATGAGCAGGAGTCACATCACAGAGCAGACCAGCAAGGTCTGGCTCATCTTCAGAGCTGCAAATGGAAGCAGAGCCATGAAGCAGCTTTGGAGGCGAGGGAAAAACAAACGAAGTCATAGATAATCATGGTGGGAAATCCTAAGAAAGGACAAAATGTGTTTTATTTTTGCACAAATCAACACTGGAAAATAAGTTCAGTTTTAAAAATGAAAAAAGTTACATTGCATCTAGATCAAATGTCTTCAAGTGAACAATCCCTATTGACTAGGTTTCTTTTCCTTTTAAATTCATGATGAATTAAAAGATTAACATTATTACCATTTAACTATTACATCATAATTACTATATAATGAAATACACTATTTTCAAAGCAGTGCCTGCAATTTGAATCGCTAATATAAAATTAAAATTAGCATTGCAGTCTATTATTATTATTATCCTTATAAGAATTATTACTTTTCAAATTAAATTTCAGGATTGTCTGGCTTTGAAACAAGAGAAAATTCCAAGGGTTTTTCCTTGCAGAATGGAGATGTAGGTGTCTATTTGGAGAGTCCAGACTTTAAACTAGTTTAAAGCCATTGTATCAGAAAAGTGGTAAACATTTCCAAAATCATCAAAGGCTTGTCAGGGAAGGACAAGCTTAAGTTTAGGAAAATAAGTTATGCCTCTTGTTTCTCTCCATTAACCAAAAGAGGACCTGGAGGAAACTGGTTCCAATATAGACACTTATGGGTCTGTTCATCCACTCTCACATAGGCATCTTGTGCCATCTGAGACCTCATGGATTTCCCCCCTGGCCTCCAGCTGCCACTCCAGAAGGCTGCTGGTTTCCATCAGCCCCATGTCATATCTGTCAGTGTTGTGCAGATGTCTTGGATATCCAGGAGTACCTCAAATGGCATGAGAAGCCTGTGTCAAGGCAACTGAATTCTACTACTTTAATAGGATTCAGCTTCAGATTTAGACAAAGCTCCAGATCCAGTTATTAAACACAGGCTTCCAGTGTTGTTTGAGTTGCTCCAACATTCCTGAGACATCTGCACAACACTGGCAGATGTGACACATGCATTACAGGAGACCCTAAAGGTCTGGAGGAGAAACTGGAGGCCAAGTGGAAAACCTTACTTTGCCAGAAGTGGCACAGTGTGTGTTAGGGAGCTGAACCTTTTCTCAAGTCAAGATAGGCAACAGTCTAGCTGACTGTTCAGATGATCAGATCACAGAATCACAGAACAGTTAGGGATGGATGGAACATCTGGAGATCATCCAGTCCAACTCCTTTGCTAAGGCACGGTCACCTAAAGCAGGTTACACAGGAACATATCCATGTGGGTTTTTAATGTCTCCAGAGAGGGAGAATTCACAGCCTCTCTTGGCAGATGGAGATGTCCACTCCAAGGTGAGATTGTTACCTGCCCCAGCTGGCTGTATGGATAAGATCTCCCTTGACTAACTGGGAACATCAGTACACAGCTCATGTAAAGGCACTACCTTTACAGATGCAGTTCTGAAACTGAATTGTAACTGTTCTTTGCTGGATGGATCTCAACTTCAGGGTTTAGGAGTGAGCTTCTCTACTGTATTAAGGAACAGACTTTTCTGCAGAAGTTTTCATTCTAAAGTCCCCACTATTTTCATTGCTCTCAGGTACTCATACATAAATACCATGGGAAGAGATGACAGGTTTGTTCAGCTCAGGGGTGGACTTCTCCTTAAGAGCTCAGTTGAAAATTCATAGAATCATAGAATGGTTTGGGTTGGAAGGGATCTTAAAGTTTGTTTTCCTCCAACCTTCCACTATCCCAGGTTGCACCAAGGGCTGCCCAACCTGGTCGTGAACACTTCCAGGGATGGGGCAGCCACAGCTTTTTTTGGGCAGCCTGTTCCAGGGCCTCACCACCTTCACAGGGAAGAATTATATCTAATCCAAAGCTACTCTCTGCCAGCATGAAGCCATTCCCCCTTGTCCCATCACTCCAGGCCCTTTTAAACAGTCTCTCTCCATCTTTCCTGTAGGCTCCCTCTAGGAACTGGAAGGCCACAACTAGGTCACCCCCAAAGCCACCTCATCTCCTGGCTGAACAATATGAATTCTTTTTAGCCTTTACTCACAGGAGAGATGCTCCACCCTCTGATTAACTTTGTTATCCACAACATCCTTTCTGTGTTGAGGACCCCAGAGCTGGATGCAGTACTTCAGGTGGAGTCTCAGAAGTGTAGAGGGGCAAATCTGCACCTTTAAAACTCTGCACAGGTGTCTTCTCTTGTAGACCCTGCATCTCACACTTCACGCTCCTGTAGTTAATGTTGTTGCTTGAGTCAACGTGAGGTAGTTCTTCAGCGTATCCACAACAGACTGAAGGTGTTGCTTTGAGAGAAGGGGTGTGAAGTGTAGTGTAGACATACTCTGTAGCCTGGTAAAATGTTATTCTCCCCAGGATATACAGAAATGTCACATTCTGCTGAACATCAATGCCTTTCAAACCCTTGTGCTCATGCCCTTAACAAGCAGGATGTCTGTGCCTGCACTTCTGCAAAGAGTAAACGTGGGGCAGATTTGAGATTAATTTGACTTCCTCATAAAAATCACTAACCTTGTTGAAGTGACTTTTCTAGATTTGGAAAAAAATTGGCTATGACCTCAAAGGCATCCTCACTCTGTCCTCTCTTGCCTTGTTGCGACATTGCGTGATAAACCATCAGAAGGCAACGCAGCCTGTGCTGGAAGGTCCAGGCATTAAGTGTCTGTGAGGGCTGGTGGGATCTGTGGGCAGGTTGTGTCCATGGGAAATTTTGGTCTCAGGGAGCTGAGCTTCAGTTGCACACATGGCAAACAACTCCTCCAAGACCTCGCTCTGCACATATGTAGCCAATGAAACTTTAATATTGAATAAAAGAATCACTTTGAAATTCCATCTACACGGCCTTTTCCTTCCTTTACAGCATTTCAGGGGTAACACAATAGCCAAGTAATGCAATAATAACAAAAATAACTCTAACAAGCTATGCTTGATTCCACTGCAGCGCAGACTATAAGGGCAATCTTTTCTTTCTTTTAATAATGCTTTTATTGCACAAATTTAACAGAATTATGCCCTAATTATACTGGATTTTTTTTGCTTGCCACCGGGAGGAAATACAGCAGATGAAGCTGTTTGAGAGTGCATGGTTCATACAGCTGTATTAAATGCTTCCAAGTGCTGTCTTTATGGTTGTTAACAAGTCAGGACCAGACATGCATGCATTTTCTGAGTGCCTTTGAGGATGGCATGGATTATACTTGTATTTTTATTAGAGCTGCTCAACTCATTCACTGAGAAACCACATCTGACCGTGCCTTCAGAACTGGTATCTAAAACTCCACGAGAAATAAACGGATCCCTAAAATGACATTGCACATAACTAGGGCTCTAAAAGTTAGTTGTCTCTATCTAATCTAGACCACTTACACTTTCCTTTGGAATCAATACACCATTTGGAATAAGCAGTTCCTGAGGGGCTTCATTTCTCCCTAAAAGAAGTGTATTTAGAAAGTCACCAAATGGCCTCTCAGAAGATCCCCATTTTTTTTCCATCAATTTTAAAGAGAGTCTGGGGTGACTATTACACAGAAATCTGATTTTTTTTTATGTGTAAATTTGGATGAGATGATTCCTACACAAAAAAAAAAAATGCTTAATTCTTTTAGGATATAGACTAAAGCTGAACAAATATAAATATCTATCAGGCAGGATAAAGAAAAGGCAATCAAGTCTCCCAACCTCCTCCCTACCTCCAGACTGAGTTGTTCATTCCTGTCCTGCTGCAATCAGTGCATCCATATTATCCCCACAGAGATCAGATTACAAGCTGGCAGCACAGGGAATCTAGATTTGGAATCACTTTGGCCTTGTGATATTTTGAGTGTCAAGTGCAAAACAGGTGTCTGATTTTCATAAAATCATGATCGCACACACTAACCCACAGCAAAGCAAATGAAGCAAAGTTGTCATCCAAAACCGAAGACATCCAAAGTAACTGGTTTTTAAATATAGATTTTCAAAAGCCATAGCTTATATCATCATCTCATGTCGTTGGTGTAAATCCAGAATAACTTGAATAGTTTCATTAACAAAACGGGTGTTGGCTCTTCAACTGCTGACAATCCTATAGACAAGGTTCAGACTACTGACAAGCCTCAATAAAGTTTTAAATATTTCAGAAGTTATTTACATTGAAAAGATAATTTGGATCTTTTTTTTTCTCTATTTTACCAGATTGTCCATCAGCAGAAGTTTGCACATCATCATCCTCAGGAAATATTTGTAACAGCTCACCATCAGCATAGCACAATACAATCTGGAAGAGATCCCAACAGGAAAAAAATTCCATTAAGAAATTGTCAAGTGTTTTTCATTTTCTTCTTAGTCGTGGCTGATATAATAAGGACAAGAGGTGGATAAGATCAGCTACTTAATATCAGTTCTCAGATTCCTAGTTTTGCCTGGGAATATTTTTCTTCTTTTTCACTAAAGAGTGTTCAGTCTCAGGGAAAGTGAGGTAGGTGGTGATTCATAGAATCACAGAATTGTTAGGGTTAGAAAAGACCTCTAAGATCATTGTGTCCAACCATCAAACCAACACTGCCAGGTTCACCACTAAACCATTGTTTTTAGGAATAAATTGACAAAGTCTAAAAAAAAATCACAATCATGAAACATTCAATAAGTTTACAGTAAATTATGTTTTTTGTTAGAAACAGCAAATTGCCAATAATGATTAATCCTCATTAAAGACTTTGCTGAGGAAATAATAAATTTCATGAGGACTGAAGAGAACCAGGAATCCATCTCCTTAATCAGAAGAACAGAATAAAAGCAGTGGTGCATGAAAAAAGATGCTCACCAATTCCTCTTACAGACCAGTTAGACCAAACAAGAATCTTTTTTGTGCTGCATTTTTTCTATAAGGCTTTGACTTCAATTCCCATCTCTACCTTATAATTTCTGTGTGACTTGGTTAAAACATTTACCTTCCCTGTATTTTTGATTTTTCATATTTATGGTGGGGAAAATAATAGTTCTTTTCCTCATGAGGAGTTGTATAGATCGTTATTGTTTGATAGATGTCTTCTGGGGATGTTTGAAGTAGAATAATCCATCTCTTGAGGCCAAAATGACCTCCCCAGGTCCCTCTTGGCCCAATTTTCTAAGTATCTGTGATTGCTTTTTAGATGCTGCAGTAAAAGGGAGCATGTGATGACCTAGACAGATACTTTTAAATGACTCAACCAACAGAGCATCTGTGGTTACCTTTGGGACCTTCCTTCACAAATGATCTAACAGACACTTAGGAAGTTTGTCTAGATATCCAACCTCATTTTCCTTTTGCTCAATTTCTTCTCATTGCCCCCAGTTATGAATCCCTGATCCGCCCTCATGGATCCCTCTCCCTCCTGGCTGCTCACATCCTTCAGATGCTCGTGGAACTGCAAAACTCTTCTCACAACACAGTTGGGGACAGCAGGGAAGAGGAGGGGATGGGCACCTTTTTTGAGCCCCCAAGCACTTGGGAAGAAACCACACTGCCTGCAGAGATGCCCATGTGGATTGTCTATATTAGAGCAGCGAGCACCTGAGGAGAAACCCACCTGGTGAGTGAGCTTTCTTTCATTTTTTAAAAAAAACATCAAATGGTGTTTTCTTTACTATCTTAATTCGAGCACTTAATTAAAGCCAACAGAGGATTCTAAAGTGAGGAGAAAAATTAGAGCAACAACTTTTTAATTATGCTGTAGGCATTTTCTCTCTTACTTTTTCTTTCTCCAAAAAAATCAAACAACTCCTTCTCTAAACACACATTTAGACAAAGACAGTGTCACTATATTATTATGGGCTACATCTTGCTCAGTGCTTAGCAAGCAAGGACTGGAAGTTGTCTGCCCAGATCCATGACACACTCACTCACTTACCGGTGATCACTCCTTAGGATCCCTTTCCCCAAGTCATGGGAACAGAGCAGAAGTAAGAAGGGACAGGAGTAGCTTAAACAGTGGCTCCTACCAAGAATCTCTACCAAGTGGAGTCATGCAGGAGTGTTATTCTTCCAGTGATCCAGCAAGTTGCTGCCTGCCTTTATACAGCGGGAGAAATGAAGACTCCTGTCATGTCCTGGAGCAACACAGCTCCTTCCTGTCAATGGCAAAGGGCTGAAACTGCATCACACTCTTGTTCTGCAGTACTACTTGTTGCATGACAAAAAGTTTCGCCTTTACAGATGACAGGTGATTTTATACAACGTGGGATGGGTGGAGTAATGTTCCTGTTCAGTGGATGAGGTTCTGAGCAACCTGGTCTAGTGGAAGGTGTCCATGCCTGTGCGGAGGGGTTGGAATGATATGAGCTTTAAGGTCCCTTCCAACCCAAACCACCCTGTGATTCTATGGTTCTATATGTTTCATTGGATCCTGTCCACAGTTGCATCAAAAAGTGTATTAAGAACTGGGGTCTTAAGAAAGCAAATCTTACACCAAACAGAAGAGTTTAAGCATCAGTTCAGTGCAGTTCACCCAAAACTCACATTTGAATTTCCAACAACCTCCTTACTCACACTCACTCTGTCATGAGTTGCTGGAAAGGCCAATTCCTCAATTGGCTTTTATTTATTTTCTTTATGTCTAGAAGGAAGAAAAACAGAACTGAAAAGAGGAGAATATTTTGAACATTTCTATGGGTTGTCTGCCGTCACAGCCACACAGACCTAAGAACTGATCAAAGTCTTGCTAGTGGTGAGGAAAGAGGGACTGGCCAGGATGCAGAATGGGATCTGATTAGGGGATTCACTTGTAAGATCGTTGTCTTCATGTGAACAAGAGCAGATGTCTCATGTCTTAGCCTTTCTAGGACTTTTCTCTGTTTGTGCCAAACTGTTGGTGGTGTATCTACTTTTCTGACCTTCTGCACTGAAGAGACCCCAACTGGGACTCGCAGGGTACAAATGCCATCACACATTTGATGCAGAAGGGAGAAAAAACAGACAAGGTTTGAGATTAGATATAATTTTTCATAATCATTTTCTACCAAATAAGGATTAATACAGCCAAGAAGGAAAATCAGTAATATTCCACTTCAATCTAACATTTGGAGTGTCAAATGATGGAATAAAACCAATACTATTTGGCTGAAGAGCAGGATTTCGAGTTGTCAAGAAATTATACTGTTCTTTAAATAGAACGTAAATGTCTAAATTGGCCTGAAACAAAACCATTGCAATATTTCACAGCAATGAGAAACCCCCCCTGGCTCAGAGAAACTGAAATTATTTCAGTGTCACAGCTAAAAGTAAGAACCATGAATTAACAAGAGTGTCCTCTTTATGGTAGATATAAAGGAAGCTTCCAGAACCCCACAAAGCCCTGGGGGTTCATCCTAGCTAGGATAAAGTCCTAGGCCTAGAGCAAGAAAACTAGTTTGAGTAACTCTGTCTCCAACCAAACTCCTCTGGGTATTTTTACTCCTTCCTGCAGAGATGGAACTTGCTTTAGACAAAGTCAGAGTTTGCAAACCTTTGAGACTCATAATGTCTTACCAAAAATCTGTGAAACTCTAAGATTATTGTTTTTTACAGCTCTGCCTGGATTGGTAAACTCAGCAGGGTTTGGACATGGCCTAAGCCATGTATTTCTGTATTTCTGTACTGCTTAATTGTTAGGACACTCCCTTGCATGGATGTGACATTTGCCAACTCCTATTCTCCTAATGTTCCAACATGTTTCATGGATAACCCAGGACAGTCCTAGAAAAATCCAGTTTTATTTGGAGAAAATTTTATCAAACCTGAAATGCTAAAAAATGTAATAATAATAATCTGCAAAGTCACGTGGGTCAAATAGTATTTCCTTTTCTGATTTATTTTGCTTAATTTCTCTTAAAAGACAGGAAAGCCCAGTATAGACACAGTTGGAACTATTCCTCTCTGTTCTATAATCCTCTTTGACATTTCACAGAACACTTCATTGCTCTGTTTTAGCTCCTCACCAGTAATCATCGTGCCTCTTATCTATTATTATTGTCTATCTCATTTATTTAAATATCAAGAATGAGTCTGAAAGAAAAAAAAACCTGCATTCTGGAAGGATGGAGACAGAAAAAAAGAGGAAGGAGATGTAGGGGTAACATCAGTAAAACATGTCCTGGCAACATCAGTAGAATTTGTCATAATAATGTGACCTTTTCTCCAAATTGTGAGGTCCACTAGATACTGTAAAAGAAATACCAATAAATAAATAAATTTTTAAAAATCACCTAAAAAGTTTGAAATCTGAATTTAAAAAAAAAAAGCCAGAAAGAATCAACCAACCATGGAAAATATCATCCTATGTACCAGATAATTCAGTAGAGCAGTTCTTTCTTATCTCCAGATCTGTCACTTGAAAACTTCTCGCTGCATAACACATTTTTGGATTTAACATCATTTAACATTTAACTATGTTTTTACTGAGTTTTTGGAGGAGACTCAGGATCCAAGATGAATTATTTTCTATCCTGTTGCAATAAGCTGTAAAGAAAGTGACTACACAGATCTTATCCTGCAACTTCTACACCTCTGACTGGCCATTAGCTGCTTTTTCATTCCCATTAGTATGTCAGCAGAGTGTAGGGAATGTACCCCAAACAGTTGCCTTCCTTTTTTATGAACTTTGTCATTAAAATGAGAAATATGGAGCATCTACCAAAATACCATGAAAATTTACATTTTGAAATGTGAGAAATGCATTGAGAACAAGGAGACAGTACATAACATGTCCAACCTTGCTCTTAGAAATGATCAGATGCCTTCTGAGAAATTTGATTTTTGTCCTGTTAATATTAAAAATATTAATATTTTTATATGAATGAAGCCATCCCCCCCTAGAGTTGACATATTATATGGGGAGAAGTTTTATCTTGTGGATATAAATATCCGAGAATGGTATAATTCCATTCTCAGAGGTAAAAATCTCTGCAAGAAAAGGAAAAACTGCGTATGTTTAGAAACTTTCAGCCAGTGCTTTCAATGTGCTGTTCACAAACCAGCTTATCTCAGTGTTGTTTATATTTAATCTGCCATTAGCCATTAATGAATTAATTCTCTCAATACTTCATGATTGTAGAAGCAAATGTTTTTTTCTGCTTTACACAACCCAGCCAGCACTAAAGAAAGGTATAAAACCATCTGCCTGTGAGCCTGATGCCCTTTTTTAACCACAGAACATGGGAAGCAACTATAATCATCTTTCCCACATTGTCCCAAATATTATACTTATATCCTGGTGATTAGGATCAAAGAATATCTCAGTTCCTTGCTCTCATATCCTCATTCAGTCTTTGGCTTTGTAGATGGGTGTGCCAGAAAGGGCCTCTCATATTCCCAGTCACAGGGATTATTTTTGTCATATCAACTTTTGTCCAGAAGATACTAAACTAAGAATGCTTGTTTATTCCATGCACACAACTTAGGCATCACCCTCCTGCTCCCCCAATCTCATTTTTTTAAATCATCTTCAGTAAATAAATTATAGAGAGCTTTGCAATAAGATTAACTTGGGAACAGCTCTTAAAAGAGAATATATCTTTTCCCGCTAACCCTTATCTGGCTGACAATCATAGTGGTTTGGGAAGTGAAAATATAGGATTACCAATGCTGAAAAGTAAGAAAGTGCCTGTCACACTAATCTGAAAGTATTTGGATTATTATGTGGATTACTTCTGTAAACTTGTGTACACCGAGCTGGCAACAGTGCTGAGTATTTATACCCAAGGCAAATGAATAAAATCATAGGCATAAGTAAGTGTGCAACTGCTGGAGGAATCACAGGGTGAATTGCTTGGGTAGCAATGAGCAGTGGAAAAAAAAGAAACTCTTAGTTGCCTAAAAACCTTAAACACAAGAAAAATAAACAGATAAAAGGAGAAGTACATCTCCAAACTGAAGACTCCAGTGAGACAGATCTTCCTCTGTGCTGGTGGTATTTGTGAGGAGGTGCTGCCAGACTGAGAAAACTTGGAATCTTACAGCAAAGCTGAGAGATTTCCCTTTTTACATGGGAAACTGTGTGGAAAGTTATCTTTGAGCAGAGTTTGAACTGTAATATTCGGGGTGGAAGGGGGGGGTGGAGGGGAAGGTGCCATAGTCACAAGCTATGGATAAAGCACCTATGATTGTCTTGAAACTATAAGCCTGAACTAAGCTTTGGCCATAGAAAAGTAATTCTTTCCAATTGTCTTTGTTATTTTATCAATGAATCCTAATTTCCTACCTCTTCTCAACTGTACCTTTGATGTTCCCATGCCCTATTTCCCTCTCCCCTCACTGTCTTCCTCTTATGGGAAGTAATTTTGTATGGCATCTCCAGCCACTCTTTCATTCTTCTGCTGCAGGATAAACTTCACACTCTCACTGGGAAGAGCTGGCACATGGAATGCTGATGTCCCACGGTTGTTCTTCTGTATCTTTCAGTAACCCTCAGTGACTTCCCTGCCTCACCTGTGTATTTTCCATCACTCCACAAACACATTCCCAATCATGCTTATTAATATCCTCCTGTTCCCCACAGTTTTTCATAGCTTTCCCCAGGAAGAAACAAAACAAAGAAGGAAAGCAAATTTCCAGACAGATTTGACTTTGCCTCCAGGATTTTCCAAAATTGCTAAGCTCAGAAAAGACAAACACATTTCACCTCCTTTTTGATGTCTACAACACACTTCCAAATTTCTTGCTGTACATTCCCTTTCCTTTCAATGGGAAAAAAAAACAGCTTTAAGGGTGTGATTGCCTGATTGTGTTTTTGAGGATGGACACACTCCCACATCAGAGTGGTCTCGTCTGTGCTTCTATTGTAGGGGATCTAACAACCAAATCCAATACAGACATCTGCATTATAGACATCTACATTGTAAGCATCTACATTTAGACAGTTGAGTGTCAGAATAAGCCTGAAAACATGGGCCATTGATGTGTTCAAGTGTCCTTAGTAACTAATAGGGAAAATTCTCCTTTGGTTTACACCCCTAGACTAGTGCATTACTCCTAGCAAGAGAAAATTCATCTTATTTTCAAAGAGCAACATCATGTTATAAAACCAAAGGCAATTTTTTACTGAGATATTGTCAGAAACTTGGCATAGTTTTGTTTGGTATTTTAACCTTCTTGCTTTGAGTCCATCCACATTGAACAGATTTTGAATCACTGCTACTTAACAGAACTGCTATCACATTGTTTACCTGCAAGTTTAACAAGGTAATATAAAGATGTAAAGGTACAGTAAACCCCTTTCCTTCATCTAATTTTAACTGAAGAAGCTCAAATGCTCACAGTGTTCCCAAGTGCAACCCCATGATGTTCTTGGGTTGCAGCAGAGAGCTCTGGGCCAGCTGGGAGAGGACTTCCACTGAGCAAAGCCAACCCAGATGTATTTGCATTTATCTTTCTCTTCTTTACATTTCAGTTTGACTATTTTGTTCCTTTCCTGAAAATAGTCTGAAGTTTTAGCAACGTCCTTGGAGAAATACCTTGCCTGAAAGAAACATTTGGTTAAAATTACAGTGGAAAACAAACAATGTTGGCTGCTGCCATGTCTCCCTGAAATCCCTCTTCTGCTGTAAAGCAAGACTCTCAGTTCAGCGAAGAAAGGGAAGACTGGGATTTTTATTAGTTATGTGAGGGGTGGTGGGTTGTTTATTAATATTATTATTTAATTTAGTTTTGTATCTCCAGAAGTAACCAGACTAATAATTTCACTATCTTGCCACTTTGGGGAGCAGGGGTAAAGTACAACATAGGGGAAATGAACTCAGGCTGCACCAGGGGAGGTTCAGGTTGGGCATCAGGAGGAATTTCTTCATGGAAAGGGTTGTCAAGTATTGAAATGGACTGTCCAGGAAGGCAGTGGAGTCCCCATCCCTGGAGGTGTTCAAGGAACAACTGGACGTGACACTCAGTGCTCTGGGCTGGGTGACAACGTGGGAATCGGGCACAGGTTGGACTCGATGATCTTGGAGATCTCTTCCAACCTTAATGATTCTGTGATTCAAAGATAAACTATCACTATATGATTAGGCTTCTGTCCTGAGAGGCTAAAATATTCCTCTTTCATAAACAGACAGGATGATTGAGCCCAAATATCCCAACTCGTCTGAATATTCTGACTCAACCACAAAGTTTACATATTTACCAGTAAACTAAATAATTTCAGGTCCTGTTTTATAGCCAACTACGTGATCTGGTCACTTCCATTCTATGAAACCCTTAGAGACTCAAATAACATGGCTGCATCTAACCTGCTTGTTAGTTTTGGGCCCACCCCAGAACAGGATCTGAGCTGGAGAATTGTTTCAATAGTGGTAATTTTCCCTGAATAAAAATTCACCAGGGACCATAATGAGTTCTGGTTCTTGAATCTGAGCCTTAGTACTGTTTCATCTGCTACAATAGACATACTCAAAGAAATAAGCTACTGCTTTGATTTAAAGATTTTCAACCTGATACTTAACTTCTAATTCAGTCCAAAACTTTTTTCTTTTTCTTTTTTTTTTTTGCTTACTCAAATCCCCCTTTGACCTGCAGTCAATCAGAAAAGAAAGAAAAAAAAAGAGTACAATTTGATTTAACCACATTAAACAGCATGATTTGAAGAAAGCAAGCATAACCAGGGAACATAGGAGGGCTTCAGCCTCCTTTTGATTTGTTTTATGCCAAGATCATCACGTTGCAAACAGTGAGTAACATCATTTTTATAATGCCTCCTATTTCATCCTTAATTATTCCTCCTTTTCTCTGATCTGGCTAAAATAAAACCTGGAACAATTGGCTTCAGCAGGGCAAAGTCTGGTAGGAAGAGTGCACTATAAATACAGTCTAGAAAGATAAAGCTATTGCCTTTATTTGACAACCTAACTGTTCCCCAAGCACTCATCCACCAGCCTTATAAAAGGAAATGTAGTTACTGAGGTCCAAATTCACCGCTGGCTTAAGTGTGTGCAATTCCACTGAAGTCAACACAATTGTATTCGTTTACTTTCATGGTGAATTGGGACCTAGACCTTTGCTGAAGTAATAAAAGGTCAGTCAAACATAGAGGCAAGAGACCAAAGCTGTGGCTTTTCTCAAAGTTCTTGGCATAGAGGACAGTGTCAGTTAACAAAATAACTGAACAGACAGTGAAAAAATAATTGTTGGGGTATATAAGTAAGTCACAGAGGTTTATGGGATGTTATGTTAACTGAGTCATGATAATTATATTTTTTTTCATCTTCTGTAAATGCAGAGAAATATGATTTAGCTTATCCAATGCTGAAACAGATGTAAGGCAACAAAACCTTTAAGATAATATGCAATATTTGCCCTTAAAAGTGAGATGAATCTGATACAAATGAGTCTCTCATACCCTTACGCATAATTTCCTCTGAAGGAATTAGGCTTTGTTAGTAGAACTGCAAGCCTAAATTGGCTCATGAAAACTGCACAATTTGTCTCGCAGTCACTGTTGCATTTGGGAAGCTCATACAGTATCTACAGTTTTGTTTCACCAATCACACCTAAAGTAGCAGAAATCATAATACATAGATAGAAAAAAGGGTGAGTCCCACTAACTGGATATAACTTGATCTCATGGTCCCAAGGTCTCATTTACTCATATTGTTATGCTGTTTAGGAGCACAACAGCACATCATCTAGGATTCACAGTGTCTAACAAGTGCGTAGTTAGGGAACTAGTTTAAACAGCTTGGATTAAACCAAGGCTCTCTCTTTAGTCAACAGAGACTGCATAATTAGTAGAAGCAATTACCATCCTGATAGCAATTCTCCCCAGCAAAGAGATTTGTGTGTTGCCTGTAGCACAAATGGAGGAAGACTTGCATGCAGGAGGACTTTGGAGGGCAATACAGGAGGTGACCCACAGTGTCAAGAGAAAGCCACCAATGACCAATAACAATGATGTAAATACTTTATAAAGCAATCCTGCAGCAGTGAAATCACATCAGTGTTATTTGGTATCTTACCCACATCTCTGGATCTCAGCCGGGGAGCAAATGAAAATTGTATAACACAGGAAAGCAACAAGGACACAAATAAAACTGCTATGATAAGGAAACTCTCAGAACATACTAAACTTATATTTACTGAGAAATAGAAAATGTAGTGCCAAGACTGAATAAAGTGGATTTAACTCTTCCAAAAGTTAGATGGTTGGAGATACTGGTTTACAGCTGGTCGTAAACCTACAATAGGCAGTAAACTTATTAATCCCAGTTGCCATGACCGTGAAAGAGTAATGATGAGAGCAGACAGATCTTACATGATTTTGAGGATCTGTCACTGTCCTTTGCAAAGATGGCTTTTCTCTTTGAAGAGAAAGCATTTTAAATTAGCGAATGTGAGATTAGTGACGAATCCACGGCCTCTCTCCGCAAGGAAGAAATCCATTCTGTATTGTATCAGGTTAGTGCTTCAGCCATTAGACCATATCACTTATTTATTCTCAATTATTTCCATTACCTCTGTGTTCTTGATACAAAGTTATCTTGATACACAGAGTTAAATATTAGCTTTAGGTTGTCGTTTTTATCTACTTTAACAAGTACATCATCATCTATAGTAGCAAATAAAAGGGGACAAGAACAGTTATCTACCTTAAAGTCAGCTGGCACAGTGTAGCTTGTATCCATGGCTAAATTCTCTTAGGTCTAAACAGGTTGTTACGTGCAACCTGTCGGTTGGGGTGGCGATCCAGGCCCAGGCACTCTCTGCAGAAGCCCAAACTGGGCTAAGCTATGAACCAAACAACCAATTCAGCAGCATGGTTGACCTAACTACAAGGTCTCAGCTCGTATTCTGGCCTTAATTCATTTGCTGTTGGCCTTAATTAATTTGCAGCACAAAGATGGAGTTCAGGTATTAAACCAGAGAGGAAAGCGTTTCGGTGTAGGGTAAGAAGATCTTTAATTTGAGTGCTTTGAGTTAGAGGCTGCTCCTGAGAGGCAAAGTGTTGCTCTTTTATTATAGCTTTCACTTGCAAAGATTCAGGTGCAATATGAAGAAATAGGTAGAGAAAACAGGGTTGAATGGGACCTCAGAAGACCATTTAGTTCATCTTCCTCCCTGAAGGCAGGATTTTATTATATGTGATGAGGGAGGTGATTCTCCCTCTCTACTCTGCTCTCATGAGACCACACCTGGATACTTCATCCAGCTCTGGGGGCACCAATATAAAAGGGACCTGGAGCTGCTGGAGCAAGTCAGAGGAGGCCACAGAGATAATCAGGGGGCTGGAGCCCCTCTGCTCTAGAGACAGGCTGGGAGAGCCGGAGGTGTTTACATGGGATCTTTAGAAGGCTCCAGGGAGACCTTAGAGCCCCTTCCAGTGCCTAAGGGGACTCCAAGAGAGCTGGAGAGGGACTTTGGACAAGGGCCTGGAGTGATGGAACAAGGAGGAATGACTTTAAACTGAAAGAAGGCAGGGTTAGATTAAATATTAGGAAGAAAGTCTTCCCTGTGAGGGTAGTGAGGCCCTGGCACAAGCTGCCCAGAGAAGCTGTGGCTGCCCCATCCCTGGAAGTGTTCAAGGGCGGGTTGGACAGGGCTTGGAGCAACCTGGAATGGTGGAAGCTGTCCCTGCCCATGGCAGGGGGTTGGAACAAGATGATTTTTGAGGTCCCTCCCAACCGAAACCACTCTGTGATTCTCTATTTGTTTAATTTACTCTTAAAAACTTTCACTGATGGACATTCCACCACCTCCCCAAAAAAAGCTATCTGACACTTCAAAAGTTTACCTAATGACTCACCTGAATCTTCCTTGATACAGTTTAAGCCCATTGTTTCCTGTTCTGTCCTGAGTGGACATGGAGAAAAAGTTATTTCCTTCATTTTTGCAACTAACTTTTTCTCAGCTGTGTCTTGTTTTCCTCTCTCCCTTCTGTTTCCCTTGCTCACAAAATTAGTCATAATCCTAAAATACGAGTATAAAATATTTAACAAATACACTGATTACACAGATATTATGTTGAGCAGGTCATTTGCATGGGTAAGAATTGCATATGTGGGGGTTTGAAGCTTTAAATGCCTTATTTTTAAATTTTCATTTGGGATTGTTGGAGTTATGAGAGTTGCTTCTAAAATATTCAATATTAAAATATTCAGGTCAACCTCTAACTCTCAAAGGGTTAAGTCCCTGGCTGATAACTCCCTTTGCAAGTCAGATCCTTCACTGCAAGTAGAACCCTTACAAGAGGACACAGTTCATTTTTTAACTGGAGCATATCTAATGATTCAGGGGGAAAGCCCTGTCTCATAACATTTGATCCAGCCTCAGACAAGAGGAGCAAGGTGGCATCAGCCTCTTCCTATTTAATCATGAGCCAAGGAAGTGCACCAGTGTTCGAGTGACATGCAGAACACATGCATCAAAGTAGCAGCTCAATCTGCACGGCAAATAACCCTCCGTGGTGGCTCAGCATGGGTGCTGGCCCTGAGCTGCAGCGCCAGTAATTGACATAGTTGCCCAACGCTAGAAAACAAACTCGGGAACTATTCTCATTAGACGTCCCCCTGGTTTGCTGCTCCGTTATTGTAAAACCCAAACACTGAGCTTCCTACCAGCGTGGCTCTGGTTTTAATTAGTTCTGATGGCACTGGGCGACGCGCCAAGGAAAAAAATGAACTTCCTGTGATTGAGGCTTGTTGCTCAGTATGTTGCTTCCTCCACACAGAGATTGTTTTCACAACATCTTCTGAAAAGGAGCTACTGACAGAAATAATATAAGTTTTTACTGCTTTTGATTTTTTTTTTTTATTCTGCCTTCCGTGCTTATAAAAAGTGGCTCAAAGTCAAGGATCCTTAAAGTTATTGTGTCATTATTTTGCCTTTGTGTGACTTGGATGATTAAAGACATCCTAGCAGATTAATTTTTTAATAGAATAAGCACAGGCTCCTGTTAAAAAAATTTAAGACCAGGGACTCTTTAGTGTTTTAAATAAATTAATTTGGATATGTTCAGGCATGGGGTAGGGAGGGACTTGTAGCTTATATTCAACAGCATAAGTTGTCACAGTGTGAGTAGGGATGATGGAAATGGCAGATGAATGTGATTCAAAAGCAGAATTAGTCTCTCCATGTGAGAATGTGATGAGTCTTAGCAGCCTCCTTCATTTCTTCTTACTAGGCATCTCAAGTTAATTTCATATGAAAGGTTCAAACACAATCATTTTGTTCCAGTGTCTGTAGGTGGGATTCATGGCCAGGCACCCGCATTTAGGGGCCTCAGAAGGGCATGTCTGCATTTGTGCTGTCTCTGATTTGAGTCAGAGACAATGAAGATCTAGTTTATACCATGACTGGAGTCCAGAGACCAGTTGGCCCGATCACATGCAGGGAGTTGTTTCTTGTGTGAGATGAATTGCTTTCCAGGCTCCATTGACTTGTATGGACAGGATCTCCCCTAATCATGGTAGGTTACACAACTAGAGCAGATGGACAGATCTGCATTTTAGATTCCTAACTACAGACCTGCATAATAGTAGGGTTCTGCCTTCAGGTGTTGTTCTCTAGACTCCCACTGACAACACTGATAAGTGCTTGATTTAACCACCCACACACGGGTATCCAGGGCTGTCTGAGATGCCCCCAGGTCTCATCTTGCACCCAGCTGTCTCTCTAGAAAGGCATGGCTCTCCTGTAAGTCCAGGGTTGTATCTGTTAATCCCACATGGATCTCTCACAGGGCCTTGAATGTCTCAGGTTGCATCAAATAAACTATGTCAAGTCAAACTGATTTGAGCTCTCGATTTTTGGTGCCAACAATGAGTTCTTGGGTAAGAAGTACACACAATTCCCACCCTTCAATTATCCAAATTAGACAGCTGAAGCAGGGGATGAACCCCCCCTGCCATGTTACTTTCCCTGGATGGATGTTACTCTAGATGATACATGGGTAAATCTCTCATGGCTAATTCTGTGCTTTATAAATTTCTTTTTAAAAGAAGGCTTTGGAGAAAAGGGATAAACTCATCCTGAAAGCTTCTGAACCTGGTTTGTACTGTTGAATGTCAGCTCTGACAGCCTGCTTGCCATTGCTCAGCTGTTTTGTGGCAGTCTCATTTCTACAGGTGTATATATAGAGATAAAAGAAATGATCCATCCAGTTCAATTATAATGTCATTCAAGTCAAAATAAAAACAGAAATAGTGTTTTACTCTGCCACTGTGTTTTTGGAATTACTTGTGTTGCTTTTTAAAATAGGAGTGTGAGGTGCATCAAGGCACATAACGAGTAAGGATCACTCTGATAGCATTCAAGAGCACAACATGCCAGATTCCAGAAATGACCAACTGCTGCAATGGTTTTAAAATGGCATCTGCAGACCATGCAAATAATTGGATGTTAACAACAGAGCATTTAGCAGAATAATTGATCTTAATACTATTCTTTAGTTCTGCTTATATTTATTTAATGAATTAACTTTTAGGAGACGGTCTCTTTGAAAAACATCTGTAAATAAAGGATATTATCAAAAAAAAAGATACTGAGACAGGTAGAAAACAATTGAAAAATATACCAACAACTATTAGATAGAAAGGCCCCAGTTATTTAGCTCCGTCAAACTAAGGGACACGACACAGCAGACCCATTTTGCATCCAACCCATACTGAGCTGACCTTTTCCTCATATTCTTTGGGGTTCTTTCTATACCTGATTTAGAGTAATGGCAGTTGTGCCAAAGACAGCTGATGTTTTCCAGCTGCCTTTGGCTGTCCTTACAAGATTGACAGTCAGGATGTCATGGAAAACTCAAGTCCCTCATGTCAGAGCACTGATTTTGGATTCTGGAGAAGCTTAAGAAGATGGAGAGTCCTGAGAGAGATTTCTATGAGCAGATCTTTATGAGTTTCAATATTTTAGGGTGTTCAAGCACCAATAGAATTGGTCTATCAATGATATTCCTAAGTATGGATGCACCTACCATCCTTATGTAAAAGCATTATCTCCCAGCCACTCTTCTGGAATAAACTTTGAGGACACAGAATGAAAGAATCACAGAATTGTTGAGATTGGAACCTCAGGGGATCATCTTGTCCCATACCTCTCTTCAAGCAGTCACAAACAGCAGGCTGCATATTAACAAAAACACACAAAACCACACAAAAACTAGATGGCTCTGGCTCAGAACAGTAATGGAAAACATTGACATTTCATGCCCAAGCCAAGACTTTTAGTGCAGAAGTCATGAGCCACAGGATGAAGTTGTTTCTGGACTCAACACCATTATGTTGGCCTGTTTTGGCACAGGCACCAAGATGTAACTAAAACCAGATGCAAGGCAGCTACTCTTTTCATAGTTTCATTCATTTATGGGCAAAGGTAAAGAATCTCAGTGGGGCTGGAAAGTATAACATAAGTTCTACCTGGAAAAGCAAATGCAAACTAGGCAAGATAACAATACCTTATTTATCTCAAAAAAGGTCCTGGTAGGTCCTGTGTCTGAGCAATTGAACTGAGCCAAAAGGGTTCACAAAACCAAGAACAGCAGAGCTAGGAAGGGATGTCTCCAGATCATCTAACCCATCCCCTTTGCACAGAGCATGGTCATCTTGAACAGATTGTCCAGTCAGTTTCTGAGAATAATCTGCTCCTGTCTCGTTTACTCTTCCCCATTAAACGGTTGAATAAGATCACCCATGAGCCTTCTTTTCTCACAGCTAAACAATCCTGGCTCCCTCAGCCTCATCCCTGCACCCCCGATTGTCTTTGTGGTAATTTGCTGGACTTACTCCGGTGTGTCTGAGTCTGTCCTTTACTGGCGAGACCAGAACTGGCCACAGCACTTTATGTGGGTCTCACTGAGTCTGACCTGCTGACAAGGCTCTTCCTGCAGCCCAGGGTGCTGCTGGTCATTTTCATTGTGAGGCCACGTTGTTGGCTCATGTTCAGATTCTTTTCCACCTTTGCAAAGCTGTGTTCCAGGCAGTCATTCCCCAGCCCGCACTGGTTCATGGAGTTATTCATCCCAGGTGCAGGATCTGCCATTTCTTCTGTTGAACTCCATGAGGTTCCTTTCAGCTCATTTCTCCAGCCTGTCCAAGTCCCTCTGAATGGCTTCACACTCATCTGGTGCATCAGATGCTTCCAGTTTCATATCTTCTGCAAACATAATAAGGGTGTACTCTGCTCCATCATCCAGATCATTGAGGAGAGGTTAAATACTCCAATACTGACCTGGAATCATACCTTTAGGTATCATCCTCCAGCTGGATTTTGTGTCACTGACAAGCCTTTGAGCATGGCAGTGCAATTTTTCAGTCTACCTCACTGTCCATTTATCTACTCAATGCTTAACTTGTCTATGAGAATGCTCTCCACCTACTCACCAGAATATTTCCTCTGTTTGAGAAGTTAAACAGAAGTTTATGAGTTTATATCATATTATGTCCCATAGCTATGTCTTGAGTTTGGCCCAGGCTTGAGATCCAGGCAGTGATGAATGGGACACACCAAGGTCCTGCTGTGCAGAACTCACTCTTGAGCCTCATTTTCTCTCCCATTTTACCCTTGGACAATATTTGTCATTACTTCATGCTGTGAAATTCTTCCTTGGTTCTACCTAAACTAGGGCTCCAGTCAAGAACAGGAATATTGGTATTTCAAGAACATAATGCTCCATGAGGACCTTAGAACCTCTTTCAGTACATAAAGGAGCTCCAAGAGAGCAGGAGCAGAGTTTTGGACAAGGGCTTGGAGTGACAGGACAAGGGGGAATGTCTTTAAACTGAAAGGGGAGATTTAGATTAGATATTAGGAAGAAATTCTTCACTGTGAAGGTGGTGACACACTGGAACAGATTTCTCAGAGAAGCTGTGGCTGCCCCATCCCTGGAAGAGTTCAAGGCCCTGTTGGATGGGACTCAGAGCAACCTCTTCTGGTGGAAGGTGTCCCTGCCCGTGGAAGGGGGATGGAACAAGATGATCTTTAAAGTCCCTTCCAACCCAAACCATTCTACGATTCTAAAATTTTTTGCAGATTTTTTAAAGAAAAACAAACACTTCTCAGCAAAAGCAATCCAATCTAAAAACAATGATGATTTTCTGATTAAAATTTAGTGCCTTTGTTCCATTATTTTTCATTTTCTTACCCAACCTTTGGCTCCTTTTCCTACAAGAATTTCACAGAAAGGACCTTTTAAATCACCCTTTTTCTTTCTTAGTTCTTCAAGGACTTTGGTGAGACATCTTGTCTTCCTAATGGTATTTTAGGCGCCTAATCCCAAAAAGCATGTAATTCTCTCAGCCTCCTTTTTAAATCTCAGTTTTCAAATGGCTTTACAGGAGCTATACAGGCTGGCTTACTTTCACAGAATCACAGAATCAACTAAGTTGGAAAAGACCTCTGAGATCACTGAGTCCAACTTTTGACCTAATGCCACCTTGTCTACTAGACCACGGCACTAAATGCCACATCCAGTCTCTCCGGGGATGGTGACTCCACCACCTTCCTGGGCAGCCCATTCCAATGCCCAGTCACTCTCTCAGTAATGAACTTCTTCTTAATGTCTAACCTAAACTTCCCCTGATGTGACTTAAGACTGTACAATCTTGTCCTACTGCTGATTGCCTGGGAGAAGAGACTGATACCCACCTGGCTACAACCTCCTTTCAAGGAGCTGCAGAGAGCAACAAGGTCCCCCCTGAGCCTCCAGTTCTCCTGGCTGAGCCCCCCCAGCTCCTTCAACCTCTCCTCACAGGACTTGTGCTCAAGTCCCTTCACCAGCCTCGTTGCCCTTCTTTGGACCTGCTCCAGCACCTCAATATTCTTCCTGAGCTGAGGGGCCCAGAACTGGACACAGCACTCCAGGTGTGGCCTCACCAGTGCTGAGTACAGGGGCAGAATCACTTCCC